>JAOPSE010000173.1:1800000-2108049 GCA_029449295.1 Zea luxurians | reverse complement strand
TACTATACTTCTTGCGCTCATGGCGCTTAGAAGTTATGGACGGCGCGTTGGAGCCGGAGGTGGATGGCGATGAAGAGTCGGTCTCGTAGTAGACCACCTTCCTCATCTTCTTTTTCTTATCGCCACTCTGATGCGACTTGTGTGAAGGGGATTTCTTATCCTTCCCCTTCCCTTTGTTGTGGGACTCTTCCGATGAAGCCTTCCCGAGGCTTGTAGCGGGCTTCTCGCCGGTCCCCATCTCCTTCTTGACGTGATCTCCCGACATCACTTCGAGCGGTTAGGCTCTAATGAAGCACTAGGCTCTGATACCAATTGAAAGTCGCCTAGAGGGGGGTGAATAGGCAAAAACTGAAATTTACAAAGTTAATCACAACTACAAGTTGGTGTTAGCGTTAGAAATATAATCGAGTCTGAGATAGAGATGGCAATGGGTACCAGCGACCCGATAACCCGATGGGTAATTTACTCCATTAGGGTATGTATGTGGGCTAAATATTCTACCGTGGGTCTGTTATTGGGCAAAAATCTTCACCCAATGGGTAAACGGGTATTAGAACGTTCCGCCTTCACCCATACCCGTTACCCGTGGTATAAAATACCCAATATAAACTTAGCCCAAGCATGAACTTTGACTTTAATCATCCATCTTTTTTACTATTTAACAACCTTTTAGGTCATAATATCATAGAAGGCTTAACGACAATTTAATGACCATGTAATGAAACATGTAATGTGCTATGTAGTACTATCCTAGTGTTACTACTTTATCCAATTATCTTGGTGTGTTGAATGGATGGTTAAATGATGCTAGAAATTTTGTAATGATATTTAGATGAATATACTTGACATTTATACATATAATATTTTGATAGATATTTAGCTTTTGTGGGTACAGGTGACTCGATGGGTGACCCATACCCACATGGGTATGGGTATGGGGGTAAATTCATACCCGCTAGTGTATATGGGTGACCCGATGGGGTTATTTTTATATCGTGGGTATGGGTATGGGGTAGTAATACCTGGTGGGTATTTACCCATTGCCATCTCTAGTCCGAGAGAGAGGGTGAAAAACAAATCGCAAGCAAATAGGGAATGAGACACAAGGATTTGTTTTACCGAGGTTCGGTTCTTTCAAACCTACTCCCCGTTGAGGTGGTCACAAAGACCGGGTCTCTTTCAACCCTTTCCCTCTCTTAAACGGTCACTTAGACCGAGTGAGCTTCTCTTCTCAATCACACGGGACACAAAGTCCCCACAAGGACCACCACACAATTGGTGTCTCTTGCTTCGGTTACAAGTGAATGAATCTCAAGAAAGAATGAGAAAGAAAAGAAGTAATCCAAGCACAAGAGCTCAAATGAACACAACAAATCTCTCTCTCTAATAACTAGAGCTTTGTGTGGAGTTGGGAGAGGATTTGATCTCTTTGGTGTGTCTTGTATTGAATGTGAAAGTCGCCTAGAGGGGGGGTGAATAGGGCGAAACTGAAATTTACAAAATTAATCACAACTACAAGCCGGGTTAGCGTTAGAAATAATAATGAGTCCGAGAGAGAGGACGCAAAAACAATCGCAAGCGAATGAAAGAGTGTGACACGCGGATTTGTTTTACCGAGGTTCGGTTCTCGCAAACCTACTCCCCGTTGAGGAGGCCACAAAGGCCGGGTCTCTTTCAACCCTTACCCTCTCTCAAACGGTCCCCGCGGACCGAGTGAGCTTCCTCTTCTCAAATCAAAACCGGGAACAAAACTTCCCCGCAAGGACCACCACACAATTGGTGTCTCTTGCCTCGGTTACAAATGAGTTTTTATCACAAGAACAAGTGAGAAAGAAAGAAGCAATCCAAGCGCAAGAGCTCAAAAGAACACGACAAATCTCTCTCGCTAGTCACTAAAGCTTTGTGTGGAATTGGAGAGGATTTGATCACTTGAGTGTGTCTAGAATTGAATGCCTAGCTCTTGTAAGTGGTTGAGAGGTGGAAAACTTGGATGCCCTTGAATGTGGGGTGGTTGGGGTATTTATAGCCCCAACCACCAAACTAGTCGTTGGGGTGGAGGCTGTCTGTCGCATGTTGCACCGGACAGTCCGATGCACACTGGACATGTTCGGTGCGCCAGCCACGTCACCCGAACGTTAGGGTTTCCGACCGTTGGAGCTCTGACTGCTGGGCCCGCCTGGATGTCCGGTGGCGCACCAGACATGTACTATAGAGTGTCCGGTGCGCCAATGACACGCGTGCCTGACTTCTTGCGCGCTCTAGCGCGCATTTAATGCGCTGCAGGTGACCGTTGGCGCCGGAATAGCCGTTGCTCCGTTGTCACACCGGACAGTCCGGTGTACACCGGACATGTCCGGTGAAATTATACCGGACTAGCCGTTGTGGATTCCCGAAGCTGGCGAGTTCAGAGTCGCGTCCCCTTGGAGCACCGGACACTGTCCGGTGTACACCGGACAGTCCGGTGAATTATAGCGCACCGACTCTGCGTTTTCCCGAAGGTGAGGAGTTCAGCGAGTGGAGAACCCTGGTGCACCGGACATGTCCGGTGGTGCACCGGACAGTCCGGTGCGCCAGACCAGGGTGCCTTCGGTTGACCCTTTGCTCTTTTTGTTGAACCCTTTTCTTGGTCTTTTTATTGGCCTTTTGTGAACCTTTGGTACCTGTATAACTTATAGACTTGGGCAAACTAGTTAGTCCAATTATTTGTGTTGGGCAATTCAACCACCAAAATCAATTTAGGAAATAGGTGTAAGACTAATTCTCTTTCAATCTCCCCCTTTTTGGTGATTGATGCCAACACAAACCAAAGCAAATATAGAAGTGCAGAATTTGAACTAGTTTGCATATGCAAGTGCAAAGGTTACTTAGAATTGAGCCAGTAAATATTACTTACTAGATATGCATGGATTGTTTCTTTATTTTTAACATTTTGGACCACGCTTGCACCACATGTTTTGTTTTTGCGAAATTCTTTTTGTAAATCCTTTTCAAAATCCTTTTGCAATATAGTCAAAGGTAAATGAATAAGATTTTGCGAAGCATTTTCAAGTTTTGAAATTTTCTCCCCTTGTTTCGAATGCTTTTCCTTTGACTAAACAAAACTCCCCCTCAATAAATTCTCCTCTTAGTGTTCAAGAGGGTTTTAAGATATCAATTTTGAAAGGTGCTGCTTTCTCCCCCTTTAGAACACAAAGAGATACCAATTTGAAATTGACCAATTGAAAATCATTAATTTTAAAATTAGGGTGGTGGTGCGGTCCTTTTGCTTTGGGCCAATACTTTCTCCCCCTTTGGCATGAATCGCCAAAAACGGATACTTAGAATGAAATATAGGCCCTTTACTAACTACTTTTTCCCCTTTGGCAAATAAAACATATGAGTGAAGATTATACCAAAGACGGAGAGTGATGCGGAGCGACGGCGAAGGATGAGTAATAGAGTGGAGTGGAAGCCTTTGTCTTCGCCGAAGACTCCAATTCCCTTTCAATACACCTATGACTTGGTTTGAAATTCACTTGAAAACACATTAGTCATAGCATATATAAAAGAGACATGATCAAAGGTATATTTATGAGCTATGTGTGCAAATTAGCAAAAGAAATTCCTAGAATCAAGAATATTGAGCTCATGCCTAAGTTTGGTAAAAGTTTGTTCATCTAGTGGCTTGGTAAAGATATCGGCTAATTGATCTTTAGTATTAATGTATGCAATCTCGATATCCCCCTTTTGTTGGTGATCCCTAAGAAAATGATACCGAATGGCTGTGTTTAGTGCGGCTATGCTCAACGGAATTATCCGCCATGCGGATTGCACTCTCATTATCACATAGAAGAGGAACTTTGGTTAATTTGTAACCATAGTCCCGCAGGGTTTGCCTCATCCAAAGCAATTGCGCGCAACAATGGCCTGCGGCAATATACTCAGCTTCGGTAGTAGAAAGAGCGACCGAATTTTGCTTCTTTGAAGCCCAAGACACCAAGGATCTTCCCAAGAACTGGCAAGTCCCTGATGTGCTCTTTCTATTAATCTTACACCCCGCCCAATCGGCATCGGAATAACCAATTAAATCAAATGTGGATCCCCGAGGGTACCAAAGCCCAAACTTAGGAGTATAAGCCAAATATCTCAAGATTCGTTTTACGGCCGTAAGGTGTGATTCCTTAGGGTCAGCTTGGAATCTTGCACACATGCATACGGAAAGCATAATGTCCGGTCGAGATGCACATAAATAGAGTAATGAACCTATCATCGACCGGTATACCTTTTGATCGACGGATTTACCTCTCGTGTCGAGGTCGAGATGCCCATTGGTTCCCATGGGTGTCTTGATGGGCTTGGCATCCTTCATTCCAAACTTGGTTAGAATGTCTTGAGTATACTTCGTTTGGCTAATGAAGGTGCCCTCTTGGAGTTGCTTCACTTGAAATCCTAAGAAATACTTCAACTCCCCCATCATAGACATCTCGAATTTTTGTGTCATGATCCTACTAAATTCCTCACATGTAGATTCGTTAGTAGACCCAAATATAATATCATCAACATAAATTTGGCATACAAACAAATCATTGTCAAGAGTTTTAGTAAATAAAGTAGGATCGGCCTTTCCGACTTTGAAGCCATTAGCAATAAGGAAATCTCTAAGGCATTCATACCATGCTCTTGGGGCTTGCTTGAGCCCATAAAGCGCCTTAGAGAGCCTATAGACATGGTTAGGGTACTCACTGTCTTCAAAGCCGGGAGGTTGCTCAACGTAGACCTCCTCCTTGATTGGTCCATTGAGGAAAGCACTCTTCACGTCCATTTGGTAAAGCTTGAAGCCATGGTAAGTAGCATAGGCTAATAATATGCGAATTGACTCAAGCCTAGCTACGGGTGCATAGGTTTCACCGAAATCCAAACCTTCGACTTGGGAGTATCCCTTGGCCACAAGTCGGGCTTTGTTCCTAGTCACCACACCATGCTCATCTTGTTTGTTGCGGAAGACCCACTTGGTTCCTACAACATTTTGGTTAGGACATGGAACTAAATGCCATACCTCGTTTCTAGTGAAGTTGTTGAGCTCCTCTTGCATCGCCATCACCCAATCCGAATCTTGAAGTGCTTCCTCTACCCTGTGTGGCTCAATAGAGGAAACAAAAGAGTAATGCTCACAAAAATGTGCAACACGAGATCTAGTGGTTACCCCCTTATGAATATCGCCGAGGATGGTGTCGACGGGGTGATCTCGTTGGATTGCTTGGTGGACTCTTGGGTGTGGCGGCATTGGTTCTTCATCCTCCTTGTCTTGATCATTTGCATCTCCCCCTTGATCATTGTCGTCATCTTGAGGTGGCTCATCTCTTTGATCTTCTCCTTCATCAACTTGAGTCTCGTCCTCATTTTGAGTTGGTGGAGATGCTTGCGTGGAGGAGGATGGTTGATCTTGTGCATTTGGAGGCTCTTCGGATTCCTTAGGACACACATCCCCAATGAACATGTTCCTTAGTGCGATGTATGGAGCCTCTTCTTCACCTATCTCATCAAGATCAACTTGCTCTATTTGAGAGCCGTTAGTCTCATCAAACACAACGTCACAAGAAACTTCAACTAGTCCTGAGGACTTGTTAAAGACTCCGTATGCCCTTGTGTTTGAATCATATCCTAGTAAAAATCCTTCTATAGTCTTAGGAGCAAATTTAGATTTTCTACCTCTCTTAATAAGAATGAAGCATTTGCTACCAAAGACTCTAAAATATGAAATGTTGGGCTTTTTACCGGTTAGGAGTTCATAGGATGTCTTCTTGAGGATTCGGTGTAGATATAGCCGGTTGATGGCGTAGCAGGCGGTGTTGACTGCCTCGGCCCAAAACCGATCCGACGTCTTGTACTCATCAAGCATGGTTCTTGCCATGTCCAATAGAGTTCGATTCTTCCTCTCCACTACACCATTTTGTTGTGGGGTGTAGGGAGAAGAGAACTCATGCTTGATGCCCTCCTCCTCAAGGAAGCCTTCAATTTGTGAGTTCTTGAACTCCGTCCTGTTGTTGCTTCTAATTTTCTTGATCCTTAAGCCGAACTCATTTTGAGCCCGTCTCAAGAATCCCTTTAAGGTCTCTTGGGTATGGGATTTTTCCTGCAAAAATGTAAGTGCAATCAACCCTAATTGAGGGTTTTGGTGATTAATGACAAAACAAACTGAGATTCTAACAAGTTTGCTCCTAGTATGTACACAGTTTTTCTACAGACAGGAGAAGCACAGATCTTACGAGCATAAAAGTATAAAGCACAGCGGATTTAAAATTCCACATCAAATGGCGTGCTCCAAGTGCCTAGAAACAACGGCGGTGCTAAATTTATAATTCTTGAGTCATAGAAATCGCCGTACAATTAAGAGGGATCCGCGACGGTTAAGTAAGTTGTGCAATGAGCCCAAGTTCAAAAATCTTTTGAAAACATCTTGGAGATCATTTTCCCAGATCATGAATGCCCTTGAGAAAAACAAATTTTACTTCCCACAAAGACTCCCCTTTTGTTCTCTTCAAAATACTCAAAATTTGGTTTCAGTCTCCAAAACCGGTTCAACCGGTCCTGAAACCGGTTCAACCGGTTTCGGTACTGTTCACCTGCCACCTCTGCTCTGACCTGTGACAGTCAGAGCTATCAGAAAAGTCGCAGCAGATATTTTTTCAGAAACCGGTTGAGCCGAATTTTTCCTTACTCAGCCAGTTTTGAAACCGGTCGAGTCTCCGGCTGAGTAGCTCAATGGACCGGGATCCCCCTGGTAGAAACCGGTTCAACCGGTCTGAAAACTGGTTCAATCGGTTTTTACTCCTTTTCTCCCAACGGCTGCCAGCTTTTGGGGGATCCTTTATATACCCCCCTCACACTCTCTCTCTCATTTACTTCTGCCTCTCCCACGAATTCTTGGCTGACCAACCTTCAAACAAGCGCATTCATTTCACCTTTCACACCCGCAATCACATCTCCTTCAATCATTTGAAGGAACCTTGGTGTGAGGTGAACTCGATCGAACTCGCTGTCAATTTCATCTCGATTCTCCTTTTCTCTTGTTCTTGAGCTCATAGCAAACTTAACCTTGTGTGGATTTGTTACTCTTGGAACCTCGTGTTCCTTGACGGTTAGAGGTTGCTTGGGAGTCTCCAAATTTGTGGACGACCCCAAGAAGTTTGTATCACCCGCTCTTTGAGCTGATTTGAGAAGAGATTGCCTTGACCTTTGTGGTCGGTTTGTGGAGGATTAGGGTTGGAAAAGACCCGACCCTTTGTGGGTTCCTCAACGAGGAGTAGGACACCTTTGTGGTGGTTGCCGAACCTCGGGTTATATCGCGTGTTCTTGTGTGTTCTTGTCAAGCGCTTTAAATTCATTGGTTGGTTCATATTATTCATTCGAGTACATTTTGTGTAGGGCAATTCTTTAGCTATATTCTTCACTACTTCATATTTGTTTAACAGATTACCTAATTTAAGTTGAGCAGGTTCAAACTTGATCAGTTGTAATTAAAATCGACTGAACCGGTTTGCACCAGTGCAACTTTAATTTAACCTATCTCAAAGTTTTTTAGTGAAAATTTTCAGGTGTAGCCTATTCACCACCCCTCTAGGCTACTTTCAAAAAAGAACACCCAAGTGAAGCGAGAATAATCATCCACAATAACTAGACAGTACTTACTCCCGACGATGCTTATGTAAGCAATCGGGCCGAATAGATCCATGTGCAGAAGCTCCAGTGGCCTGTCAGTCGTCATGATGTTCTTGTGTGGATGATGAACACCAACTTGCTTCCTGGCTTGGCATGCGCTACAAATCCTGTCTTTCTCAAAATGAACATTTGTTAATCCTAAAATGTGTTCACCCTTTAGAAGCTTATGAAGATTCTTCATTCCAACATGGGCTAGTCGGCGGTGCCAGAGCCAACCCATGTTAGTCTTAGCAATTAAGCAAGTGTCAAGTTCAGCTCTATCAAAATCTACCAAGTATAGCTGACCCTCTAACACTCCCTTAAATGCTATTGAATCATCACTTCTTCTAAAGACAGTGACACCTACATCAGTAAAGAGACAGTTGTAGCCCATTTTACATAATTGAGATACGGAAAGCAAATTGTAATCTAATGAATCAACAAGAAAAACATTGGAAATGGAATGGTCAGGAGATATAGCTATTTTATCCAAACCTTTGACCAAACCTTGGTTTCCATCCCCGAATGTGATAGCTCGTTGGGGATCTTGGTTTTTCTCGTAGGAGGAGAACATCTTCTTCTCCCCCGTCATGTGGTTCGTGCACCCGCTATCGATGATCCAACTTGTGCCCCCGGATGCATAAACCTACAAAACAATTTTAGTTCTTGACTTTAGGTACCCAAACGGTTTTGGGTCCTTTGGCATTAGACACAAGAACTTTGGGTACCCAAACACAAGTCTTGGAGCCCTTGTGTTTGCCCCCAACAAACTTGGCAACTACCTTGCCGGATTTGTTAGTAAGCACATATGATGCATCAAAAGTTTTGAATGAAATGTCATGATCATTTGATGCATTAGGAGTTTTCTTCTTAGGCAACTTAGCACGGGTTGGTTGCCTAGAACTAGATGTCTCACCCTTATACATAAAAGCATGGTTAGGGCCAGAGTGAGACTTCCTAGAATGAATTCTCCTAATCTTGCTCTCAGGATAACCGGCAGGGTACAAAATGTAACCCTCGTTATCTTGATGTATGGGAGCCTTGCCCTTAACAAAATTAGACAATCTTTTAGTAGGGGCACTAAGTTTGACATTGTCTCCCCTTTGGAATCTAATGCCATCCTTGATGTCAGGGCGTCTCCCACTATAGAGCATACTTCTAGCAAGTTTAAACTTTTCATTTTCTAAGTTATGCTCGGCAATTTTAGCATATAATTCTGCTATATGATCATTTTGTTGTTTAATTAAAGTCATATGATCATGAATAGCATCAATATCAACATAACATCTAGTGCAAATGGAAACATGCTCAACGGTAGATGTAGAGGGTTTGCAAGATTTTAATTCTACAACCTTAGAATGTAATATATCAATTTCACTTCTAAGGTTGGAAATAGTAACATTGTAAACGTCAAGATCTTTAGCCTTAGCAAGCAAATTTTCATTTTCAATCTTAAGGCTAGCAAGAGAAGTATTCAATTCTTCAATCTTAGCAAGTAAATCAACATTATCATCTCTAAGATTGGGAATTGAAACATTAGCATCAACCTTAGCAATAAGTTTAGCATTTTCATTTCTAAGGTTGGCAATAGTGTCATGGCATGTTCTTAGCTCACTAGATAATTTTTCACATTTTTCAACCTCTAGAGCATAAGCATTTTTTACCTTAACATGCTTTTTGTTCTCCTTGATTAGGAAGTCCTCTTGGGAGTCCAAGAGATCATCCTTCTCATGGATGGCACTAATTAGCTCATTTAGTTTTTCTTTTTGTTGCATGTTGAGGTCGGCAAAAAGGGTACGCAAATTATTCTCCTCATCACTAGCATTATCATCACTAGAGGACTCATATTTAGTGGAGGATTTGGATTTAACCTTCTTCCTTTTGCCGTCCTTTGCCATGAGGCACTTGTGGCCGACATTGGGGAAGAGAAGTCCCTTGGTGACGGCGATGTTGGCGGCGTCCTCGTCGGAGGAGGAGTCGGTGGAGCTCTCGTCCGAGTCCCACTCCCGGCAAACATGGGCATCGCCGCCCCTCTTCTTGTAGTGCCTCTTCTTCTCCTTTCTCCTTCCCTTCTTGTCGTCACCCCTGTCACTATCACTAGATAATGGACATTTAGCAATGAAATGACCGGGCTTACCATATTTGTAGCACACTTTCTTGGAGCGGGGCTTGTAATCCTTCCCCCTCCTTTGCTTGAGGATTTGGCGGAAACTCTTGATGATGAGCGCCATTTCCTCGTTGTCGAGCTTGGAGGCGTCGATGGGTTGTCTACTTGATGTAGACTCCTCCTTCTTCTCCTCCGTCGCCTTGAATGCGACCGGTTGTGCCTCGGGTGTGGAGGAAGTGCCTTGCTCGATGATTTTCTTTGAGCCTTTAATCATTAGCTCAAAGCTCACAAATTTTCCTATAACTTCCTCGGGAGACATTAGCTTATATCTAGGATCACCTCGAATTAATTGAACTTGTGTAGGGTTAAGAAATACGAGGGATCTAAGAATAACCTTGACCATCTCATGGTCATCCCATTTTTCGCTCCCGAGGTTGCGCACTTGGTTCACCAAGGTCTTCAAGCGGTTGTACATAGCTTGTGGATCCTCCCCTTGGTGAAGCATGAAGCGACCGAGCTCCCCCTCGATCGTCTCCCGCTTGGTGATTTTTGTCACCTCGTCTCCTTCGTGCGCGGTCTTGAGTACGTCCCAAATTTCCTTCGCACTTTTTAACCCTTGCACCTTGTTATACTCCTCTCGACTTAGAGAGGCGAGGAGTATAGTGGTTGCTTGGGAGTTAAAGTGGTGGATTTGGGCCACTTCGTCCGAGTCGTAGTCTTCATCCCCTACAGATGGTACCTGTACACCAAACTCAACAACATTCCATATGCTTGTGTGGAGTGAGGTTAGATGATGCCTCATTTTGTCACTCCACATATTATAATCTTCACCGTCAAAAACCGGTGGTTTGCCTAATGGAACGGAGAGTAAAGGAGTACGCTTTGAAATGTGGGGTAGCGTAGGGGGATCTTACTATACTTCTTGCGCTCTTGGCGCTTAGAAGTTACGGATGGCGCATCGGAGTCGGAGATCGATGGTGATGAAGAGTCGGTCTCGTAGTAGACCACTTTCCTCATCCTCTTGTGCTTGTCGCCTCTCCGATGCGACTTGTGGGAAGAGGATTTCTTCTCCTTCCCCTTCCCTTTGTTGGAGGAGTTTTTCTTCTCCTTCTTCTTGTTGCGGGACTCTTCCGATGAAGTCGACCCGTGGCTTGTAGTGGGCTTGTCGCCGGTCTCCATCTCCTTCTTGGCGTGATCTCCCGACATCACTTCGAGCGGTTAGGCTCTAATGAAGCACCGGGCTTTGATACCAATTGAAAGTCGCCTAGAGGGGGGGTGAATAGGGCGAAACTGAAATTTACAAAATTAATCACAACTACAAGCCGGGTTAGCGTTAGAAATAATAATGAGTCCGAGAGAGAGGGTCAGGGCCGGCCCTGAGCCTATGCGAGAGAGGCGACGGCCGGGGGCCCAAAATTTTTAGGGGCCTAATATTTAGTATCTATAACACTATATAATACATCAGTTTTTACACTTTACAAAACCCATCTAACCAAATAACTCAGACACCTATAATATTTATGAAATCCATCAAACAAATTACAACCATATTTAACATAACATCAAAATTAACGGTTTAGATCATTGAATAACATCATCTATTTTGCTCACTCAAATCTAACAAACAATATTATTTGATCATCCTTTAGCCCTCCCCTCCCCGCGTCCCCACCGCCATCAATCCCTCCCCTCGCGCCACCACCGTCATCGTCCACCCCTCTCCTCCTCTTCACAGGAATGTAGCGTTAGCACGGGTTATATGCTAGTAGTAAAATAATATAGGTAGCCAATAGGGCGGGAGGGCTGGGCACACTGACGCCCGGTGCACACGGACAATGTGGCACGCGTTGCCCACTGCCTAGTCGTCACGCTCACGTCCCCGAGAGACCACACCCTCCACGTGATCGTCGTTCGCCATCTCGCCGATCCAACCCTCCAGGATTCCACGGAGCTGGGCACCACTGCGCTAGCCTTCAGACACGCATGGTCGAGCAATCAGAATTTAGGTTATTCAGCGATCGTCGTTCCTATTTTTCAACCTGCAAAGTGCTAATTTGTACCGATGTATATTATCTAGTTCTTAGATTGTTTAAAAAACTAATTTCAATACACATCATCATTTATTTACGAAGTATTAATATGCTCTGCTGCATAATATAGAATTTTTTATAGTATAGAGGGCCTACCACGATCAATTTGCCGGGGGCCCTCAAAATCATAGGACCGGGCCTGGAGAGGGCGCAAAACAAATCGCAAGCGAATGAAGAGTGTGACACGCGGATTTGTTTTACCGAGGTTCGGTTCTCGCAAACCTACTCCCCGTTGAGTAGGCCACAAAGGCCGGGTCTCTTTCAACCCTTACCCTCTCTCAAACGGTGCCGCGGACCGAGTGAGCTTCTCTTCTCAAATCAAAACCGGGAACAAAACTTCCCCACAAGGACCACCACACAATTGGTGTCTCTTGCCTCGGTTACAAATGAGTTTTGATCACAAGAACAAGTGAGAAAGAAGGAAGCAATCCAAGCGCAAGAGCTCAAAAGAACACGACAAATCTCTCTCGCTAGTCACTAAAGCTTTGTGTGGAATTGGAGAGGATTTGATCACTTGAGTGTGTCTAGAATTGAATGCCTAGCTCTTGTAAGTGGTTGAGAGGTGGAAAACTTGGATGCCCTTGAATGTGGGGTGGTTGGGGTATTTATAGCCCCAACCACCAAACTAGCCGTTGGGTGGAGGCTGTCTGTCGCATGGTGCACCGGACAGTCCGGTGCGCCAGCCACGTCACCCAAACGTTAGGGTTCCGACCGTTGGAGCTCTGACTGCTGGGCCCGCCTGGATGTCCGGTGGCGCACCGGACATGTTCTGTAGAGTGTCCGGTGCGCCATGACGCGCGTGCCTGACTTCTACGCGCTCTGGCGCGCATTTAATGCGCTGCAGGTGACCGTTGGCGCCGGAATAGCCGTTGCTCCGCTGTCACACCGGACAGACCGGTGTACACCGGACATGTCCGGTGAATTATAGCGGACTAGCCGTTGTGGATTCCCGAAGCTAGCGAGTTCAGAGTCGCGTCCCCTTGGAGCACCGGACACTGTCCGGTGTACACCGGACAGTCCGGTGAATTATAGCGCACCGACTCTGCGTTTTCCCGAAGGTGAGGAGTTCAGCGAGTGGAGAACCCTGGTGCACCGGACATGTCCGGTGGTGCACCGGACAGTCCGGTGCGCCAGACCAGGGTGCCTTCGGTTGACCCTTTGCTCTTTTTGTTGAACCCCTTTCTTGGTCTTTTTATTGGCCTTTTGTGAACCTTTGGTACCTGTATAACTTATAGACTTGGGCTAACTAGTTAGTCCAATTATTTGTGTTGGGCAATTCAACCACCAAAATCAATTTAGGAAATAGGTGTAAGCCTAATTCCCTTTCAGAATGCTATAGCTCTTGTAAGGTGTAGAAGTACAGAAACTTGGATGCAATTGAATGTGGGGTGGTTGGGGTATTTATAGCCCCAACCACCAAAATGTGGCCGTTGGAAGTCTGCTGTCGCATGGCGCACCGGACAGTCCGGTGCGCCAGCCACGTCAGCCAGCCGTTGGGGTTCGACCGTTGGAGCTCTAACTTGTGGGGCCTCTGGGCTGTCCGGTGGTGCACCGGACATCTCCTGTAGACTGTCCGATGCGCCAACTGCGCGTGCTCTGACCTCTACGCGCGCAGGTGCGCATTAAATGCGTTGCAGTCGACCGTTGCGCTTGAAGTAGCCGTTGCTCCGCTGGCACACCGGACAGTCCAGTGTGTCACCGTACACTGTCCGGTGTCTCACCGGACGGTCCGGTGAATTATAGCGGAGCGCCCTCTGATTTTCCCGAAGGTAGCGAGTTCAGCTTCGATTTCCCTGGTGCACCGGACACTGTCCGGTGGCACACCGGACAGTCCGGTGCGCCAGGCCAGGGTGCCTTTGGGATTTCTTAAGCTCTCTTTATTTGAACCCATCTTTGGTCTTTTTATTGGCTTGTTGTGAACCTTTGGCACATGTAGAACTTATAGACTAGAGCAAACTAGTTAGTCCAATTATTTGTGTTGGGCAATTCAACCACCAAAATCAATTAGGAAAAGGTGTAAGCCTATTTCCCTTTCACTCACAGCACGTAGATTGTCTACGTGGGAAGATCAGCTCAGCGAACACGAAGTTCTGTCCCAGAAAACCAATTCTGCCGCCCACGTCCGGCCTGCACAGCGGGAGGTTGACGGAGATACTAGAGCCGCTGCTGAGGCCGTGGGAGACGTCCACAGCACCAGCCCGAGAAGACGAACACGCGCAGCAGGGAGCCCAGGCACCAGGCCACGATGGACAGAGATCAGAACAGACAGAACACCACACAGGCGCACTGTTAAATCAACGGAGCACAGGAGAACTTCGCTGCTCAAGAACAGCACCACCTCTACCAGCTTCCAATCACCACCAGCGATTAACCACAGGAACACTAGGGACCTAATGGATTGAGGAGAATGGAACAACAAGCAGCAGAGAGGAGCCGAGGGCTTGCAGTGTTTTGCGTGCTGCTAAACAGGGGCAAGACACCATACTTATGGAGCCGAGCTCGAGAAATAGTTGCACAGGAGCACGACGAGGAGATCGGCACGAGCTGAACTGATTTCCTCTGCCGCCGCCAGGGCCTTCGGCCCCTATCCTTGCGCACGAAGTCTCCCACTCCCCTGCGCGTTGCCCTAGCCAACTGCCAGCACTTGCCGGCCGGCTGGGCTGGGCTGATCGGCCGTGGGCCTAGCAGCGGCCCACCTCGGCTGGCCCCCTCTTTTTTTTTAATAAAGTAAAAATATAAAATTGGACAACAGTAATGACATAATTGTTAGGTGAGACATGTAGAGAAAAATTGATCTCCTATACATGTTCCGTAGGCGTGACGACGCACCGTACACGTCTTAAGCGACAGTTGCGCTTACTGTACCGTGAACGATGGATCTATAAGGTAGCATGCCAGCATCCGAAGCAAACCACCCACCCGGGCGTTGTCGTCTTCCACCTAGGGGCGTATCCAATGGATAGTCCGAGTGGACCACGACATACCTTAAGCTATCCGGCCCAACCACCACTGTATCGAGACCTAGAAAAAAATATGATATCAGAAGTGTATTTTGTGCTTTGTTTGGAGTATTTCATGCTAAGTTTGTATTAAACGTATGCACTTATGGACATAAATGGTAAATCTATAATTTTACGTGCTATTCTTATCTTTATATTCTGAATTATATACTAAGTTATTATAAATTATACTAGATTATTTATAAAAAAGTGATGGCATAACACACACACACAAAAATAGCTACGCTGCTGCTTCCACCGGCGGCCGGCATTTGTCCGTTGCTCATCGAGTCCATGCATGACGCGGGTATATTCGGCAAGTTGGTTAGTTTGGACGTGGATCAGCACGCGCCATGCAGGTCCCTTGCTGTGGCTCAGTACTATACTACCATGTGATGTGATGCGATGCGAAGCTATGCCATCATGGCAGTTTTTTTTTTTAACGCGAGCCCCGAATCTCGATCAACTGGACGCGGAGACACGTCGCGTTGACTCGACAGGTCGGGAGGACGGCAAGCGGCCACCGGCCAAGGTGCCGCTGCCGGGCTGCCCGTGTCTCGACAGCGATGCGACAATCCTCGCGACCTTTCCTCCTGTCTGTCCCCGGATCGGAGCCACACGCCGTTATCCGACGCCGACAAAGGGTAGCTCCGCCATATGCCCACTTGGACACTTGTTGGTTTGGTTGGCCACTTGGCGCGCGCGTGGCTAGGCAGGAGTAAGAGCTGCGCGCGGGAATCTTGCCGTGGCACACACACCCCAGAGAAACAGAGACGGGAGACACCAAGTCTCCCTGTCTGACTGCCTGAGCCGAGGCCCGTGGCCTTTTGGCCCCAGGCCGCTGTCAAAGCCGGCGACGAGAAGAGCTGCGCGTTTGACCCCGGACCGTCGGGCGTGCAAATGCCGCGTGCGTGCCTCAGCGACGTACGCCGCGCCGTGCTCGTGCGTGTGCCGTCCCTGCAACGCAAGCGGCCGCCACTTCGTCTCGCACTTTTTCTGGTACTCCCTTCGTTTCTTTTTATTTGTCGCTGGATAGTGCAAAATTGCACTATCCAGCAATAAATAAAAGGAAACGGAGGGAGTATCAGGCAAGCCCTACTAGTACGTACACCACCGGGAGAGTGGGAGCCGTGTAGTAAAACTTCATGTTGCACACTGCAGGCCTGCTCTGTCTAGGAGTGGCAAATATTCTGTAGCTAGCTAGGGGCCAAGTCCGAAGTGCCGTGTTGCCGCCTAAGCTAGCATTATTCAGATCTTCTGGTCTGAGCTTTGGTGCTAGCTGGCAATGGCCAATTGCCATGACAAGCATCTTCTGAGCCAGGTAACCTGGGCTGATATGAGCCGTTCAAACTAGCTAGCAGATAGATGCCCAAGTGCCATTTCTAGTTAGTTACAACCTTCCGGGCTCCGGCACAGGTTTACCTTTTTTTTTCTCATCTTACATATGGCAAGCATAGATGCAGTGCATGCACCACACCATCGTTCCTTTGTTTAGCTGTAAATAATGTGACTTGCTATAACTTTTTTTTATTATTATTTTTGGTCCTTAATTAATTTTAGTTTAAAAATTAATAAAAATGTAGTCTGATTCTATATCCTTAAATTCTATAGCATAATATTTAGGGCCCTTTACCACCGCCCCTAGCTACAAGTCACTGTGATCAGATATTCAGATGACCATTCGAACGACCTAACAGATCCCACAGCAGAACACCACCAAGAATTCACAGCTGCAGAACAGCCGTGCTTCAACTCTGTAACAAAGTAGGCTTCTTATGGCATAAACCCTCACAGCACAACCCAAGGTCTCATAGGTTTCATGGCAAGCCTACATGCTAACAACATCACCTAACAACGTACGCGTTTACCATGCATCCCGGCCTACAAGACGTGTAAGAACATGGTCCTTGCTTCTATGCAAACATTCATAACACAAAGAACGGACGACGACTGCTAAAACCTAGTGCTCCTTGAGCATCTCACTCAGCAAAGGGCCGCGCGCAGCTACTAGTCTACTACACAGCGGCTGACTTGGTGGTGCTCCTTGCTGCGGCCCTCTTGGGATGCTCCAGCTGGCAAGGCAAAATGGCGCTGTCGGACGAGTCCGAGCTGCTGCGCTCCCCAGCCTGCCCTTTGTTGCCTGACATCGTCGTCCTCCCGAGCGCCTTCTTCTTCGGCGTCACGCCACCTTTCGCCCTGCCGTGGTTCTTCTCCGCGACGGTGCTGGCTGCGTCACATTTGTCTAGCTTCGTCGTCTTGGACGACAGACTGAGGTCTTCCACGGCCATGACGCCGTCCCACTCGTCTTCTGTGTTTGTTGTGGCCCCTGACCTTGAGCTCTCGTAGGAGCCGATGCCGATGCTGTCAGCTCGGACGGTGGCTGCTGCAGAAGCCCTTGTCTGCTCGTGGTACAGCACCTGCACCACAACCCTCAGAGGCAGGCGCTCGTTCTGCACAGCGTGAGCGCATGCATCAGGCGACAACTTCCTGCAGTCCATGAGGGCACAGAGCCTCTTCTTGTCGCTCTTGCCCAAGCTTGGGTGCTCCTGAAAAGGAAGAGAACTTTGTCAACTCACAGTCTTTTATTATCAAGAGAAATGGAATGTCTATCTTAATCCCCATGGAATACTAGTAGATAGCAGCAAATGTATTTGAAATAATTTCTTGAACTAGGACGAAGAAATGCCACAATGGAAGATGCGTCAGGAGTGTACATTGAAGTAACTAGTATAGGAGAGAGTTTCGTTCTGCATATGAAGTTTTGGTCATGAAGTTTTTATAGGTAGTCACAGCTTGCAAGTGGCAGCAATACCTTCAGATACATATCAATGGCGCGATATAGCCCGTCATGGACTGGCCTTGAATTGGCCGAGACTGTCTCAGCGAGACTGAAAAACTTGTAGACCGGTATATTTGGGTCCTTCGCAACCTCTGCGAGATATCCATCAACAATTTTTGCCACTGTAATCATTGATGCACTAGGAGCTGATACATGGTCATTCACTTCGCCACCATTATGTCTCTGGGCATTCTTACTATCCTGTCTGATAAATTCTTCAACAATGCTAAGAATCAGGTCAATGTCGTAAACACTGGTGTCCCCATCCACTGCAGGGATCAGAAGATCTGACACTGATGCTTCTTCCAATTGCCGTGCAATGCGCTTCATAAGCTCTTTCCTGCACATATCGCCGCACTTCAGCAAATTTGTTGCCTTCAGTAGCTTCAAGAGGAAGCTGCATGAAACTGAGCCTTTCTCAGATGGCAACAGGCATGTGATGGTAACTAGCATCGCCCGAACTTTTGCGTCGCCATGGATCATTGAGACCTTGCTTAGTGACGGCAGCTTCTTGTAAGTGTAGGCTTTAATTGCCTCACCGATCACGTCCTTGGCCACCATACCCTTGGTTTTGACTGCTGTTATGACTTGCTTGTAGGCATCAATGTCGAGATCCGTCAGATCTTCTACCCACCAATCCTTCGGAACAACCTGCCGCTGGTTGACTCCATTCCACGGCGAATCATGACCATTCTCAGTTGGGAGCTTCTTACGATTGTATGTGTATGACCATTCAACTTTTGAAACGTCGATAGAGGCTTTTGAAGCAACAGAGTCAATACATTGGCTAACCAGCTTAAGATCCTCTGCCCAAGGTAGATGAGCCTTTGTTGTACCAAGAACAATAATAGAGTCTTTCCAGCTCCGGAATATGCTTGAGCTGAGGAAGACATCAATCTTGTAGATCAGATTGCCCTTGTCAACAGTCTCGTTCATCTCCAAGTACTCTGCAGCACAGCGGGCTGCAATCACATTGTAAGCATTGAGTGTGACAATCATGCCATAGCAAAACTTGGCACAGACCCCAAAAGCCTTTGCGCCACCAGGAATATCATGGATGTGGATCTCAATATTTTCTTCACCAGTAGTTGGAATCAACTTCTGAAAGCGAGCACACTTGGAGAGGAGTGGAAACTGCATGGTTTGAAAATGGCAAATCAGAATAACAGTGATAAATATGCACTCTCAAGTGATTGTGATATGCATAATGAGAACCAAGAAACTAATCAAGTCGCTGGGATGTGAAACCCGAGATAACAACAATCAAATGACATATACGACAAAAAAGTTAATCAAGTGTCAACAAGAATCGGATTCATGGAGACAACTCTGGCAAGAAAGTGTAAATAAAAAAAAATGATCTCCGACAGCCCATGTATTTTGCACTGTCATGTGAATGAAAATTACATCTCACTTACCTTGTGAAGGTAAAACTTTGTAGTCCCTATACGAACAGTGATGTCGCTCACCAATTCAGATGCCGCAATACTGCAAGAATAAACAGTTGTCATTAGTAGAGGAGTGGAAAACAACAAGAATACAAAAGAAACTTGATCCTTACAAATTGAAATACAAACTTTGGATTAGTATTCGAATCTGGTTATCTTAATGAGCATTAGGATTCCTTACATCGTGCACCACTAGAGACATTGTTAAATTGATAGAACAAAACATGGTACGTACATTACTACTTCAGATTGCCATATGGGAATTAATTATTACTATTGTTTACACAATTGGAGGGTGGAAATGGAGACCTATGGCATTGCATTATTGTAAAAGTAATTTGTTAGTATATGATACTAAACATCTGGCTTTCCAAACTGAGGATGTGAATCCATACTGCTCCTAAACTGAAAAATAGTATCCAACCAAGCATTTGTCAAGACAGTAATAAAGTATGTTAACCTAAAATGTTATGAATCAATACGACACAAATTAGATCAAACACAGATTTAACGTGGAAAATCCCTCCAATGCGAAGGGGAAAAACCACGGGTGACGGCCAGCAACAGTCTCACTATTTTTTGGGTGTTTACAGATCGCAAGAGATTTATAATTGAGATAATTATCTCCTGCAGCTTACAAGTATATATAGAGTTGGAACCCTAAACCGAGTAGGGAACGATCCGAGACGGGCCTTCGCTCCACTCGCCGACATGACCCACCTTCTTTAAAATTTAGATCACAAACTCAACATAAAAGAACCTTTTCTAAGACATGGCCAATACATAGAGGAAGCTCCGTGCTTTGAGTTCCTGTTCTATTTGTTTCTCTATGTAGTTATGACTAGTTTGCCCCCAAAAGTATGGTCCTCTTTGGTACCATGCAGCTGTATCTTAATATGAACCTAGGAAAAGCATAAACTCTCCTCTCTAACCAAGGCTGAAGGAAACCATAATGGGCAGTACCATGCAAGTATGTATTATAATATCTGAGTGGATTGAACAAGAACACATTGAAAATAGCGTCTTGGATAGCATACACTGAGGGAGGCTATAAACTCGGGAAATATATAATTTTGTAGGCACTAAAAGTACGATGAAGGTATCATAGCTGTATTGGATTTATGGTGAATAGTGCTTAGTACCTCCAGAGGATAAAGTTAAGCATAAACCTACAGTGCCAACTACATAAAACACAATAACTCAGTTCATTTCTAACTGAAATAAAAGAAAATCAGTCAGATTCTAAAGAACAACACGAGGGTTCAAAGGCAGCATTAAAGAAGCAAGGGAAAAGAAAGCAAAAGAAGCGATGGGTCACCTGACTTCATTCCCATCGTCCTGAAAGGTATCCGGATTCGATCCAAGCTTCATGAACTTCATCTTGAACAAGAAAGAAGAGCCGCGCAGCTTCACGCTCTTCTAGACCAAATGCTCACACAGAGACCAGACCACGACCACCACCACTACCACTTGTAAGAAGCAAGAACTGCACAGCACAGCAGCACTATCCCATACTTGTCCGCAGCAGCAACGGCAAACGGCCCAGAGCAGCGAAGTAGCAGTGCACAAGAACAAGTTGCTGCTGCGCCGAGAAGACCGAATATTACAACGTGCCGGAGCCCGGGCAGGAGAGATCGCTCGTACAACGAAAGCAAACAAATAATGGGATCGGTTCAGACGCAGCAACAGCGCTCTCGTGCTTGAAGCGCACTCCAGCCCTCCCCCCCAACCTACTTATGCGGCCGGTGCCGCTGCTGCTATCGTAGGCAGTGAGGCCAGGAGGGGAGAGCAGGAGCACAAGTACCTCAGGAGAAGTAAACAATATGGAGTGGGAGCAGTGAGCCAGAGGAGGGACACCCACAAAGCACAAAGCTGACACACCCCCACCTCCCCCCTGCTGCTGCTTGTTTAATTGCGTGTCCTTGTTGATCTGGGAAAAAGATTAGTATAATAGTTCCTTGCACCCTCCAGTCCAGCTCTCTTCACTCCCTCTTCTCATAAGAAAAAAATACTGCCAAGATTCAGAGGGGATCTTGCGTCCAATGCGTTGTCATATTATTAAGCAACTAGTAGTAGTCCACATTCCTCGCCACAGCGTACCGTTCCCCGAGTATGATCCCTCAACGGTCTCTGCGGCAGCAACGGCAAAAAAAAAAAAAACAAACGTTAGTGGCACGGCACTGTGAGCAAGTTGAGGCAGGCAGGAGACACCGACCATCTGTTTTAAATGCGATACGGGGAGGCAACGGAGAGACCAAGAACCACTTGCTCACTCTGGTTTGTGCGCTCGTGCGGGCGAATCTTATCGCCAGCACGCCAAGATCTCTCGCAGTTTTGTGCCGACGAGGCGAGGCCGGTGAGAACGACGAGGGAAAGAGTGGCGCACGCTGTCTCTAATATACTACTACGTGGGGACTGGGGACTAGGGAGGGGAGAGGCCACACGCCAGAGGAGGCGAGTGCGCAACACAACGTGAGAGCCATGAGGGCATGTGGGCGGCGGCATCGCATGGCATGGCATGGCATCGAGGGTTTATAGCAAACCAGAGGGAAGGCAACAAAACAGGCTAGTAGACAACAAGCAGGCACGCAAGAACAAAGGCAAAGCGGAGGGCGGCATTCAGGCATGAGCCGAGAAAGAGCAAAACAGTGTGAGACCCACCCCACCCTAGAGAAAAAGAATCCACCCCCGCCCCCGAGAGCAATGGAGCCACTCTGCCCCCCCAACACCAAGAACGTAGTGCCCTACCCGGCACACCCGCCCGGGGAAGACGAGCCCGACCCAGATGCGGCCACGCAAGTGTGTGCATGCGCCGGTCGCGTGCACATGCGGCTGTCCCTCTGGCCCGCGCTCGTGGTTTGGGAGTTGGGACCGGGAACTGGGGAGAAAGACGGTTGTTTGGCGAGGGAGGGCAGACCTCAGTGAGCTTGCAGGTGTCCTTCTCCCCCCCTCCAATGGCAGCGCTGCTGGACTCAGGAGGCGGCCCCCAGCATGCCACCCTCCTCTCCTCTCCTCTCGAGCACCCACGCCGGCCGGCCGGCCAGCCACCTTCTGAAGCCGGTGAAGTGATGCAACAGCAGCGAAACAGAAAGTGGAGGACTAGGAGGATCGGTAAAGAAAGAAAGGAGCAAGAGCCCTCACCCTTTGAAGGAGGAGGAGGCAGGGAGCAGCGAACCCTTTGATGGAATGGAAGGCTTTCCTGCTCGCCTTTGCCCTGTTTGCTCTCTAGTAGTAGTAGCTCGTTGCACCCTCCGCCCGCTTTGAATGAAGAGGGAACTGAAAGCACGCACCCACCCTGCGCGCCACCCGCCACACCTAGCTTGCTTCCTGCTGCAAGTGCAGGGTGGCCGGCAGTCCGTTTGTAATGTATGCTACGGCCTACGGTACGGGTCTCCGTCTTTCCAGCTGCACGCACGCTACAGTACATGGAATGGAATGCGCAGAGGAGTAGCCGTGCACTCGTCTCCTATGTCTGGTGCATTAGATTAGACCAGCTGGTAGATCAGTTTGAACCCGAGGGGCGCCGGCGGGCCGGATTTGGGTGGGGGTCTTAATTTCAAACCGTCTGGAACTCGTGTCTCCTTTGACGACGAGGATAGTTTTCCAGTCGTTCCTCCGCGTTCGATCCACAAATGAATCTACAGAAATGGAAGCATCTGCGCCAGCAGCAAAGCTGTGTTCATTCGGTTCGTTTCGGTTCATTCAGAAGAAAGATGAGAAAGCTACTGCCTTTTTCGGTTAATCAGGCCACGGTCGTCATTGATAAAGCCAGGGCGCGACCGTCAAGACCTTAATCATCTCCGATCCATGCAAGAGGAAAACACCGGGCGGCATGCACGCCTCTTGCATGCCTCTGATAAAGCTACCCCGCCTTTCTTTTAAGGCGATCGAGGCGCGCCGAGAGATCTCTTTTGCGCACGGCACGCTCGCGGCGACCCCCCCAACGAAAGCGAGTGCCGGCCGCCGCCGTGGCCCCCGACGACGCGTGTGCGCGCGTGACAGCCGGCAGTACGTGAGACGTCGCAAAGCGAGGCGCGGCTAGCTAGCATCTCTTGCCTCGTTGCTTCGGCTGGCGTCGTGGGTGTGTGGTTTTCCGGCCGTGAGCCGTGCGTGCGTACGTCACACGTACGCCTGGGGCGGCTCCATGCACCCCCACCGTACCGGCTACCGTTGGTTGGCATGCATATAGTGGCATTTCACTGTTTTAGATGAGGGATGTGTAGCTTTGGGAAGCACACAATATAGCAGTAGCATTAATTGGCTAGCTACTAGTATGCATATAGCGAAATACTATGGGCGTAGTAGCCGGTACACGTAGCAGCCAAATAAAGTCAATGACTATATATAACCCCCCCCCCACAGTAGGGCTGGGAGATCGGTTTTCAACGTAACAGGCGCAATGCACACAACGTCAGTGCGGCATGCGAGCACGTAGCCGTAGTAGCTCATGATGACGGCCCCCGGCCCAGTATGGAGCTCGTCGTCGACGGAGCCCGGCCGGCAAGGATCGGTTCTTTTGAGGCTGGAGGTGAGACTGTGAGAGGCGTGCCGTGCTCGCTCTGCCCGCGACAGCCTATTATGATGTCGCGCTTCACGAAGCAGCCGCTGCTCTGCCTGCCTCCGCCCTCCTCTCTTTTCCCCTCCCCTTTTCCCGTACCGTACGTACGTGCTCCTAGTCCTAGGCGAACTCGAGAGCGGCCTCCTCGTTGGTCTCTCTCTCTCTCTATCCACTCGCACGCAGCCAGAGACGGGCACGCGCCGCGGCGTGCATGGTGCGTCGCACTCTCGCGCACAGTGCAAAAAGCCGTCCGTACGCCGCCGGCCCGGACGGGTTTTCTAGTTCGTTCTGAACTGACGCCCGGCCCAGCCCACGGCCCACGCCCGTAGTACTCTAGTAGCTAGTCTAGCCCCCGTTTCCCGCCTGTTGTTTTGTCGCTCGGGATGACCGACGGCCATGGTTTCGTACCCGCACCACCCATCATCAGCTGCTAGCTCTTGACGCCAAACATGTCCACACGTTCTACGAGCACGACCCACGACCAGGGAGGAGGAGGCGGCTGGAGGGGGATCCTCCGAATCCCTTGATGGCCTGCGCTAGCTGCTGCTGCCTGTGCGCGCGGGCATCTCGCCATAATAAGTGCACATTGAAAGTTTGGCTGGCGCGCAACGACCATCCGAGAGACCTGCCGTGCGTTGCGTTGCGTTGCGTTTCCTTGCACGCACGGGAGAATCGTATGGCAAAAGGCAGCAGCGTGTGTGTACGGACGGGCAAGAGTTGTCACATCACTTTTGTCACTATTGCTGCTGCTGCTGTATTGTATGCTATATGTTTGCCTTGCATATATCTATCCCTAACGGCAGCGAAAAACCGTACGCCACCGTATCCTTCTTCTCAAAAACTTGGACAGATCCTACTAGGGGGGAAAAACCCCCGCTAGAGGCTTCAGATTTTTCCGACGCCCAAAAGGCACGGCGGCATAGTAACCTGGAGTCTTGGAGGACAGTGGACGCAACGAAAACAACAGGCTTCTGGGTCTCAGGTGCCTGATCACTGACTGATCAGGGGATGATCGCACGCAGTAGCTGCAGAGACCTGCATTGACAGAGAGAGAGAGAGAGAGACAGAGAGAGAGACAGAGAGAGAGAGAGAGAGAGAGAGAGAGAGGGAGAGTATGTGTGTGTGAGCACGAGCACCGCCCCCAGCTAACGCCATGTATAATACGTACTGCCCCATCATGCCATATGGGGAACGCAGAACGCACTGGCTGTAGTGCCCGCCCATGCTCTGCTGCTGTGCGCCTGTGCCTGCCTGCCCGTGGCGTGACGCATCATGCAACATTTGCCTGGAGAAGAAAGGCCAGACGCTAGGGAGTGCTCCTGTGGCCTGTGGGGCCCATGAAATGTGAACCTACACAACAACTAGAGGGGAGGAGACAGGATGGGCAGTAATAACAAACTGCAGTTGCAAGAAATGCCAGGTAGCCGCGGGTGGGAAGGGAACGAGAGCAGGCCGACAGACAGGCTTCGGCTTGCCCCGTGTATTTGGTCTGACGTTTTCTACATGGCCAATAAACGAAAGAGAAACAGGAAACCGAGTGCAACAATCCTAGCGCTGGAAGGAAGACATTCGGAACCACCATCTTCAATTCATTGGCATGCATGTATTTGCAACAGAGAAGTTGGACTCGGACATCTCCAGCTGGACATGCAAAACAAAAACACTGTTTTGCACTAAGAATAAAGAGACTTGAAAGATGATGCCGACGGTGTGTTAGGAATGTGAGCCCAAATGGCCCATACGGCCCAGGTTGCTAAAGGAACACTACAAAAAGAGGCAGTCACCAGAAAGGCAGGGGGAATGAGATTACGCAGTTCATCTTCCTTCTCAAGTTTACTCCCTCCCACATATCCTCTACTTCCCTGGATCTTCTAGACCCTTGTAGAGTGGCTTCGGCATTCTTCTCCCATTCCTAACCTCATGTTGTTCTTCCTTCCGGGATTCTAATTCTCTGTAATCGCTACTGTTAAGTTGAATCAATACACTCCGTTGGTGTGGTTGTTGACAATTGGTATCAAAGGTCACCGATCTCAGAGTCCATAGAGCCCAACCTGCAGTCCGCAATGGAGGAACAGTCGAAGATCCTTCGCGAGATCAGTGACCGCCTCGCTGCCCAGGAAGCGTGGTGGCACGGTCGGGAGTCGACAGTGGCGCAACATTCGGTGTCGATCCACAACCTGACAGTAGCAGTGGCCACTGCGCCTTCCGCGACATTGAGGACGGAGCTCGACGCTCAGGTCGCCGTGACCTACGAGCGGCTGGACGCACTGGAACTGGAAGCGGCCCCGGCAGCACGCGTCGGTGCCCTAGAGTCCGCCAAAGCAACCTTCGAAAAGCTGTTCGACGACTCCGACGTTGTTGAGCAGTTCGATACAGAGGTGGTCGTCGATGGTTGGGGTGAGCTGTTCGAACAACCTGCTCACCCTCTCGAGGAGCGTGTCTTCGATTCTTCCACTGCTCTCCCCTTCGCGTCTGCGGCCGATGCTGCCTTCTCCAACACTGACGACGTCGAGTGTGGCGCGATCCGCAGTTATGCGGAGGATGATTTTGCGTTGCTGCTCGCGGAGTTGGCAGCATCCGAGAAGCGTCTCACTGCTTGCATCAGAGGTATGCCTGCCAAGTGTTCGGCAAAATGCTTGAACGTCTCGTCGACGACCAAGCTGGCGCTGGCCGTCCCAGAGGAGCCGGAGAATAACGTCGCGTCGGAGACCGTTGTGGACAAGCCAGTGACCAGCGCCAACACCAAGGCGCTGGCGGACTACGTCCACGGCAAGGGCTCAAGCTCGGGATCTACTCCGACGCCTGGTTCGAGACCTGCGCCACGGCCCAGCCCGGGTCCCTCGGTCATGAGGAGCAGGACGCCTGCATTCAACAACCTTATTTGTGGGCATGCAAAAGGAATGCCGAAAGCAGCACAGGAGGTTCCTACCATTATGACTGAAAGGGAATTAGGCTTAGACCTAGTTCCTAAATAATTTCGGTGGTTGAATTGCCCAACACAAACATTGGACTAACTAGTTTGCTCTAGTGCATAAGGTATACAGGTGCAAAAGGTTCACAATCAGCCAATATAAAGACCAAGTGTTGGATTCAACAAAGGAGCAGCAAGGCAACCGAGGGCTCCTCTGGCCGGAGGCACCGGACTGTCCGGTGTGCACCGGACTGTCCGGTGCGGCCAGAGGACTTCGACTCTAAACTCTTCGCCCTCGGGATTTCTCGGAAGCCGGCGCGCTATAATTCACCGGACTGTCCGGTGTGCACCGGACATGTCCGGTGCTCCAAGGAAACGCGGCCTCCGGAACTCGCCAGCCTCGGGTTTGCTCAGCAGCCGCTCCGCTAAAATTCACCGGACTGTCCGGTGTGCACCGGACTGTCCGGTGTACCAGCGGAGCAACGGCTCTCTGCGGCGCCAACGGCTCCCTGCGGTGCATTAAATGCGCGCGCAGCGCGCGCAGTCGTCAGGCACGCCCATACCGGTGCACCGGACATCAAACAGTACATGTCCGGTGTGCACCGGACACCCAGGAGGGCCCACAAGTCAGAAGCTCCAACGGTCAAAATCCAACGGCAACCGTGACGTGGCAGGGGCACCGGACTGTCCGGTGTGCACCGGACTGTCCGGTGCGCCATCGAACAGAGGACTCCAGCCAACGGTCACTTGTGGTGGTTGGGGCTATAAATACCCCAACCACCCCACATTCATTGCTATCCAAGTTTTCCAACTCTCAACCACTTACAAGAGCTAGGCATTCAATTCTAGACACATACAAAGAGATCAAATCCTCTCCAATTCCACTCAAGCCCTTAGTGACTAGCGAGAGAGATTTGCCGTGTTCTTTTGAGCTCTTGCGCTTGGATCGCTTTCTTTCTTTCTCATTTGTTCTTGAGATCATCACTCAATTGTAACCAAGGCAAGAGGCACCAAGTGTGTGGTGGCCCTTGCGGGAAGTTTTGTTCCCGGTTGATTGAGAAGAAGAGAAAGCTCACTCGATCCGTGGGATCGTTTGAGAGAGGGAAGGGTTGAAAGAGACCCGGCCTTTGTGGCCTCCTCAACGGGGAGTAGGTTTGCGAGAACCGAACCTCGGTAAAACAAATCCTTGTGTCACACTCTTATTTGCTTGCGATTTGTTTTGCACCCTCTCTCTCGCGGACTCGTTTCTTTATTACTAACGCTAACCCGGCTTGTAGTTGTGATTATTTTTTGTAAATTTCAGTTTCGCCCTATTCACCCCCCCCCTCTAGGCGACTATCAATTGGTATCAGAGCCCGGTACTTCATTAGAGCCTAACCGCTCGAAGTGATGTCGGGAGATCCCGCCAAGAAGGAGATGGAGACCGGCGATAACAAGCCCACTACAAGCCAAGGGAGCACCTCATCTTCATCGGAAGAGTCCCGCACCAAGAGAAGGGAGAAGAAGAAGAGATCCTCCAAGCGGAAGGAGAAAAGATCTTCCTCTTCTCACCACAAGGAGAAGAAGGAAAAATCTTCTTCTCACAAGCCGCATCGGAGTGGGGACAAGCACAAAAGGATGAGGAAGGTGGTCTTCTACGAGACCGACACTTCATCAACATCTACCTCCGGCTCCGACGCGGCGTCCGTCACTTCTAAACGCCAAGAGCGTAAGAAGTATAGTAAGATCCCCCTACGCTACCCTCGCATTCCTAAACATACACCTTTACTTTCCGTCCCTTTAGGCAAACCACCAACTTTTAATGGTGAAGATTATGCTATGTGGAGTAATTTGATGCGATTTCATCTAACCTCTCTCCACAAAAGATTATGGGATGTTGTTGAGTATGGTGTACAGGTACCATCCGTAGGGGATGAAGACTATGACACGGACGAAGTGGCCCAAATCGAGCACTTCAACTCCCAAGCCACAACCATTCTCCTTGCCTCACTAAGCAAGGAGGAATACAACAAAGTACAAGGGTTGAAGAACGCCAAGGAGATTTGGGACCTACTCAAGACGGCGCACGAGGGTGATGAACTCACCAAGATCACCAAGCGGGAAACGATCGAGGGGGAGCTCGGTCGCTTCCGTCTTCGCCAAGGGGAGGAGCCACAAGACATGTACAACCGGCTCAAGACCTTGGTGAACCAAGTGCGCAACCTCGGGAGCGCAAAATGGGATGACCACGAAGTGGTTAAGGTTATTCTAAGAGCCCTTATTTTCCTTAACCCCACACAAGTTCAATTAATCCGTGGCAATCCTAGATATACACAAATGACCCCCGAGGAAGTCATCGGGAATTTTGTTAGTTTTGAATGTATGATTAAGGGCTCCAAGAAGATCAACGAGCTTGATGAACCCTCCACATCCGAGGCGCAACCGGTGGCCTTCAAGGCAACGGAGGAGAAGAAGGAGGAGTCTACACCAAGTAGACAACCAATTGACGCCTCCAAGCTCGACAACGAGGAGATGGCCCTAATCATCAAAAGTTTCCGGCAAATCCTCAAGCAACGGAAGGGGAAGGACTACAAATCCCGTTCCAAGAAGGTTTGCTACAAATGTGGTAAGCCCGGTCATTTCATTGCAAAATGTCCTATGTCCAGTGATAGTGACAGGGGCGACGACAAGAAGGGCAAGAGGAAGGAGAAGAAGAGATATTACAAGAAGAAGGGCGGCGATGCCCATGTTTGTCGGGAATGGGACTCCGACGAAAGCTCAAGCGACTCCTCCGACGACGAGGACGCCGCCAACATCGCCGTCACCAAGGGCCTCCTCTTCCCCAACGTCGGCCACAAGTGTCTCATGGCCAAGGACGGCAAAAAGAAGGTAAAATCAAGGTCCTCCTCTAAATATGAAACATCTAGTGATGAGGATGATAAAAATGAGGAAGAAAACTTGCGTACTCTTTTTGCTAACCTCAACATGCAACAAAAGGAAAAATTAAATGAATTGATTAGTGCTATACATGAGAAGGATGATCTCTTGGATTCTCAAGAGGACTTCCTTATTAAAGAAAATAAGAAGCATGTTAAGGTTAAAAATGCTTATGCTCTAGAAAGAGAAAAATGTGAAAAATTGTCTAGTGAGCTAAGTATTTGTCATGAGACTTTAGACAACCTTAGAAATGAAAATGCCAATTTGCTAGCTAAGGTTGATTCTCACACTTGCAATATTTCAATTCCTAGAAATGATAATAATGATTTGCTTGCTAGGATTGAAAAATTGAACATTTCTCTTACTAGCCTTAAAAATGAGAATGAGAAATTAATTGCCAAGGCTAAAGATTTTGATGTTTGCAATGCTACTATCTCGGACCTTAGAACTAAGAATGATTTGTTGCATGCTAAGGTCATTGAACTAAATTCTTGCAAACCCTCTACATCTAATGTTGAACATGTTTCTATTTGTACTAGATGTAGAGACATTAATGTTGATGCTATCCATGATCACCTTGCCTTAATTAAAAAACAAAATGATCACATAGCACAACTTAATGCTAAAATTAGAGAGCATGACTTAGAAAATGAAAAATTTAAACTTGCTAGAAGCATGCTCTATAATGGGAGACGCCCTGGCATTAAGGATGGCATTGGCTTCCAAAGGGGAGACAATGTCAAAATTAATGCCCCTCCAAAGAACTTATCTAACTTTGTTAAGGGCAAGGCTCCCATGCCTCAGGATAACGAGGGTTACATTTTGTACCCTGCCGGGTATCCTGAGAGTAAAATTAAGAAAATTCATTCTAGGAAGTCTCACTCTGGCCCTAATTATGCTTTTATGTATAAGGGTGAGACATCTAGATCTAGGCAACCAACCCATGCCAAGTTGCCTAGAAAGAAAACTATTAATGCATCAAATGATCATGCCATTTCATTTAAAACTTTTGATGCATCTTATGTGTTGACTAGCAAATCTGGCAAGGTGGTTGCCAAAATTGTTGGGGGCAAACACAAGGGTTCCAAGACTTGTGTTTGGGTACCCAAAGTTCTTGTATCTAATGCCAAAGGACCCAAAACCGTTTGGGTACCTAAAACAAAGAACTAAACTTGTTTTGTAGGTTTATGCATCCGGGGGCACAAGTTGGATACTCGACAGCGGGTGCACAAATCACATGACCGGGGAGAAAAGGATGTTCTCCTCATATGAGAAAAACCAAGATCCCCAACGAGCTATCACATTCGGGGATGGAAATCAAGGTTTGGTCAAAGGTTTGGGTAAAATTGCTATATCTCCTGACCATTCCATTTCTAATGTTTTTCTTGTAGATTCCTTAGATTACAATTTGCTTTCCGTATCCCAATTATGTCAAATGGGCTACAACTGTCTTTTTACTGATACTGGTGTAACTGTCTTTAGAAGAAGTGATGATTCAATAGCTTTTAAGGGAGTGTTAGAGGGTCAGCTATACTTAGTAGATTTTAATAGAGCTGAACTCGACACTTGCTTGATTGCTAAGACTAACTTGGGTTGGCTCTGGCACCGCCGACTAGCCCATGTTGGAATGAAGAATCTTCACAAGCTTCTAAAGGGAGAACACATTTTGGGACTAACCGATGTTCATTTTGAGAAAGACAGGATTTGTAGTGCATGCCAAGCCGGGAAGCAAGTTGGTGTTCATCATCCACACAAAAATATCATGACTACCGACAGGCCACTGGAGCTCCTACATATGGATCTATTCGGCCCGATCGCTTACATAAGCATCGGCGGTAGTAAGTATTGTCTTGTAATTGTGGATGATTATTCTCGCTTCACTTGGGTATTCTTTTTGCAGGAAAAATCACAAACCCAAGAGACCTTAAAGGGATTCTTGAGACGGGCTCAAAATGAGTTCGGCTTAAGGATCAAGAAAATTAGAAGCGACAATGGGACGGAGTTCAAAAATTCCCAAATTGAAGACTTTCTTGAGGAGGAGGGCATCAAGCATGAGTTCTCTTCTCCCTACACTCCACAACAAAATGGTGTAGTGGAGAGGAAGAATCGAACTCTATTGGACATGGCAAGAACCATGCTTGATGAGTACAAGACACCGGATCGGTTTTGGGCCGAGGCGGTCAACACCGCCTGCTACGCCATCAACCGATTATATTTTCATCGAATCCTCAAGAAGACATCTTATGAACTCCTAACCGGTAAAAAGCCCAATATTTCATATTTTAGAGTTTTTGGTAGCAAATGTTTTATACTTGTCAAAAGAGGTAGAAAATCTAAATTTGCTCCTAAAACTGTAGAAGGCTTTTTACTAGGATATGACTCAAACACAAGGGCATATAGAGTCTTTAACAAGTCCTCAGGACTTGTTGAAGTTTCTTGTGACGTTGTGTTTGATGAAACTAACGGCTCTCAAGTAGAGCAAGTTGATCTTGATGATATAGGTGAAGAACAGGCTCCATGCATAGCACTTAGGAACATGTCCATTGGGGATGTGTGTCCTAAGGAATCCGAAGAGCCTTCAAACACACAAGATCAACCATCCTCCTCCACGCAAGTGTCTCCACCAACTCAAGATGAGGATGAGGCTCAAGATGTTGAACAAGAAGATCAAGAAGATGAGCCACCTCAAAATGACGGCAACGATCAAGGGGGAGATGCAAATGATGAAGATAAGGAGGATGAACAACCAAGACCGCCACACCCAAGAGTCCACCAAGCAATACAACGAGATCACCCCGTCGACACTATCCTTGGCGATATTCATAAGGGGGTAACTACTCGATCTCGTGTTGCTCATTTTTGTGAACATTACTCGTTTGTTTCCTCTATTGAGCCAACCAGGGTAGAGGAAGCACTACAAGATTCGGATTGGGTGATGGCGATGCAAGAGGAGCTCAACAATTTCACAAGGAACGAGGTATGGCACTTAGTTCCACGTCCTAATCAAAATGTTGTAGGAACCAAGTGGGTCTTCCGCAACAAGCAAGACGAGCATGGTGTGGTGACTAGGAACAAAGCTCGACTCGTGGCCAAGGGGTATTCACAAGTCGAAGGTTTGGATTTTGGTGAAACCTATGCACCCGTAGCTAGGCTTGAGTCAATTCGCATATTATTAGCCTATGCTACTTACCATGGCTTCAAGCTCTACCAAATGGACGTGAAGAGTGCCTTCCTCAATGGACCAATCAAGGAGGAGGTCTATGTTGAGCAACCTCCCGGCTTTGAAGATAGTGAGTACCCTAACCATGTTTATAGGCTCTCTAAGGCGCTTTATGGGCTCAAGCAAGCCCCAAGAGCATGGTATGAATGCCTTAGAGATTTCCTTATTGCAAATAGCTTCAAAGTCGGCAAGGCCGATCCTACTTTGTTCACTAAAACTCTTGACAATGATTTGTTCGTATGCCAAATTTATGTTGATGATATCATATTTGGGTCTACTAACAAATCTACATGTGAAGAATTTAGTAGGATCATGACACAGAAATTCGAGATGTCTATGATGGGGGAGTTGAAGTATTTTCTAGGATTCCAAGTCAAGCAACTCCATGAAGGCACCTTCATTAGCCAAACGAAGTATACTCAAGACATTCTAAGCAAGTTTGGAATGAAGGATGCCAAGCCCATCAAGACACCCATGGGAACAAATGGGCATCTCGACCTCGACACGGGAGGTAAGTCCGTGGATCAAAAGGTATACCGGTCGATGATTGGTTCATTGCTTTATTTGTGTGCATCTCGACCGGACATTATGCTTTCCGTATGCATGTGTGCAAGATTCCAAGCCGACCCTAAGGAATCACACCTTACGGCCGTGAAACGAATCTTGAGATATTTAGCTTTTACTCCTAAGTTTGGGCTTTGGTACCCTCGGGGATCCACATTTGATTTGATTGGTTATTCGGATGCCGATTGGGCGGGGTGCAGGATTAATAGAAAGAGCACATCGGGGACTTGCCAGTTCTTGGGAAGATCCTTGGTGTCTTGGGCTTCAAAGAAGCAAAATTCGGTTGCTCTTTCCACCGCCGAAGCCGAGTATATTGCCGCAGGCCATTGTTGCGCGCAATTGCTTTGGATGAGGCAAACCCTGCGGGACTACGGTTACAAATTAACCAAAGTCCCTTTGCTATGTGACAATGAGAGTGCAATCAAAATGGCCGACAATCCCGTCGAGCACAGCCGCACTAAGCACATAGCCATTCGGTATCATTTTCTTCGGGATCACCAACAAAAGGGGGATATCGAGATTTCTTATATTAATACTAAAGATCAATTAGCCGATATCTTTACCAAACCACTTGATGAACAATCTTTTACCCGACTTAGGCATGAGCTCAATATTCTTGATTCTAGGAATTTCTTTTGCTAGTCTTGCACACATAGCTCATAAATATACCTTTGATCATGTCTCTTTTATATATGCTATGACTAATATGTTTCCAAGTATATTTCAAACAAGTCATAGGTATATTGAAAGGGAATTGGAGTCTTCGGCGAAGACAAAGGCTTCCACTCCGCTCCACTACTCACCCTTCGCCATCGCTCCGCCTCATCTCTCCAACGTTGGTATAATCTTCACTCATTTCTTTCATGACCAAAGGGGGAGAATGTACTTCATTGGGCTCTAATGATTCCGTTTTTGGCGATTCATGCCAAAGGGGGAGAAAATATGAGCCCAAAGCAAAAGGACCGCACCACCACCCCTAATTTTAAATTTGATGATTTTCAATGATAAATTTCAAAATTGGTATCTCTTTGTGTTCTAAAAGGGGGAGCAAGTAGTGTTTTCAAAATTAATGGAAAACCCTCTTGAACACTAAGAGGAGACCTCATTTGAGGGGGAGTTTTGTTTAGTCAAAGGAAAAGCATTGGAAATAGGGGGAGAAAATTCCATATCTTGAAAATGCTTTGCAAAATCTTTTTCATTTACCTTTGACTATCTTGCAAAAGTACTTTGAAAAGAATTTACAAAAGAATTTGCAAAAACAAAACTCGTGGTGCAAATGTGGTCCAATATGTGAAAAATAAAGAAAACATCCATGCGCATCATTTAAGTTTATATTGGCTCAATTCCAAGCAACCTTTGCACTTACATTATGTAAACTAGTTCAATTATGCACTTTTATATTTGCTTTGGTTTGTGTTGGCATCAATCACCAAAAAGGGGGAGATTGAAAGGGAATTAGGCTTAGACCTAGTTCCTAAATAATTTCGGTGGTTGAATTGCCCAACACAAACATTGGACTAACTAGTTTGCTCTAGTGCATAAGGTATACAGGTGCAAAAGGTTCACAATCAGCCAATATAAAGACCAAGTGTTGGATTCAACAAAGGAGCAGCAAGGCAACCGAGGGCTCCTCTGGCCGGAGGCACCGGACTGTCCGGTGTGCACCGGACTGTCCGGTGCGGCCAGAGGACTTCGACTCTAAACTCTTCGCCCTCGGGATTTCTCGGAAGCCGGCGCGCTATAATTCACCGGACTGTCCGGTGTGCACCGGACATGTCCGGTGCTCCAAGGAAACGCGGCCTCCGGAACTCGCCAGCCTCGGGTTTGCTCAGCAGCCGCTCCGCTAAAATTCACCGGACTGTCCGGTGTGCACCGGACTGTCCGGTGTACCAGCGGAGCAACGGCTCTCTGCGGCGCCAACGGCTCCCTGCGGTGCATTAAATGCGCGCGCAGCGCGCGCAGTCGTCAGGCACGCCCATACCGGTGCACCGGACATCAAACAGTACATGTCCGGTGTGCACCGGACACCCAGGAGGGCCCACAAGTCAGAAGCTCCAACGGTCAAAATCCAACGGCAACCGTGACGTGGCAGGGGCACCGGACTGTCCGGTGTGCACCGGACTGTCCGGTGCGCCATCGAACAGAGGACTCCAGCCAACGGTCACTTGTGGTGGTTGGGGCTATAAATACCCCAACCACCCCACATTCATTGCTATCCAAGTTTTCCAACTCTCAACCACTTACAAGAGCTAGGCATTCAATTCTAGACACATACAAAGAGATCAAATCCTCTCCAATTCCACTCAAGCCCTTAGTGACTAGCGAGAGAGATTTGCCGTGTTCTTTTGAGCTCTTGCGCTTGGATCGCTTTCTTTCTTTCTCATTTGTTCTTGAGATCATCACTCAATTGTAACCAAGGCAAGAGGCACCAAGTGTGTGGTGGCCCTTGCGGGAAGTTTTGTTCCCGGTTGATTGAGAAGAAGAGAAAGCTCACTCGATCCGTGGGATCGTTTGAGAGAGGGAAGGGTTGAAAGAGACCCGGCCTTTGTGGCCTCCTCAACGAGGAGTAGGTTTGCGAGAACCGAACCTCGGTAAAACAAATCCTTGTGTCACACTCTTATTTGCTTGCGATTTGTTTTGCACCCTCTCTCTCGCGGACTCGTTTCTTTATTACTAACGCTAACCCGGCTTGTAGTTGTGATTATTTTTTGTAAATTTCAGTTTCGCCCTATTCACCCCCCCCCTCTAGGCGACTATCAATGACACGCTCTGAGGTCTCAACTGACTCTACATCACATGAGCTCCTAGTTGATAGCTTTCAGAAGAAGAACAAGCCTGCTGATGCAAAGACGGCATTGGACAGCATGATGCGACAGGGTCATGTGCCAGGCCTAGCTCTGTTCAAGTCTGTTATGGAGGACGCCGTGAAGGTGTTCGACGAAATGCTGATTAAGGGAGAGGTGTCACCATCAGCGGTGATGTACACTGCTCTGATCAATAGCTACTGCACAGGTGGAAATATGGAAGGCGCATATGAGATCATGCTAGAGATGGAGAAGAAGAGGATTTTCATAGATGATGTGACACACAATATGCTGATAAGGGTGTTTTGCTGGCTTGGGTGGCTTGATGAAGCTCACAGGCTCATTGACGAGATGAAAAGGATGGGTATTCATCTAGACTTTGTCATCCATAACATGCTGATCAGTGGATATATCATGAAGGGTGGCAGGAGCAATGTGATAGTGGACAGCGCTGTCACACACTTCTTTGGTGCTTTAGAAGTTGCGTACAAGCGTAATGGGGTGCCTGCATTGCTTGCTGAGGTCAATAAAGCATCCCCGAGTAGGGGCGTGCTCAGGGAGGACTTTAATCCTGTTGAAATTGTTCAACCTTATGCAAAGAATGGAACTGCATGTTTGAGCATTTCGACGGATAAAAAATACTTTCAGGGAAGCTTTGAGAATCTTGAGAAGATTTGTGAAGAGTTGGGAATAACAGCTCTTATTGAGGTTCATGATGGAAGAGAGATGGAGCGTCTGCTGAACATAAATGGAGTTAAGCTTACTGGTCTGTTTACTTCGGAAGATGTTGCTTATGTTCAGAATGCTGGCCAAGTCTGCAATACTACTTCGTGTCTACAGTTGCATAAGGAAATTGCAAAGCAATTCTTGGATAGATTGGTTGGATGGGCAAAGAATATGAACGTATCAGATCCAGTGGAGGACGGCTGCAGACCAGGTTCAGTTGTCAGTGAAGAACAATGCGAGAAGATAAAGAAGTTGATCTCGGCTGTAAGAAGTGAAGGTGCCACAATTCTGTATGGAGATGACCGACCACAGCATCTCATAAGAGGGCTCTTTCTTGCACATACAATTATAATAGCTGTTAGTACGTCCATGCAAATTGGGCAAGAGGAAGTTTTTGGACCAGTCATCCGTGTTAAGGAGTACAAGACAGAGAGTGAAGCTGTGGAACTTGCAAATGATACTTACTTTGGCTTAGCTGATGATGTGATCTTCCATGACCAAGAGATGTGTGATGGGATTCGTGTCTTGCACTTGCAATGGGATCCCGGTGGAAACAATGCGATGTATCGGCTTGAGGGCAAGCCGATTTTTAAGAAGAGGGGAATGTTAGGAATGTGAGCCCAAATGGCCCATACGGCCCAGGTTGCTAAAGGAACACTACAAAAAGAGGCAGTCACCAGAAAGGCAGGGGGGAATGAGATTACGCAGTTCATCTTCCTTCTCAAGTTTACTCCCTCCCACATATCCTCTACTTCCCTGGATCTTCTAGACCCTTGTAGAGTGGCTTCGGCATTCTTCTCCCATTCCTAACCTCATGTTGTTCTTCCTTCCGGGATTCTAATTCTCTGTAATCGCTACTGTTAAGTTGAATCAATACACTCCGTTGGTGTGGTTGTTGACAATTGGTATCAAAGGTCACCGATCTCAGAGTCCATAGAGCCCAACCTGCAGTCCGCAATGGAGGAACAGTCGAAGATCCTTCGCGAGATCAGTGACCGCCTCGCTGCCCAGGAAGCGTGGTGGCACGGTCGGGAGTCGACAGTGGCGCAACATTCGGTGTCGATCCACAACCTGACAGTAGCAGTGGCCACTGCGCCTTCCGCGACATTGAGGACGGAGCTCGACGCTCAGGTCGCCGTGACCTACGAGCGGCTGGACGCACTGGAACTGGAAGCGGCCCCGGCAGCACGCGTTGGTGCCCTAGAGTCCGCCAAAGCAACCTTCGAAAAGCTGTTCGACGACTCCGACGTTGTTGAGCAGTTCGATACAGAGGTGGTCGTCGATGGTTGGGGTGAGCTGTTCGAACAACCTGCTCACCCTCTCGAGGAGCGTGTCTTCGATTCTTCCACTGCTCTCCCCTTCGCGTATGCGGCCGATGCTGCCTTCTCCAACACTGACGACGTCGAGTGTGGCGCGATCCGCAGTTATGCGGAGGATGATTTTGCGTTGCTGCTCGCGGAGTTGGCAGCATCCGAGAAGCGTCTCACTGCTTGCATCAGAGGTATGCCTGCCAAGTGTTCGGCAAAATGCTTGAACGTCTCGTCGACGACCAAGCTGGCGCTGGCCGTCCCAGAGGAGCCGGAGAATAACGTCGCGTCGGAGACCGTTGTGGACAAGCCAGTGACCAGCGCCAACACCAAGGCGCTGGCGGACTACGTCCACGGCAAGGGCTCAAGCTCGGGATCTACTCCGACGCCTGGTTCGAGACCTGCGCCACGGCCCAGCCCGGGTCCCTCGGTCATGAGGAGCAGGACGCCTGCATTCAACAACCTTATTTGTGGGCATGCAAAAGGAATGCCGAAAGCAGCACAGGAGGTTCCTACCATTATGACACGCTCTGAGGTCTCAACTGACTCTACATCACATGAGCTCCTAGTTGATAGCTTTCAGAAGAAGAACAAGCCTGCTGATGCAAAGACGGCATTGGACAGCATGATGCGACAGGGTCATGTGCCAGGCCTAGCTCTGTTCAAGTCTGTTATGGAGGACGCCGTGAAGGTGTTCGACGAAATGCTGATTAAGGGAGAGGTGTCACCATCAGCGGTGATGTACACTGCTCTGATCAATAGCTACTGCACAGGTGGAAATATGGAAGGCGCATATGAGATCATGCTAGAGATGGAGAAGAAGAGGATTTTCATAGATGATGTGACACACAATATGCTGATAAGGGTGTTTTGCTGGCTTGGGTGGCTTGATGAAGCTCACAGGCTCATTGACGAGATGAAAAGGATGGGTATTCATCTAGACTTTGTCATCCATAACATGCTGATCAGTGGATATATCATGAAGGGTGGCAGGAGCAATGTGATAGTGGACAGCGCTGTCACACACTTCTTTGGTGCTTTAGAAGTTGCGTACAAGCGTAATGGGGTGCCTGCATTGCTTGCTGAGGTCAATAAAGCATCCCCGAGTAGGGGCGTGCTCAGGGAGGACTTTAATCCTGTTGAAATTGTTCAACCTTATGCAAAGAATGGAACTGCATGTTTGAGCATTTCGACGGATAAAAAATACTTTCAGGGAAGCTTTGAGAATCTTGAGAAGATTTGTGAAGAGTTGGGAATAACAGCTCTTATTGAGGTTCATGATGGAAGAGAGATGGAGCGTCTGCTGAACATAAATGGAGTTAAGCTTACTGGTCTGTTTACTTCGGAAGATGTTGCTTATGTTCAGAATGCTGGCCAAGTCTGCAATACTACTTCGTGTCTACAGTTGCATAAGGAAATTGCAAAGCAATTCTTGGATAGATTGGTTGGATGGGCAAAGAATATGAACGTATCAGATCCAGTGGAGGACGGCTGCAGACCAGGTTCAGTTGTCAGTGAAGAACAATGCGAGAAGATAAAGAAGTTGATCTCGGCTGTAAGAAGTGAAGGTGCCACAATTCTGTATGGAGATGACCGACCACAGCATCTCATAAGAGGGCTCTTTCTTGCACATACAATTATAATAGCTGTTAGTACGTCCATGCAAATTGGGCAAGAGGAAGTTTTTGGACCAGTCATCCGTGTTAAGGAGTACAAGACAGAGAGTGAAGCTGTGGAACTTGCAAATGATACTTACTTTGGCTTAGCTGATGATGTGATCTTCCATGACCAAGAGATGTGTGATGGGATTCGTGTCTTGCACTTGCAATGGGATCCCGGTGGAAACAATGCGATGTATCGGCTTGAGGGCAAGCCGATTTTTAAGAAGAGGGGAATGTTAGGAATGTGAGCCCAAATGGCCCATACGGCCCAGGTTGCTAAAGGAACACTACAAAAAGAGGCAGTCACCAGAAAGGCAGGGGGGAATGAGATTACGCAGTTCATCTTCCTTCTCAAGTTTACTCCCTCCCACATATCCTCTACTTCCCTGGATCTTCTAGACCCTTGTAGAGTGGCTTCGGCATTCTTCTCCCATTCCTAACCTCATGTTGTTCTTCCTTCCGGGATTCTAATTCTCTGTAATCGCTACTGTTAAGTTGAATCAATACACTCCGTTGGTGTGGTTGTTGACACGGTGCCACTTGCAAGGCAGCATCGACTCGATCCATCGACAGCCAAGGCCCCATGGCTATTAACACAATAACACGGACAGCCTTTAAGATCGATCTTGCGCTACACGAATAATGCACGGCGGCAGCGCCAGTGTTACCATCATTTGATTCGGTTGCACGTATCTTCCAATCAAATCAATCGCGTATCTTGGCTTCTGAAACACGACGTTGCAGCACCAGGTGTTTCGAGAGGATGGATGCGGGACGGAACAGAAGGCCCAGCCCATCATGATGCGTGGCTGGTTGCGCTGAGTACATGTACACCCCCCAAAGAAACAGGTTCGTGGACCAAGGGAAGGGAGATATGTACAGTACAGCCTAGTTTACTTTGCAAGACTGGCTCAAGTAATCACACCCTTCGTACACCACTAGCCCGGCTTTGTCGAGCTCGTTTTCCTGGAAACAAGCGCACCTTTGGCTAACTTGTCCGGTCAGAGCTATGTCGCCTGGCCTCCTCACCAGTCTTGGGTAGCCCGCGTCGCACCAAACCTAACACAAGCAGTACCATCTTAATTAGGCAGAAAAGGGCATCTTCAGCAAAATGGAAACTGGAGCAACTATGTTCGTTCAGAATCTTTGGGGATGTTTGGTTTCTAAAGACTATTTTTAGTCTATATTTTATTTTATTTGTCTTTACATTGATAAATACGTAAACTAAAATTCTATTTTAGTTTTCGTATTTGAAAATTTAAGGATTAAAATTGAATAAAACGAAGGGACTAAAAATTAGTCCCTATAAATCAAACACCCCCTAAAATATGGTCTGACGCCACTAAAATGACACACTAGTTCAACTCAACATTAATCACGCAGAAGTGTTTCCCAATGAGGCGTGTGATAGGCAAAAACGGCTTGGACCATGCAAGCTGTTTGGAACATACGGAAATTCACACAAAACAAATTCATTTCGTCGACAATCGTGAGAAATCCCCAGCAGAGCATGAGATAGGATGAGAAAACTGAAGGAAAAAGGATCAGAGAATATTAGCCATCAAACTGCTGGAGTTTTTACTTGATCACTAGAAATCCAGAATAATCTCCACATGTTACACCCGCTCATGATGCTTCTCATTAAAGCCAGCTTGATCTTACGTTTACTGCGAATGCATCATATTGAAAATATTTGGTAGAAGCCGCTAAAAGTTCTCTCATATACATTTCCACAGTTCCATTCAAAAAACCGCTAAAAGTAGGTCCAGAGGTGCTTTCAATTTTACAATGTAAGAAAGTCGGCTTTTAGAAAAAACTGCTTCCTGGTTCGGACCCTTTGGTTTGACTTTTAGGAAGCAAAAGCCGAAGCCAAAAGCCAAACTAAACACACCCTAACTCTATGAGCTGCTTTGCATCTTCTACTACTGTCCTCAACCTAATTTACATCAGAAGAGATAGGGTTGAAGATGCAATTTTGTCGATGTCTAACACTCTTAACTTTGGTATAGTGACTATTTTCTTTTGGTATTTTGGATACGATAGGACGAAGCTCAGTTCACAAATGTCTTTCAAGAAATCAAATAAGATATCAATAACATGAGATAAAACCATGTGTCAACAAAAAACGGAAGGTACAAGGATACTTACTTCACCACCTTCTTGCTGGCTCCATTTTGAATTGCAGCCAGGTATTTTAGCTTCATCACTCTTCTGTTTTTCAAGAAGCTGTGCACCTCTCTTTGCCTTCACTTGTACACCCTTCAGATATTTCGTAGGATTTCCTTCACTGTCGTAGTAACGTCCAATAAGTTTACCAGCAAATCTGCATCGTACATGTAAAGGAATGTTACGAGGGTATATATCATTAATAGAGTAGTTTCTCTAACATGATCTGCTACTTCCATGATAGCTTAGTGTGTTCCATATGGCATACACATTTGGTACTAACATAAATAACACATAGCAGTAATGGATTTGGAAACATGAACAAGAGAATCTAGAGCAAGTGCTCTAGCATGAACACATAAACAGTGTTCCAAACCGTGCTTCACTAGACTGTCTCGGTGCCACCCAGCTGCATACAGTTCTATGAAGCTTCATGGTTTACAGATACGGAAGGAAACAAGTAACATGAAGACCATGAAGATGGCTCTTAGACAGGAGCTCACATGTATCTTTCGAAGTAAAATTTCCTCCAATCAACTACGCTGTTTACCTGACAAAATTGAAAATCCATCATATTGAAAATATTGGCAGAATAAAGAGAGAAAGTAAAGTCTGTAAATGCTTTTATTCTACACTAGCATGCACATATAGTGTTATGTTCAATGTGCTAAGTAGCTGCTTCCCACCAGTATTTAATATAATATACATACGTGAATGATAAGCCGGTAGTAGTAAATAGAAAGCTAGAGTTATGACGTCAGATCCTAGAGTCAAAAGGATTTAGAATTAGTAGGACCAAAACCGAGTATATGAGATGTGACTTTGGTACTACAATTAGTGAGGATGGAGATGTAAGCTTGGGAGGCCAGGTAGTACCAAAGAAGGACACCTTCTGTTGTTTGGGATCGATGCTACAGAGAGATAGTGATATTGATGAAGATGTTAGCCATAGAATCAAAGCGGGGTGGATGAAATGACGTCAAGCATCGGGAGTCCTATGCGACAAGAGAGTGTCATAGAAGTTAAAAGGCAAGTACTACAGGACAACGATTAGGCTTGCTATGTTATATGGGGCTGAGTGTTGGCCTACTAAGAGACGACATATCTAACAACTAAGTGTCGCAGAGATGCGTATGTTCGTTGGATATGTGGGTACACAAGATTGGACCGAGTGAGAAACGATGACATACGCGATCATCTAGGAGTAGCGCTGTCATGTTCGGGTGCGCGTATACTAAGCGTCGTCGGGCCCTGGACGAGCGCCGCGCCGCGGAACGCGCCATGCGCGAGAAGGCCGTGACCCAGGCCGAAACGACAGGAAGAGGCTAATAAGGAAAACGTGACTGGGAAGGCAGGCAACGCGACCGGGAAGGCAGGCCGAGATGCCAGAAGGCGCTGAAGGAAAGGAGGATTCCGGGTTGCTAGAATTAAGGAAAATAAAGATAGCTTCTATTGTTAGTGCCCCAATTAGTGGAGATGTTGCTCCGGCTGGTGGCTATTTAATCATGTACCGATCAGGGAAGAAAGGCAATCAAGTGTTTGCTCTAATCTACTTCTTCCTCCTCTACACAAACCTACGGCTGAGGGGGAAAACCTCGCCGGAGAAGACGGATCGCGCCTACGAACTCCGTAGTCGCGGCCCGGCTGTCCGAGGGAATTCTGCTCTCGACAACTTGGTATCACGATCCAGGCGTTCCCGCTCAGCGTCCGCCCAGCTCACGCGCCACGCCACCGCCAACACGCCACAACCAGCCGAGTCCACCGCTACTCCACTGCCTCCCGCCGTCATGGCGGAACCTAGCACGGCCGACCTGGCCAAGATGATCGAGACACTGACCCAATCAGTGGAGACCCTGCAAACAACTGTGGCGACGCTACAGAAGGAGAGGCCCGACCCGACGTCGACCACCAGCGGTGGTCATGACGGGCGGCACACCAACGATCGGCCGCCGAGGTTCCAGAAGATGGACTTTTCATTCTATAACGGCAAGTCCGATCCCTTGGTTTTTATCAATAGATGTGAATCGTATTTCCACCAGCAGCGTATTATGGAAGAGGAGAAGGTTTGGATGGCCTCCTACAACCTGGAAGACGGTGCACAGATGTGGTACATCTAGGTGCAAGCCGACGGGCAGGGCACCCCGACCTGGTCTCGCTTCAAGGAGCTGCTCCATCTTTGTTTCGGTCCACCACTGCGATCGGCCCCTCTCTTCGAGCTGGCTGATTGTCGTCGTGCCGGATCGGTCGAAGAGTATCAAGACCGGTTCCAGGCACTCCTACCCCGTGCCGGGCAACTGAACGAGGCGCAGAAGGTTCAGCTGTTCACAGGCGGCCTCCTTCCTCCGCTCAGCATGGACGTGAGGATCCACAACCCGCAAACTCTGGTAGCGACCATGAGCCTGGCACGCCAGCTGGAGCTCAGGGAGCAGTACGCACAGGCGCCAGCTGTTGCTCGACCACCTACCAGGGGGATCCTGCCGCCTCCCCCACCACGGCTCGCCCTCCCTGCCCCGCCGGCCGCGCAACAACCACGTCTCGCTCTGCCGGCTCCGTCGGGGGACAAGGCGGCTACTGTATCAGGCACGGCGGAAGGACACCAAATCAAGCGCTTATCGCGCTCAGAGCAAGAGGAGCGCCGCCGCTTGGGCTTGTGCTACAACTGCAACGAGAAGTACACGCGCGGGCACAGCCGGGTGTGTCGGCGGATCTTCTTCATCGACGACGTTGAGATCTCCGACGACACCGCCACAGACGAGTCGCCTATAGAAGCTCCGGTTTTTTCCTTGCACCCGGTCGCCGGGGTGGCCATCAGCAACACGATCCAGTTCAGGGTGCAACTGGGCGATACTCACTTTCTGGCGCTTGTGGATTCGGGGTCGACCCACAGCTTCATTGGTGACGACGCTGCTCGGCGTTCGGGCTTGCACATTGAGCCGCACCAGCGGCTTACAGCGACCGTGGCCAATGGCGATCGTGTGTCTTGTCCAGGCGTTCTTCGACAAGCACCGATCGTCGTCCACGACCTGGAGTTCCGCGTCGACCTCTACGTGATGCCTTTGGTCGGGTACGACGTGGTCCTCGGTACGCACTGGATGGCGGCATTGGGACCCATCATATCAGACTTTACAGCCCGTACCATGGCTTTCAAGCGAGAGGGCCGTGACATCTGCTGGCGCGGCACGGCACCACCATCTCCGCCAAGCGTACATGCTGCTGCGACGTCCGACTCCCTCCTCGACGAACTGCTCGCCTACTTCCAGGATGTTTTTGCTGAACCAAAAGGTCTTCCACCGGTGCGCAGCCGCGACCACCGCATCACCCTCAAGGCGGACACCCCCAAGTGGTTGTGCGGCCGTACAGGTACGGCGGCCCACAAGGACGAACTCGAGCGGCAGTGCGCGGCCATGATCGCGTAGGGCATCGTCCGCCGCAGCAACTCTGCGTTCTCCTCCCCGGTCATCCTCGTCAGGAAGCCGGACGGATCGTGGCGGTTCTGCGTCGATTACCACGCACTCAATGCGCTCACAGTCAAGGACGCGTTCCCAATTCCGGTCGTCGATGAGCTACTCGACGAGCTGCACGGCGCCAAAGTTCTTCACCAAGCTTGATTTGCGCTCGGGGTACCATCAGGTGCGCATGCGGCTAGAGGACATCCACAAGACGGCGTTCCACACGCATGACAGCTTGTACGAGTTCCTGGTCATGCCGTTCGGCTTGTGCAACGCCCCAACCACCTTCCAGGCGCTCATGAACGACGTCCTCAGGCCCTTCCTCCGCCGCTTTGTGCTGGTCTTCTTTGATGATATATTGATTTAAAGCACGGCATGGGCGGATCATCTTCGCCACGTACGCACAGTCTTCACCGAGCTTCGCGGGCACTCCCTCTTCGTCAAGCGCTCCAAGTGCGCATTCGGCGTCTCCTCCATCGCTTACCTCGGCCACGTTATCTCCGAGGCAGGAGCCGCCATGGATCCGGCCAAGGTGCAGACCATTCACGACTGGCCGGTACCTCGCTCGGTGCGCACGGTGCGCGGGTTCCTTGGCTTGGCGGGCTACTACCGCAAGTTCATCCACAACTATGGTTTCGTCGCGGCGCCGCTGACCGCGCTTTTGAAGGAGGGCTTCTCCAGGGGGAGGCAGCAGACAAGGCATTTGCGGCATTCAAGGCCGCCATCACCACAGCACTGTCCTAGCCATGTCGGACTTCTCCAAGCCCTTCATTGTCGAATGCGACGCGTCGTCCCATGGGTTTGGGGCAGTGCTCCTCCAAGATGGGCACCCGATCGCCTTCTTCAGCCGTGTCGTGGCCCCCCGACACCGCGCACTCACGGCGTACGAGCGCGAGCTTATCGGGCTGGTCCAAGTCGTACGACATTGGCGGTCGTACCTGTGGGGTCGTTGATTCACCGTCAAGACGGACCACTACAGCCTGAAGTACTTGCTGGACCAGCGCTTGGCCACCATCCCGCAGCACCATTGGGTGGGAAAGTTGCTGGGCTTCAACTTCGCCGTCGAGTACAAGCCGGGGGCATCGAACACCGTGGTCGATGCGTCATGCGTTGTCAAGACGGGACACAGAGACTGGCGACCTGCTCGCAATTTCGACGCCGCACTTCGACTTCATCAATACTCTCCGCCAAGCGCAGCTCTCCGATCGGGCCCTCATCGCTCTCCGAGAAGAAATTGAAGCCGACACGCGACAGGAGCCTTGGGCGGTCGTTGACGGCATGGTCCAGTTCGCAGGCTGACTGTACCTTCCACCAACCTCTCCCATGGTCCAAGAAATCATGAAGATCGTGCACGAGGACGACCACGAAGGAGCGCAGCGCACGCTGCATCGCTTGAGGTGCGACTTTCACTTTCCTAACATGAAGCAGCTTGTGCAGGATATGGTGCGCACGTGTGATGTTTGTCAGTGGTACAAGGCAGAGCACTTGCACCCGACGGGCCTTCTACTTCCCCTCCCGGTGCGGCGGTGCCACATGGAGTATGGACAGACATCGCTCTCGACTTCGTGGAGGCGCTCCCCCACGTCAAAGGCAAATCAGTGATCCTGATGGTGGTGGACAGGTTCAGCAAATATTGCCACTTCATTCCACTGGCTCACCCATACTCCGCCGAGTCTGTCGCCCAAGCATTCTTCACCAACATCGTTCGGCTACACGGCATTCCTCAGTCCATGGTGTCGGACAGGGACCCGGTGTTCACGTCGCTGTTCTGGCGCGAGCTCATGCGCCTCATGGGTACCAAGCTTCACATGACGACGGTGTTCCACCCCCAGTTGGATGGGCAGTCGGAGGCGGCAAATCGCGTCATCATCATGTACTTAAGGTGCCTCACCGGGGACAGGCCGCGTGAATGGCTTCGATGGCTTCCCTGGGCGAAGTTCCTCTTCAACACCGCCTACCAGACGTCGCTGTGGGACACACCGTTCCGTATCGTCTACGGACGCGACCCGCCAACCATCCAGTCATATGAGCCAGGGGACACAAGGGTGGTGGCGGTCGCCAAGAACATGGAGGAGTGAGACGAGTTCCTGACCGACGTCCGCTACAGGCTGGAACAAGCTCAAGCGACACAGAAGATACACTACGACAAGGTGCACCGCCACGTCATGTACAAGGTTGGTGATTGGGCTCTTCTGCGACTTCGTCAGCGCGCGGCGTCTTCTCTGCATCAGGCGGCCACGGGCAAACTCAAGCCGCGTTTCTGTGGCCCGTACCGCGTCACCGAGCTCATCAATGAAGTTGTCGTCCGTCTGGCCCTACCGGCCGCGCACGCATCCACGACGTCTTCCACGTGGGGCTGCTAAGGAAGTTCCAGGGGCCACCACCAGACGCCCCACCACCACTTCCACCTCTGCTTCATGGCGCAGTTGCTCCAAAGCCCGAACGCGCGGTGAAGTTTCTATTGGCTAGGGGCATAAAACAGGTTCTTGTGCAGTGGAGGGGAACGTCAGCTGCTTCTGCAACCTGGGAGGACCTTGAGCCATTCCGCGTCAAATATCCAGACTTTCAACTCGAGGACGAGCTGGACCTCAACGGGGGGAGAGATGTCATGTTCGGCCGCGCGTATACTAGGCGTCGCCGGGCCCGGGACGAGCGCCGTGCCGCGGAACGCGCCCTGCGCGAGAAGGTCGTGACCCAGACCAAAACGACAGGAAGAGGCTAATAACGAAAACGCGACTGGGAAGGCAGGCAACGCGACTGGGAAGGCAGGCCGAGATGCCAGGAAGGTGCTGAAGGAAAGGAGGATTCCGAGTTGCTAGAATTAAGGAAAATAAAGATAGCTTCTATTGTTAGTACCCCAAATAGTGGAGATGTTGCTCCGGCTGGTGGCTATTTAATCATGTACCAATCAGGGAAGAAAGGCAATCAAGTATTTGCATCTAATCTACTTCTTCCTCCTCTACACAAACCTACAGCTGAGGGGGAAAACCTCGCCGGAGAAGACGGATCGCGCCTACGAACTCCGTAGTCGTGGCCCGACTGTCCGAGGGAATTCCGCTCTCGACAAGCGCCAATTAAAGAAAAGCTTATTCTATACCGGTTGAGATGGTTTGGGCATGTCCACCGGAGACCCTAGAGGCACCGGTGCATAGAGACATCATAAGACGGAACAATAATGTGAAGAGAGGTAGAGGTCGACCAATCTTGACATGGGAGGAGGCAATCAAAAGGGACTTGAAGGAATGGAATATCCCAATGAAGTTGTGTTTGGATAGAAGTGCTTGGTAAGAAGCTATCCACGTGCCCGAACCTTGATTAGGCCTTTTTCCTTTTAGTGCTCTCAAAAGCTTTTCCCCTCCCCTTTCTCTCTCTTTCTCTTTTTGGTGACATCTTGCTGGGTTTCAACTTTCAACTCTAGCCTACCCCAACTTGCTTGGGACTAAAAGGCTATGCTGATGTTGATGTTGATACATACGTGAATGATACATGAGGCAACGATGTTACAGTTTTAAGTTTTAACATAATTATTTGAGCTCCTAGCATGTGCACACCTATATCCATAGAGGCTAGAAGCACAAGAGAACAAAGATTAAATTGGAACTAAGTCTTTTGTAAGAAAAAGGTTAGTACCATAAGCAAGTAAACAGCAACTAGATTTTTCTGAAGTGGTTAGAGATGGAGACAAAAGAGTTTATATTACAGTTGAAGCTAACTGCCATCCTAGCCCTAATTTATTAATCATGTTGTTTTTAACATTTTTCACTGGCTGTCTATGTCTAAGCTTCAGATTTGCATTAACTACAAGGTTTACAAATACGAATAATCCATACATAGTGTGTTTTAGTACCTCACTACTTGATAAACCCTGTAAGGAATCAGTCAGACCATCACCTGTTGAAACAGAAAGGTTATTCTAGCAAAAGAATATACTTAAGCAGTAATAGACCATTCTTCTTTTTTCTTAGAATAGAGCTGTCATGCTTAATGACCATTATCTTTTTCTTATGGTAAAGTTATTTTTAAAAAACAACTTTAGTAGAAGCAGACAAGCTAGATTAGATCCCATAAAGTTTTGTAAGGGGGTAATTACTCTCTCATTCCAAATTATAAGTTGTTCTAACTTTTCTAGATAAATTGCTGTCACCTAGATATATATAATGTCTAGATACATAGTAAATCTAGAAAAGCCAGAACAACTTGCAGTTGTTGTTGTTGTTGATGATCTTATAAAGGCCTAGTCATAATATCTGCATTTTATTCATTGATCCAAACCCTTCTTCATTAAACCAATAGGCAACTTTTTTCACTATCTTTATACCGCTTCTCATAATGTGAAGAGTCAGCAATAACAGATTCTAAGAATTGAGCAGGAGTGTTCATTATATGTCTTGATCGTTACATCATTTATCACTTATGAAATTTGAATTTAGTATCAATGTGCTGCTAGGAGTAAAAAGATCACGCAGAAGAATGCTTTGGCCTTTGCAGTTCAAGCCATAAATTCAAGATCAGGGGGACATCAAAATTATCTCTATAGAACCAACATCAACTAATGGCCATTTAAATGATTTACTAAGCTAAATAGCTAGCAGTAAGAAGCAGACTTACCTGTAAAATTTCCAGAAACAAATGCTCGTGATGCATCCCTGTCAAAAGAATGATGTTTTAACATCAGCATGTGAAACCTATCCTCCTAGATTTATTATAACACCAAGCTGCGACATACATGTAATTCATAACAATGAAACTGAAACAGGCGCTAGAAATCTAAGATTGTAACCTCCCAGCAAAGTGATGATAACCTCCTCCAGGACCATAATGTGACCTCCCTTTCGTGACATCAAACACTGAGCTGCAGCATCAAATGAAAACCAAGATCATTCACACAAAGTCACAAACCAAGCCAGTACGACAATAGACTGGAATTTACTGAAAACATCAACTGTATTAAAAAGGCATGCTATGCGCTTGAGTTTTAACTTATTTATCATATCAAGCTTCCCTTTTCTCACGGTAATTAAGTATCATACTATTAAAACAAGTCAGAGGGGAAGAAAATGTTGGCATATGAAGCCAAGGAAATGCATAAGTACCCCAAAATCGCGAGTAATATGGGCAACTCCTCGTTAGTTCCATTGTACATAGATAGCTCCTCCACCGTCCACAACCTCTGTGCATCACAAATAAGACTTGGTAAGTAACTTTTACTATGTATCTAGGCATAATATATATCTAAGTGTGTAGCAAAAGTTATGAACCTAGAAATGTCAAAACGTCTTATAATTTGAGACTGAGTGAGTAGTAGAGAACACATAAGTGTTACGATATTGGGAACTTGCAGTTGCAGAGGTAAAAAATGGCACAATGTTAGTCAGATGCTAGAGCCGCAAATCAGACGAACCGCTACTAGTTCATTTTTACTGTTCACAAGACATCGCATCAAATCACTGGGAGCTCACTTATGTAAGTTGCAGAATGTGACACGATATTCCTATGTGTTTGCTCCATATGACCACATAAGCTATTAGTCGATGAACACGCCTAAGCGACGACTGGTTGCCACTGATTGCAAACGCCTTGTCTGCTTCCGCAGACTAGATAAAATAAGCGAGATCTAGCTCATAAACTTCGAGAAGCATCAAGGCAGCGAGAAGCAGAGGACAGACCGGCTTCCTGTGGCGGTAGAGCTGGAGGACGACGGCGAGTAGCGCGGCGAGCAACGCGAGAACAAGGATAAAGCGAGCGCCGCGCGCCATCGCTCTGGCTCCCAAGAGATCCGGAAGGCCGTTAGGTCCACCAAATCAAACTGCCTCCATGGCAACGTACCAGTATCGGTTTTTGCTACCGATCCACCTCGGCGAACTGGGGTGCCCTTGGTAACTTAGGCAGAGAGACGAATTGGTGCTTGAGGCTGCTACTTACTGGAAAGTCCCCGGGATCGTCGGAGCGGAAGATGGGGCCGCCATACCGGTGGATTTGGTGGAAACGATCGGCGAGGGGAGCTGGCCGCAAGCCCGTGGGACGGTGGGAGTGAGGGTCGCGCGGGGACCGGGGAGGACCGATTGACCGTCTTTTTTTTTTTTTTGCATTTTAGTCTTTTTTGGATTTTATTTTCACAACTACGCCATTTTCAGTTTCATTTCAAAAAATGGACCCTCACCTCGACGTCGTCACTATTGACGCCGAGCTGCAACGTGTCGGCGCCAATTAATTTGACGTGTACATATAAGAGTTGACGTCTACGTGGATCTGACGTGGCAGCACCTCGGCGCCGACCTCCATGTATATAAATATACCACTCCGATCGTCAGCTTTTTGATTTTTGGATGATAGCAGTCATTTTATCAATGATTCTTCTTTATACTTAGTTTATTTGGTTTATGAATTTATGTTCTGTTGTTGGTGACCTAAATTGCAACTTGGATAGTTGATGATCTTATACCTGTTAAAATTTACAACTTAGCATTTGATTTACATCAGGTCAGCCATGGAGACATCTCCTACAAAGTGGTTGGAGTGTTTTTGTGAGCGCCAAGCGTCTTATCGCGGGGGATGCACGTCATATTTCTCAGGTGTCATATTATGCTATGATCAGTAGTTAATGTTGGTTGGTCTTAACTCTCCTTTTTGACGCTTGACTACCATACCAATACCGAGTTCCTTATATTTTACATGATAGAGGTGATAATGGGGAGCTATGTGTTGGAGTTTGGTGTGCACTGAGGCACCAAACCACTATCCCATCTTCAGTCATATCAAGCTACAATATGCATCTTGATGTTCTTGTAACAGCATGACATGCAGTGAACACTGGTAGTATGCTCACTGTCTACTACAAGCCAAGGTTTGCAAGGAATTATGAGCTTGGTTAGACTATTTCTGTTTCTAACTTTCTGTGTTCACTTTTAATTGCAGGGCTATTGCAGTCTGTTACTTAAATGGTGCATGGTTCCCTTGTATATTTGTGGGCTCGCCAGTAGGTACTATGAATTTGAGGTCGGCGCCGAGATCCACGACGTCGAGGTGCTACCACGTCAGATCCACGTAGGCGTCAACTCTTAAATGTACACGCCAAACTAATTGGCGCCGACACGTTGTAGCTCGGCGCCAATAGTGATGGCGCTGATGTGAGGGTCCATTTTTTGAAATGAAACTGAAAAGGACGTAGTTGTAAAAATAAAATCCAAAAAGGGCTAAAATGCAAAAAAGACAGCCCGATTGACTGGGTTGGGCTAGGCCGGGCCAGACTCGAGTCAATGGACGCCTTCGAGGTGGACCCTAGGGAGAGGCACAAGGAGGACAAGTTGACTCGTCTGGGACGGGCAAGACTCGAGTCAATCAATGACTTTTTTTTGAAAAGGTCAATCGACGACTTTGAGGCAGAACCTTCCTTGCGTCGTGGCGTGATTCGTTGTAGGAGTATGCATAGACAACTAGTTATTTTTCTCGTTTTTTAATTGACTAAGAGCATGTTTGAAAACACATATTTTATAAGAAACTAATTTATGAAAATTAAGTTGGTTCCAAACATATCATTTTATACTTCAGTTACACCTCTAAACACGTTAAATCCCTGGACTACCGTAAGACATGTTTCCCGAGGTCAAGAAATTATGTGCCACGATTCGCCGAGACCCCACTCGGCGGTCGCTCAAAACACTGCCTCGCTTGAGCCTGCCCTCAGGTGAGGGCAGCACTCGGGGAGATTTTCGTCCCGCCCGAGGTCCCCTCTTCACGGAACAGTTGTTTCCGCCTCGCCCGAGCCCGTCTTGGGCAAGGAGGACAACCACGAGCCTGCCCTCAGTCAAAGGTCACGGGAACCACGGAGACATGAGCATTCAATGCAAATACCTACCCCACGTGACATGTCAAAAAGGAGCGACAGGACCGTGGTCCCGTCCACTTTCACCGACTACGATGACGCATGCCCGGGAATAACAGCTACTGCTCCTCCACATCGTCTGCAGAGTTCAAACAACTCCGGAAGGGACACACATATGACATAGCACGGTCTGACCCTCGAGAGGAAACTCAACCTTGCCCGAAGCTGTCCTCAGCCTCGGGGCAAGCTCCGCCTCGCCCGAGCTCGGCCTTGGCCAACTACCACCCATGAATCCCGCAGAAGGTCACTCCTTCAAAATGTTCCCTTCACGACTGCAAGCCCCAGAGCTGGCTCGGGCAGGCCTCGGGAAGACTTCCACCTCGCCCGAGCATGGCTTCGGCCTTGATAGTATCAATAAAAGGACACCCGACGTCACCAGAAGCTGCAGAGCTGACGTCGAATACTCTACGTATTGTCAAGAGCCTTTTGCCATACTTACCACTGCTTCAACCACTACGACTCGGAAAGCTCCATCGGACAGGCTCGGGTACGTGTCCGAACCCTAGACTTTGGCCTTGGCTTTGCTCGGTCAAAGATACAAATAGAGGAATCGGACATCCACTTCTCGGCTCAGGTCAATAGCAAGTGCGGGGACCATGCCTATCGGAGAGGGAATTCTCCGGCCGGGTGGCGGAATGCACCAGCTCTAAATCCTAAGATGAGGAAGGGGCTTAAGCATTTTGCCTATCTTGCTAAGCGATCACCGAGCACATGAACACGCGAGGATTTAGAGTGGTTCGGGCCACCGGAGCGTAATACCCTACTCCACTGTGTGTTGGATTGTTGTGGAAGCTTGAGCGTTGAGAGTCTCTGTCTAAGCCTGGTCAAAAAGAGCCTCCCTTTGTAACATTGCATGCCTCCCCTTTTATAGCCAAGGGGGGCATGTACAAGGATACTGAGCCCGACATGTGGGCCCAGGAACATAACAGATGTAGTACTTGGCGCTACCCCTTTGCTGCTGGGGCAATCTTCTTATGCCCTGACGTCTGAGATCTGCGTAGCATCGGCATGCAGGGGAAGCTTCTCGTATAAGGGATGATGAGCACAGTGCGCCTGAAAGTCGCCTAGAGGGGGGGTGAATAGGGCGAATCTGAAATTTATAAACTTAAGCACAACTACAAGTCGGGTTAGCGTTAGAGATATGAACGAGTCCGAGAGAGAGGGTGAAAAAACAAATCGCAAGCAAATAAAGAGTGAGACACAAGGATTTGTTTTACCGAGGTTCGGTTCTTGCAAACCTACTCCCCGTTGAGGTGGTCACAAAGACCGGGTCTCTTTCAACCCTTTCCCTCTCTCAAACGGTCACTTAGATCGAGTGAGCTTCTCTTCTCAATCAAACGGGACACAAAGTCCCCGCAAGGACCACCACACAATTGGTGTCTCTTGCCTCGGTTACAATTGAGTTGATCACAAGAAAGAATGAGAAAAAGAAGCAATCCAAGTGCATGAGCTCAAATGAACACAAGTCACTCTCTCACTGGTCACTATTTGATTTGGAATGAACTATGGACTTGGGAGAGGATTTGATCTCTTTGGTGTGTCTTGTATTGAATGCTATAGCTCTTGTAAGGTGTAGGAAGTTGGAAAACTTGGATGCAATGAATGGTGGGTGGTTGGGGGTATTTATAGCCCCAACCACCAAACTAGCCGTTTGGTGAAGGCTGCTGTCGCATGGCGCACCGGACAGTCCGGTGCGCCACCGGACACTGTCCGGTGTGCCTGCCACGTCACCCAGCCGTTGGATTCTGACCGTTGGAGCTTCTGTCTTCTGGGCCACCGGACAGTCCGGTGATGCACCGGACAGGCACTGTTCACTGTCCGGTGCGCCATCTGGCCCTGCTCTGACTCTGGCGCGCACTGTAGCACATTTAATGTCTTCTATAGACGACCGTTGGCGCGAAGTAGCCGTTGCTCCGCTGACACACCGGACAGCCCGGTGCGCCACCGGACACTGTCCGGTGCTACACCGGACAGTCCGGTGAATTATAGCGGAGCGGCCTCCAGAATTCCTGAAGGTGAGCAGTTCGGAGTTGGAGTCCCTGGTGCACCGGACACTGTCCGGTGGTGCACCGGACAGTCCGGTGCACCGGACCAGGGCACACTTCGGCTGATTTTAGCTCTCTATATTTGAATCCTTTTTCGGTCTTTTTATTGGTTTGTTGTGAACCTTTGGCACCTGTAGAACTCATAATCTAGAGCAAACTAGTTAGTTCAATTATTTATGTTGGGCAATTCAACCACCAAAATCAATTTAGGAAAAGGTGTAAGCCTATTTCCCTTTCAATCTCCCCCCTTTTGGTGATTGATGCCAACACAAACCAAAGCAAATATAGAAGTGCATAATTTTAACTAGTTTGCATAATGTAAGTGCAAAGGATACTAAGAATTGAACCAATAAAATTTTTATAAGATATGCATGGATTGTTTCTTTACTTTTAACATTTTGGACCACGCTTGCACCACATGTTTTGTTTTTGCAAATTCTTTTGTAAATTCTTTTCAATGTCCTTTTGCAAATAGTCAAAGGTAAATGAATAAGATTTTGAGAAGAATTTTCAAGATTTGAAATTTTCTTCCCTTGTTTCAAATGATTTTCCTTTGACTAAACAAAACTCCCCCTCAATAAAATCCTCCTCTTAGTGTTCAAGAGGGTTTTGGATATTAGTTTTGAAAGGGTTGTTCCAATTTGAAATTCTATCAAAACAAGATACCGATTGAAAAATCACCAATTGAAAAAATCTTTTCTTAACTCAAAATTTTGAAATTGGTGGTGGTGCGATTTTGAAATTGGTGGTGGTGCGGTCCTTTTGCTTTGGGCTAATGCTTTCTCCCCCTTTGGCATGAATCGCCAAAAACGGATACTTTGTGAGTGAAATATAAGTCCTTGTACTTTCTCTCCCTATGGTAAATAACATATGAGTGAAGATTATACCAAGGTTGGAGAGTTGCGCGGAGCGACGGAGAAGGATGAGTAATTTGATGGAGTGGAGTGGAAGCCTTTGTCTTCGCCGAAGACTCCAATTCCCTTTCAATCTATGACTTGGTTTGAGATACACTTGAGAACACATTAGACATAGCACATGAAAGAGATATGATCAAAGGTATAGTAATGAGCTATGTGTGCAAAACATCAAAAAAAATTCCGAGAATCAAGAATATTTAGCTCATGCCTAAGTTTGTTAAATGTTTGTTTCTAGTGGTTTGGTAAAGATATCGGCTAATTGTTCTTTGGTGTTAATATATGCAATCTCGATATCCCCCTTTTGTTGGTGATCCCTTAAGAAATGATACCGAATGGCTATGTGTTTAGTGCGGCTGTGCTCAACGGGATTATCCGCCATGCGGATTGCACTCTCATTATCACATAGAAGAGGAACTTTGGTTAATTTGTAACCATAGTCCCTAAGGGTTTGCCTCATCCAAAGTAATTGCGCGCAACAATGGCCTGCGGCAATATACTCGGCTTCGGCGGTAGAAAGAGCTACGGAATTTTGCTTCTTTGAAGCCCAAGACACCAGAGACCTTCCCAAGAACTGGCAAGTCCCCGATGTGCTCTTTCTATTAATTTTACACCCCGCCCAATCGGCATCCGAATAACCAATTAAATCAAATGTGGATCCCCAAGGGTACCAAAGCCCAAACTTAGGAGTATAAACTAAATATCTCAAGATTCGTTTTACGGCCCTAAGGTGAGCTTCCTTAGGATCGGCTTGGAATCTTGCACACATGCATACGGAAAGCATTATATCCGGTCGTGAAGCACATAAATAGAGTAAAGAACCTATCATCGACCGGTATACCTTTTGATCTACGGATTTACCTCCCGTGTCGAGGTCGAGATGCCCATTGGTTCCCATGGGTGTCTTGATGGGCTTGGCATCCTTCATTCCAAACTTGTTTAGAATGTCTTGAATATACTTCATTTGGCTAATGAAGGTGCCCTCTTGGAGTTGCTTCACTTGAAATCCTAAGAAGTACTTCAACTCCCCCATCATAGACATCTCGAATTTCTGTGTCATGATCCTACTAAATTCTTCACATGTAGATACGTTAGTAGACCCAAATATAATATCATCAACATAAATTTGGTATACAAACAAATCATTTGCAAGTGTTTTAGTAAATAGAGTAGGATCGGCTTTTCCGACTTTGAAGCCATTAGTGATAAGAAAATCTCTTAGGCATTCATACCATGCTCTTGGGGCTTGCTTGAACCTATAAAGCGCCTTAGAGAGTTTATATACGTGATTAGGATACTCACTATCTTCAAAGCCGGGAGGTTGCTCAACATAGACCTCCTCCTTGATTGGTCCATTGAGGAAGGCACTTTTCACGTCCATTTGGTAGAGCTTAAAGCCATGGTAAGTAGCATAGGCAAGTAAAATACGAATTGACTCTAGCCTAGCTACGGGTGCATAGGTTTCACCGAAATCCAAACCTTCGACTTGTGCATATCCCTTGGCCACAAGTCGGGCTTTGTTCCTTGTCACCACACCATGCTCATCTTGCTTGTTGCGGAAAACCCACTTGGTTCCTACAACATTTTGGTTAGGACGTGGAACTAAATGCCATATACCTCATTCCTAGTGAAGTTGTTGAGCTCCTCTTGCATCGCCACCACCCAATCCGAATCTTGTATTGCTTCCTCTACCATGTGTGGCTCAATAGAGAAAACAAAAGAGTAATGTTCACAAAAATGAGCAACACGAGATCGAGTAGTTACCCCCTTTTGAATATCGCCGAGGATGGTGTTCACGGGGTGATCTCGTTGGATTGCTTGGTGGACTCTTGGGTGTGGCGGTCTTGGAACTTCGTCATCTTGATCATGGGCATCTCCCCCTTGATCATTGCTCTCCTCTTGAGGTGGCTCATCTTCTCGATCTTCTCCTTTATCATCTTGAGCCTTATCCTCATCTTGAGTTGGTGGAGATGCTTGCATGGAGGAAGATGGTTGATCTTGTGCTTGTGGAGGTTCTTCGGATTCCTTAGGACACACATCCCCAATGGACATGTTCCTTAGCGCGACGCACGGAGCCTCTTCATCATCTAGCTCATCAAGATCAACTTGCTCTACTTGAGAGCCGTTAGTCTCATCAAACACAATGTCACAAGAAACTTCAACTAGTTCAGAGGACTTGTTAAAGACTCTATATGCCCTTGTGTTTGAATCATATCCTAGTAAAAAGCCTTCTACAGCCTTAGGAGCAAATTTGGATTTTCTACCTCTTTTAACAAGAATAAAGCATTTGCTACCAAAGACACTAAAATATGAAACATTTGGCTTTTTACCGGTTAGGAGTTCGTATGACGTCTTCTTGAGGATTCGGTGTAGATACAACCGGTTGATGGCGTAGCAGGCAGTGTTGATCGCCTCGGCCCAAAACCGATCCGAGGTCTTGTACTCATCAAGCATGGTTCTTGCCATGTCCAATAGAGTTCTATTTTTCCTCTCCACTACACCATTTTGTTGTGGCGTGTAGGGAGAAGAGAACTCATGCTTGATGCCCTCCTCCTCAAGGAAGCCTTCGATTTGTGACTTCTTGAACTCCGTCCCGTTATCGCTTCTTATCTTCTTGATCCTTAAGCCGAACTCATTTTGAGCCCGTCTCAAGAATCCCTTTAAGGTCTCTTGGGTATGAGATTTTTCCTGCAAAAAGAACACCCAAGTGAAGCGAGAATAATCATCCACAATAACTAGACAGTACTTACTCCCGCCGATGCTTATGTAAGCAATTGGGCAGAATAGGTCCATGTGTAGGAGCTCGAGTGGTCTGTCAGTCGTCATGATGTTCTTGTGTGGATGATGAACACCAACTTGCTTTCTTGCTTGACATGCGCTACAAACCCTGTCTTTCTCAAAATGAACATTTGTTAGACCCAAAATGTGTTCTCCCTTAAGAAGCTTGTGAAGATTCTTCATTCCAACATGTGCTAGTCGGCGATGCCAGAGCCAGCCCATGTTAGTCTTAGCAATTAAGCAAGTGTCGAGTTCAGCTCTATCAAAATCTACTAAGTATAGCTGACCCTCTAACACTCCCTTAAATGCTACTGAATCATCACTTCTTCTAAAGACAGTAACACCTATATCCGTAAAAAGACAGTTGTAACCCATTTTACATAATTGCGAAACTGAAAGCAAGTTGTAATCTAAAGAGTCTACAAGAAAAACATTGGAAATGGAATGGTCAGGTGATATTGCTATTTTACCCAATCCTTTGACCAAACCTTGATTCCCATCCCCGAATGTGATAGCTCGTTGGGGATCTTGGTTTTTCTCGTAGGACGAGAACATCTTCTTCTCCCTGTCATATGGTTTGTGCACCCGCTGTCGATGATCCAACTTGAGCCCCCGGATGCATAAACCTACAAAACAAATTTAGTTCTTGATTTTAGGTACCCAAACGGTTTTGGGTCCTTTTGACATTAGATACAAAAACTTTGGGTACCCAAACACAAGTCTTTGACCCCTTGTGCTTGCCCCCAACATACTTGGCAACTACTTTACCGGATTTGTTAGTCAAAACATAAGATGCATCAAAAGTTTTAAATGAAATGTTAGAATCATTTGATGCAATAGGAGTTTTCTTCTTAGGCAATTTAACATGGGTTGATTGCCTAGAGCTAGATGTCTCACTCTTATACATAAAAGCATGATTAGGACCAGAGTGAGACTTCCTAGAGTGAATTCTTCTAATCTTGTGCTCGGGGTAACCGACAGGGTACAAAATGTAACCCTCGTTATCCTGAGGCATGGGAGCCTTGCCTTTAACAAAATTAGACAATCTTTTAGGAGGGGCATTAAGTTTGACATTGTCTCCCTTTTGGAAGCCAATGTCATCCTTGATGCCAGGGCGTCTCCCACTATAGAGCATGCTTCTAGCAAATTTAAATTTTTCATTTTCTAAGTCATGCTCATTAATCTTAGCATTGAGTTGAGCTATGTGATCATTTTGTTTCTTAATTAAGGCTAGGTGATCATGAATAACATCAACATTAATATCTCTACATCTAGTACAAATGGAAACATGCTCAACGGTAGATGTAGAGGGTTTGCAAGTTTTTAGTTCAACAATCTTAGCATGTAAAATGTCATTTTCACTTCTAAGATTGGATATGGTAACATTGCAAACATCTAAGTCATTAGCCTTAGCAATTAATTTTTCAAGGCTAGCAATAGAAACATTCAATTCTTCAATCTTAGCAAGTAAACTAACATTATCATCTCTAAGATTGGAAATTGAATCATCACAAACATTTGAATCAACCTTAGGAGTTAATCTAGCATTCTCATTTTTAAGGTTGGCAATAATATCATGGCAAGTGCTTAGCTCACTAGATAATTTTTCAAATTTTTCTACTTCTAGAGCATAAGCATTTTTAACCTTAACATGCTTCTTGTTTTCCTTAATTAGGAAGTCCTCTTGGGAATCCAAGAGTTCATCCTTCTCATGAATAGCACTAATTAATTCATTTAACTTTTCTTTTTGTTGCATGTTTAGGTTGGCAAAAAGGGTGCGCAAGTTATCCTCCTCATCACTAGAATTGTCTTCATCACTAGAGGATGCATATTTAGTGGAGGATCTTGATTTTACCTTCTTCCTTTTGCCGTCCTTTGCCATGAGGCACTTGTGACCGACGTTGGGGAAGAGGAGCCCTTTGGTGACGGTAGGAATGGCAATGGGTACGGGTATGGGTAAATAGCCGCGGATAATTATCCATTGGATATGGGTATGGTAGGATTTGGTATCCGCGGGTATGATTATGGATATAATAAGGTATCCATGGACATTTTTTCGCGGGTATGGATACTGGGTATCCATACCCGTTACCCAATGGATATCTGACATGTGGGCCATCTGGATTTAATATATTATTATAAATTCTCATTTTTTTATTTTCATCCATGACATGTTTTCAGTGCTGAATTATCATTTGATGCTGTTGGAATTATAATTATTTTGAAATATGATAAAATTGTTTTTTTGTGTTGAATGTTAAAATTGTAGTGGGCGGGCGGGTAACGGGTATCCATCGGATAGCGGATACCCGGCGGGTATGGGTACAGATCCATACCCACGAACATTTGTGGGTACGGGTATGGGTTGAGTTTTATCTCGCGGGTATGGATTCACGAACTATATATCCGTGTACTACCCACCCGATTGCCATCCCTAGGTGACGGCGATGTTGGCGGCGTCCTCGTCGTCGGAGGAGTCGGTGGAGCTCTCGTCGGAGTCCCACTCGCGGCACACATGGGCATCGCCGCCCTTCTTCTTGTAGTATCTCTTCTTTTCTCTCCTCTTGCCCTTCTTGTCGTCGCCCCTGTCACTTGATAATGGACATTTTGCAATAAAGTGACCGGGCTTACCACACTTGTAGCACACTTTCTTGGAGCGGGATTTATAGTCCTTCCCCCTCCTTTGCTTGAGGATTTGACGGAAGCTCTTGATGATGAGCGCCATCTCCTCATTGTGGAGCTTGGAGGCATCAATGGGGAGTCTACTTGATGTAGACTCTTCCTTCTTCTCCTCCGTTGCCTTGAATGCGACTGGTTGTGCTTCGGGCGTGGAGGGGCCATCTTGCTCGATGATTTTCTTTGAGCCTTTGATCATCAACTCAAAGCTCACAAATTTTCCTATTACTTCCTCGGGAGACATTAGTGTGTATCTAGGATCACCACGTATTAATTGAACTTGCGTAGGGTTAAGAAAAACGAGTGATCTAAGAATAACCTTGACCATTTCATGGTCATCCCATTTTTTGCTCCCGAGGTTGCGCACTTGGTTCACCAAGGTCTTGAGCCGGTTGTACATCTCTTGTGGCTCCTCCCCTTGGCGAAGCCGGAAGCGACCGAGCTCCCCCTCGATCGTCTCCCGCTTGGTGATCTTGGTCACCTCGTCTCCTTCGTGCGCGGTCTTGAGTACGTCCCAAATCTCCTTGGCGCTCTTCAATCCTTGCACCTTGTTATACTCCTCTCGACTTAGAGAGGTGAGGAGTATAGTGGTGGCTTGGGAGTTGAAGTGCACGATTTGGGCCACCTTGTCCTCATCATAATCTTCATCCCCTACGGATGGTACCTGTACACCAAACTCAACAACATCCCATATACTTTTGTGGAGTGAGGTTAGGTGATATCTCATCATATCACTCCACCTAGAATAATCTTCACCGTCAAATGTCGGTGGTTTGCCTAATAGGACGAAAAGTAATGGAGTATGCTTAGGAATGCGAGGATATCGTAGGGGGATCTTAATATACTTCTTGCGCTCTTGGCGCTTAGAAGTGACGAACGCGGCGTTGGATCTGGATGTAGAGGGCGAGGAAGAGCCGGTCTCGTAGTAGACCACTTTCTTCATTTTCTACTTCTTCTCGCCACTCTTGTGTGATCGAATGCGTGAAGGGGAACCATCCTTCTTGTTGGCGGACTCCCTTGATGGAGCCTTCCCGTGGCTTGTAGCGGACTTCTCACCGCCGATCACCATCTTCTTGGTGTGATCTCCCGACATCACTTCGAGCGGTTAAGCTCTAATGAAGCACCGGGCTCTGATACCAATTGAAAGTCGCCTAGAGGGGGGGTGAATAGGGCGAATCTAAAATTTATAAACTTAAGCACAACTACAAGCTGGGTTAGCGTTAGAGATATGAACGAGTCTGAGAGAGAGGGTGAAAAAACAAATCGCAAGCAAATAAAGAGTGAGACACAAGGATTTGTTTTACCGAGGTTCGGTTCTTGCAAACCTACTCCTCGTTGAGGTGGTCACAAAGACCGGGTCTCTTTCAACCCTTTCCCTCTCTCAAACGGTCACTTAGACCGAGTGAGCATCTCTTCTCAATCAAACGGGACACAAAGTCCCCGCAAGGACCACCACACAATTGGTGTCTCTTGCCTCGGTTACACTTGAGTTGATCACAAGAAAGAATGAGAAAAAGAAGCAATCCAAGCGCATGAGCTCAAATGAACACAAGTCACTCTCTCACTGGTCACTATTTGATTTGGAATGAACTATGGACTTGGGAGAGGATTTGATCTCTTTGGTGTGTCTTGTATTGAATGCTATAGCTCTTGTAAGGTGTATGAAGTTGGAAAACTTGGATGCAATGAATGGTGGGTGGTTGGGGGTATTTATAGCCCCAACCACCAAACTAGCCGTTTGGTGAAGGCTGCTGTCGCATGGCGCACCGGACAGTTCGGTGCGCCACCGGACAGTCCGGTGCGCCACCGGACACTGTCCGGTGCGCCTGCCACGTCACCCAGCCGTTGGATTCTGACCGTTGGAGCTTCTGTCTTCTGGGCCACCGGACAGTCCGGTGGTGCATCGGACAGGCACTGTTCACTGTCCGGTGCACCATCTGGCCCTGCTCTGACTCTGGCGCGCACTATAGCGCATTTAATGCCTTCTGCAGACGACCGTTGGCGCGAAGTAGCCGTTGCTCCGCTGGCACACCGGACAGTTCGGTGCGCCACCGGACACTGTCCGGTGCTACACCGGACAGTCCGGTGAATTATAGCGGAGCGGCCTCCAGAATTCCCGAAGGTGAGCAGTTCGGAGTTGGAGTCCCTGGTGCACCGGACACTGTCCGGTGGTGCACCGGACACTGTCCGGTGGCACACCGGACAGTCCGGTGCGCCAGACCAAGGCACACTTCGGTTGATTTTAGCTCTCTATATTTGAATCCTTTTTTGGCCTTTTTATTGGTTTGTTGTGAACCTTTGGCACCTGTAGAACTCATAATCTAGAGCAAACTAGTTATTCAATTATTTGTGTTGGGCAATTCAACCACCAAAATCAATTTAGGAAAAGGTGTAACCCTATTTCCCTTTCAGCGCCGCGCGGCACGGGCGCACTGTTTGACAATGGACTGGACAGGTGTGCCGTCTGCAGGATGGCCCTGGCGCCGCCTGCCAGCGGAGTGGACAGGACACATTAAATGCTGAGGGGGCACATCGCCTGTCAGCAGGGTGGACAGGCGGCGCGTCCTCTCTGCAATAAATGCAGAGACCGCGTGGCCTTGAGGCCTTACGTCAGGCTCCACCCGTTGGCTTATGTCACGGGCAACAAGCCACGTGGCAGCATCGAGTCTCCGCCTGAGCGGGGAGCGCAAGCGCATAGGATAAGGCCTGGACACGTGTCAGTACCGGACCCTTGCTTATGCCAGGGTCTCCCCTGTCTCGGGACCTTATTGTGGCCCGGACCTTACTCGGAGGGATCTGGACCCCATCCAAGGGACCCGGCATGCTTACTTGGGAGTCCCGGGCCGCAATCGAGGATCCGTGTTGTGCGTACAGGGGTCCGGTGCTCCCTCGCGGAGGTCCGGTCCAACTGATACATCCTAGGACGTATCATCTAGTCTCGCCACGTGGTGCCCCTTGAGCCGTCCACGTGGTGGGGTCGGGTGCTGCTCACCGTGCGGCTAGGGAACGCCGTACAGGCACCGCGTCTTCATACTGTAGTAGGGGGTACCCCTGATTCAGGGTACCGATAGTGGCCCCTAGGCCCACCTCTAGGGAGGATACGAGCCTGCAGGTGGGGCCAAAGTCTGATTGGCGATTGGCTCGCTGCCCCTGCGCGCCCGTTGATGCAATTACTGCTGGTCCGCCCATGGTCACGCCGACTGCCACGCCTGTCCTCGCGGCTGACTGACCTGTGACCTCTGCACTTAATTTCTTTGTTGGGCCATGCGCGGGGTGCCTCGAGTCACTGCATTGGTTTTGAAAATTTATCTTCTCAGTCTTCTGCGACGGCCCCGAGGAGACGCGGCATTGGCGCGAGCGATGGTGTGACTTCTCTGCACCTAGAAACCGGTGCGTCGGGTGCATGACATGTGGGCCTAGGCCTCCATGCTAGAGGTTGGACCGCTGGCTGCAGCGAAGTCGAGGGGCGCACAACCGCGGGGTGGTTGCACGCTCCTTGTGCAGCGGTTCGCTTTCTTGACCGTTGGTTGCGGCGAAGATGAAGGGGCGTACTACCGCGGGGCGGTGGCATGCTCCCTGTGCGACGATTCGCCTTCTTCGCACTTCGGGCCAGCTTGTATGACATGTGAGGCCTGGCTCCCGTGTCATAGGATGGGAACCCTGGTGCGCATCGGGGGAGACCTTGCCCGTGACGCTTCGAGGCGCGAGCGGGGAAATCTGCCTTTAAAAAGGGGTTCACCCCTCAAGTAGCAGCCATGTCTTGCTTCTCCCACTCGCGGCGTCCTTTCGCCTCTGAGCTCCCTGCACCCCTTTGCCTTCAAGGTCTCTGCTTCGTGTTGCCGTAGTTTGCCATGGCCTTGTGACTTCATCCCAAGCACGCCCAGACTGAGTGAGTGCTCGAAATGGTATACCACCTGCTTGGATGGAATGCACCAGCGCTCGGCGGAAGGATTTGCGCCGGTGTTATCCACTCTGATGAGCTTGCCGCTAGAGAGTTTGTGCCTTTTGTCCTCCCTAGCGGGCCGGTGCTACCGGTCTTGTTTTTCCTCTTCTAGAGGTGCGCGACCTTGTGGGAGCGGCACTCTTCCACCGGTGCTTGGCTTCAAGGATGTTCATCAGCCTCGCGGTGGTGGGGAACAAGCTGAGCCACGGCTTCGCCTCCCACATGGGCTGGTGCCCGCCTCTTCCTCCAGCATTCGGAGGAAAAGGATGATCACCAGCCTTGTGAAGGAGGCAAACTTTAGCTACACAGTCCCGACCAGACCGCAAGCACCGCCTTCCGTCGTGCTCCCAGCTCCATGGCTTGGATGGTCTTGTCCTCACCCCCATAGGAGGACGGGTACGGGGACCTCTTCGCATGCACTGTGGTGGCCGCCGTTGCCGGCAAGCCACTGGTGCAAAGGTGGCCGCCGTCGCTGGCGAGTCATTGGTGCAGAGGCGGCCGCTTCCGCAGGCGAGCCGCTCGGAGTAGAGGTGGTCGCCGCTGCTGCTGAGGCTGCCCGGAGCTAGCTTCCAATGCGACCTTGCTGGTGTAGAGTAGTCCATTCCTACAGAGTAGAGATGGAGCTAGGACTCCGCTTGAAAGCGGATGTAATACTTTTGCTTTTTATAAGGTACTTTTGAGTACTATTTATCAAGCAGTATTAGCACTTATCTGTGTACCACTTGTCCCTATTGTGTGTGGTGTAACCGATTCCTCCTTGGTACCTGGCCCCCCTGGGACGTAGGCTCGATTTGTCGAGGCTGCAGACCAGCATACCTAAGAAAGAGTTGGCGATGGCCCCCAGGAGGTTGCCTCAACTGGAACCTGGGCCTGCACGCAGCTTCGGCTAGGGAGCATTAGTAGTACACCCACAGGACCCGCCATCTAACACTAGCCATCCTTTGATACATGCTTGGGACCTATAGGGTCTAGTCTGGGAGGCCAAGTTGTGCGTCCGGACCCCCTAGATGGTGGTTCTAGGTACTAAGACACCCGTCACGGAGTGGTGGAGCGTGCAGGCCCACGGTACGGAACCAGGCTGAGCGGCTACATGGGCTCCGGACCACCCCAGGAGACAAGTGTCCATTCTCTAGTTCTGGACCCTAGGTTGCCGGACCCATATGACTTATAGCCCCAAATACTAGGGTACCCGTCATGGAGCGGTGGAGTGTGCAGGCTTTCGGGTACGGGACCAAGCTAAGCGGCCACACAGGCTCCAGACCACCCCATAGAACGGGCTCCCGTTCTTTAGAACCGCCCCCCAGGCTGTCGGGCCCTCCTGCTTTCGCAGAGAGGTCCTAAACTGCAAGCCTGGCTGTTCAATTTGGATGTCATTATGTGAAAGGGAAATGTTCCCTTGGGCCATTTCTAAGTATTTTGGTGATTGAGTGCCAACACAAGTGCTTTTGTGTTAATCTATGCAAAGTGGTGGACAAAGTGCAAATCAAGTCAAAAGGTATGTTTCTAGACTTAGTACATTGTTTTATGGACTAATGTATTGTGTCTAAGTGCTGGAAACAGGAGAAATCGATTTAGAAAAGAGATGGCTTTGTTCAGCCAAAGTCTGCGCAGTCTGGGTGCACCGGACAGTGTCCGGTGCGCTAGGCTGGCTCTAGCAAACTTGCTGCTCTCGGGACTTCGACGGCGGTGTACGGTATAAATCACCGGACTGTCCGGTGGTGCACCGGACTGTCCGGTGAGCCATTCACAGGCGAAGTCGTCGGTCTCGGGAAGCCATCAACGGCGTACGTCTATAATTCACCGGACTGTCCGGTGAGGCACCGGACCGTCCGGTGAGCCAACGGTCAGCCGAGGCAACGGTCGGCCGAGGATTCCGCGCGTGACGCGTGGCCGAGCCAACGGTCACAAGGGGGCACCAGACTGTCCGGTGTGCACCGGACAGTGTCCGGTGCACCAACAGCTCTGAATCTGCAACGGTCGGCTTCGCCAAATAAGAAAACAAATCCGCACCGGACAGTGTCCGGTGGTGCACCGGACTGTCCGGTGTGCCAGTCGACAGAAGGCAAGAATTGCCTTCCTACAATGCTCTCAACGGCTCCTAGCTGCCTTGGGGCTATAAAAGGGACCCCTTGGCGCATGGAGAAGACATCCAAGCATTCTTTGAGCATAGTTGATCACTCACACTTCGTTCTTGCGCACTTGTTCGACATTCTTCGTGATTTGAGCTCTGTTCTAGTGAGAAACTCGTGATAGTCTCTTGAGCTCAAGTCTGGGTCTTGTGTGTGCGTATTTGCTGTGATCTTTGTGTCTTGTGTGAGTTGCTCATCCCTCCCTTACTCCGTGCTTCTTTGTGATCATCAAAGTGTAAGGGCGAGAGACTCCAAGTTGTGGAGATTCCTCGCAAAAGGGATATAGAAAAGCAAAGCAAAACACCGTGGTATTTTGTCGCTACGCCTTTGAAAGGGAAATGTGCCCTTGGGCCATTTCTAAGTATTTTGGTGATTGAGTGCCAACACATGTGCTTAATTGTGAATTTATGTCCATGGATGAACAAGGTGCAAATCATGAAGTAAAGGTATGTTTCTAAGCCTTAGTACATTGGTTTTGTGTACTAATATACTTGTCTAAGTGTTAGAAACAGAAAGAAGAAGAAGAGAAAAAGACTTGGCTGTGTACAGCCAAGAGTCAGTTCGGTTTGGAGCACCGGACTATCCGGTGTGCACCGGACAGTGTCCGGTGCGCCAGACTGACTCGGCGCAAACTAGCTGCTCTCGGGAATTCGCCGACGGCGTACGGCTAAAATTCACCGGACTGTCCGGTGTGCACCGGACTGTCCGGTGAGCCAACGGTCGGCCGGGCCAACGGTCGGCCGCGCAATCTGCGCGGGACACGTGGCCGAGCCAACGGCTAGAAGAAGGCACCGGACTGTCCGGTGTGCACCGGACATGTCCGGTGCGCCAACGGCTCCAGATCTGCCAACGGTCTGCAACGGTCGGCTTCGCTGTTTAAGGAAACAAATCGGGCACCGGACAGTGTCCGGTGTGCACCGGACTGTCCGGTGCCCCCGACGACAGAAGGCAAGGATGGCCTTCCGGATTTGCTCTCAACGGCTCCTAGCTGCCTTGGGACTATAAAAGGAGCCCCTAGGCGCATGGAGGAGATACACAAGCAACCTTTGAGCATTCTTGATCATCCACACTCAGTCTTTGCGCATCCGTTTGTCATTCTAAGTGAATCGAGCTTCGTTCTAGTGAGAACTTTGAGATAGTCTTGTGAGCTCGATTCTTGGCCGTGTGTGTGCGCGTTTCGCTGTGGATTTGTGTGTGTTGCTTCCCTCTCTTACTCTGTGCTTTTTGTGATCATATACTTGTAAGGGCAAGAGACTCCAATTTGTGGAGATTCCTTGCAAACAGGATAGTGAAAGGCAAAACAAAACACCGTGGTATTCAAGTGGGTCTTTGGACCGCTTGAGAGGGGTTGATTGCAACCCTCGTCCGTTGGGACGCCACAACGTGGAGTAGGCAAGCGTTGGTCTTGGCCGAACCACGGGATAAACCATTGTGTCACCTCTGTGCTTGATCTCTTGTGGTATTGTGTTTTGTTGAGACTTCTGTTTAGCCACTTGGCAATTATTGTGCTAACACTTAACAAGTATTTGTGGCTTAAGTTTTAAGTTTTCACAGGATCACCTATTCACCCCCCCTCTAGGTGCTCTCAATTGGTATCAAAGCCGTTCTCTTCACAAAGGGACTAACCGCCCGAAGAGATGGATCCTAAGGGGAAGGGTATCGTGATCAACGACAAAGAGAAGGAATCCTTCGTCAACGAGCCAAAGGACGATAAGCCTACCGACTCCGGCTCGGGCCAAAGACGGAAGGAAGGGAAGAAGAAGAAGATAAGGCGCATCAAGGAGATCGTCTACTACGACAGCGATGAGTCTACTTCTTCCCAAAAGGACGACCACAGCGACTACGAGAGAAGGAAACCGGTTAATTCGAACTTTTCTTTTGACTACTCTCGTATTCCGCAAAGTTCAAATTCACATTTGCTCTCCATTCCACTCGGCAAGCCCCCACACTTTGATGGAGAGGACTACGGATTTTGGAGCCACAAAATGCGTAGTCACCTATTCTCTCTCCATCCTAGTATTTGGGAGATTGTAGAGAGTGGAATGCACTTTGATAGTTCGGATAGTCCCATGTTCATTAATGAACAAATTCATAAGAATGCACAAGCTACTACTGTTCTTCTAGCTTCCTTGTGCAGGGATGAATACCATAAAGTGAGCGGCTTGGATAACGCCAAGCAAATCTGGGACACCCTCAAGATTTCTCATGAGGGGAACGACGTCACCTTGCTCACCAAGATGGAGTTGGTGGAGGGAGAGCTTGGACGGTTCGCGATGATAAGGGGCGAGGAGCCGACGCAAACATACAACCGGCTCAAGACCCTTATCAACAAGATAAGGAGCTACGGGAGCACGCGATGGACGGACCACGACGTCGTCCGCCTAATGCTAAGGTCATTTACCGTTCTTGATCCTCATTTGGTGAACAATATACGTGAAAATCCCAGGTACACCAAGATGTCGCCCGAAGAAGTTCTTGGGAAATTCGTTAGCGGGCGAATGATGATCAAGGAGGCAAGGTATGTGGACGACGCCTTGAATGGTCCGATCAATGAGCCGCAACCCCTTGCTCTCAAGGCAACACGAAGCAAGGAGGCGCTACCTAGCAAGGTGGCACAGATTGAGGCGGCCGGACTCAATGATGAAGAGATGGCTCTCATCATCAAGAGATTCAAGACGGCGCTAAATGGTCGCAAGGGGCAGCCAAGCAAGACCAAGACAAAGGGGAAGCGCTCATGCTTCAAATGCGGTAAGCTTGGTCATTTTATCGCTAACTGTCCCGATAATGAAAGTGACCAGGAAAAGGGGAACAAAAGAGAGAAGAAGAAGCAATACAAGAAGGCAAAGGGCGAGGCACATCTAGGAAAGGAGTGGGACTCGGATTGCTCCTCCTCCGACTCCGACAATGAAGGACTCGCTGCCACCGCCTTCAACAAGTCTTCCCTCTTCCCCAACGAGCGTCTCACATGCCTTATGGCAAGGGAGAAGAAGGTGAGTACTCAAGACTTCACTTATGCTTCTTCTAGTGATAGTGAGACTAGTGATGATGATGACATAGATTATTCATGCTTGTTCAAGGGCTTAGATAGATCTAAGATAGATAAAATTAATGAGTTGATTGATGCTTTGAATGATAAGAATAGATTACTAGAAAAACAAGAGGATCTTTTATATGAGGAGCATGATAAATTTGTTAGTGCACAAAATTCTCTTGCTCTAGAAATTAAAAGAAATGAAGTGCTTTCTAGTGAATTATCTTCCTGTCATGAAACCATTGCTACCTTAAGAAGTGTTAATAATGATTTAAGTGCTAAACTAGAAGTAGCTAGTAAATCAAATTCCTGTGTTGAACATGTTGAAATTTGTACTAGGTGTAAGGATTTTGATGTTAATGCGTGTAGTGAACACTTAGTGTCAACTTCAAAACTAAATGATGAAGTGGCTAGTCTTAATGCCCAACTTAAGACTAGCAAGAGTGAAGTTGATAAAATAAAATTTGCAAGGGATGCCTACACGATTGGTAGACACCCCTCAATTAAGGATGGTCTTGGCTTCAAGAGAGAGGCCAAGAACTTAACAAGCCATAAGGCTCCCATTCCCGCCAAGGAGAAAGGGAAGGCCCCTATGGTCAGTAGCGCTAAAAAGAACCATGCTTTTATGTATAATGATAGGAGACATGCTAGAAATGCTTATAATGATTTTGATTCACATGTTTATGATTCTCATGCCATGTTTGCTTCTAGTTCTTTCTATAAACATGATAGAGATATGTGTAGGAGAAATGTTGTGCATATGCCTAGGAGAAATTTTGCTCATGTTCCTAGAAAAGTTGTGAACAAACCTTCTACCATTTATTATGCTTGCAATGCTCCCTTTGCTATTTGTAGAAAGGGTAAGAAGGTAATTGCTAGGAAGTTAGGTGCAAGATGCAAGGGAGATAAAACTTGCATTTGGGTCCCTAAGGACATTTGTGCTAACCTTGCAGGACCCAACATGAGTTGGGTACCTAAGACCCAAGCCTAAATTTGCCTTGCAGGTTTATGCATCCGGGGGTTCAAGCTGGATTATCGACAGCGGATGCACAAACCATATGACGGGGGAGAAGAAGATGTTCACCTCCTACGTCAAAAATAAGGATTCTCAAGATTCAATTATATTCGGTGATGGGAATCAAGGCAAGGTAAAAGGGTTAGGTAAAATTGCAATTTCTAATGAGCACTCAATCTCTAATGTGTTTTTAGTAGAGTCTCTTGGTTACAATTTGCTATCTGTTAGCCAATTATGCAATATGGGATACAACTGTTTATTTACAAACGTAGATGTGTCTGTCTTTAGAAGATGTGATGGTTCACTAGCTTTTAAGGGTGTACTAGACGGCAAGCTTTACTTAGTTGATTTTGCAAAAGATGAGGCCGGTCTAGATGCATGCTTAATGGCTAAGACTTGCATGGGCTGGCTGTGGCATCGCCGCTTAGCACATGTGGGGATGAAGAACCTCCACAAGCTTCTAAAGGGAGAACACGTGATAGGTCTAACCAATGTTTATTTCGAAAAAGATAGACCTTGTGCAGCTTGTCAAGCAGGTAAACAAGTGGGAGGAGCGCATCACAGCAAGAATGTGATGACCACGTCAAGACCTCTGGAGCTGCTGCATATGGACCTCTTCGGACCCGTCGCCTATCTAAGCATAGGAGGGAGTAAGTATGGTTTAGTTATTGTTGATGACTTTTCCTGCTTCACTTGGGTGTTCTTTTTGCATGATAAGTCTGAAACACAAGGGACCCTCAAGCGCTTCCTCAGGAGAGCTCAAAATGAGTTTGAGCTCAAGGTGAAGAAGATAAGGAGCGACAACGGGTCCGAATTCAAGAACCTTCAAGTGGAGGAATTTCTTGAGGAGGAAGGGATCAAGCACGAGTTCTCCGCTCTCTACACACCACAACAAAATGGTGTGGTAGAGAGGAAGAACAGGATGCTAATCGATATGGCGAGGACGATGCTTGGAGAGTTCAAGACCCCCGAGTGCTTTTGGTCGGAAGCTGTGAATACGGCTTGCCACGCCATCAACAGGGTCTACCTTCACCGCCTCCTCAAGAAGACGTCATATGAGCTGCTAACCGGTAACAAACCCAATGTATCGTACTTTCGTGTATTTGGGAGCAAATGCTACATTCTAGTGAAGAAGGGTAGAAATTCTAAGTTTGCTCCCAAAGCTGTAGAAGGGTTTTTATTAGGTTATGATTCAAATACAAAGGCGTATAGGGTCTTCAACAAATCATCGGGTTTGGTTGAAGTCTCTAGCGACGTTGTATTTGATGAGACTAATGGCTCTCCAAGAGAGCAAGTTGTTGATTGTGATGATGTAGATGAAGAAGATGTTCCGACGGCCGCTATACGAACCATGGCGATTGGAGACATTCGACCACAGGAACAAGATGAACGAGATCAACCTTCTTCCTCAACAACGGTGCATCCCCCAACTCAAGACAATGAACAGATTCATCAACAGGAGGCGTGTGATCAAGAGGGAGCGCAAGATGATCATGTGATGGAGGAAGAAGCGCAACCGGCACCTCCAACCCAAGTTCGAGCGATGATTCAAAGGGATCATCCCGTCGACCAAATTCTGGGTGACATAAGCAAGGGAGTAACTACTCGGTCTCGATTAGTTAATTTTTGTGAACATTACTCCTTTGTCTCCTCTATTGAGCCTTTCAGGGTAGAGGAGGCCTTGCTAGATCCGGATTGGGTGTTGGCCATGCAGGAGGAACTTAACAACTTCAAGCGCAATGAAGTTTGGACGCTGGTGCCTCGTCCCAAGCAAAATGTTGTGGGAACCAAGTAGGTGTTCCGCAACAAACAAGACGAGCACGGAGTGGTGACAAGGAACAAGGCTCGACTTGTGGCAAAAGGTTATGCCCAAGTCGCAGGTTTGGACTTTGAGGAGACTTTTGCTCCTGTGGCTAGGCTAGAGTCCATTCGTATCTTGCTAGCATATGCCGCTCACCATTCTTTCAGGTTGTACCAAATGGATGTGAAGAGCGCTTTCCTCAACGGGCCAATAAAGGAGGAGGTGTACGTGGAGCAACCCCCTGGCTTCGAGGATGAGCGGTACCCCGACCACGTGTGTAAGCTCTCTAAGGCGCTCTATGGACTTAAACAAGCCCCAAGAGCATGGTATGAATGCCTTAGAGATTTCTTAATTGCTAATGCTTTCAAGGTTGGGAAAGCCGATCCAACTCTTTTCACTAAGACTTGTGATGGTGATTTGTTTGTGTGCCAAATTTATGTCGATGACATAATATTTGGTTCTACTAACCAAAAGTCTTGTGAAGAGTTCAGCAGGGTGATGACGCAGAAATTCGAGATGTCAATGATGGGCGAGTTGAACTACTTCCTTGGGTTCCAAGTGAAGCAACTCAAGGACGGTACCTTCATCTCCCAAACGAAGTACACGCAAGATCTGCTAAAGCGGTTTGGGATGAAGGACGCCAAGCCCGCAAAGACTCCGATGGGAACCGACGGACACACCGACCTCAACAAAGGAGGTAAGTCCGTTGATCAAAAAGCATTCCGGTCAATGATAGGGTCTTTACTTTATTTGTGTGCTAGTAGACCGGATATTATGCTTAGCGTATGCATGTGTGCTAGATTTCAATCCGATCCTAAGGAGTGTCACTTGGTGGCGGTGAAGCGAATTCTTAGATATTTAGTCGCTACGCCTTGCTTCGGGATCTGGTATCCAAAGGGGTCTAACTTTGACTTGATTGGGTACTCAGATTCCGACTATGCTGGATGTAAGGTCGATAGGAAGAGTACATCGGGGACGTGCCAATTCTTAGGAAGGTCCCTGGTGTCATGGAACTCTAAGAAACAAACCTCCGTTGCCCTATCCACCGCTGAGGCCGAGTATGTTGCCGCAGGACAGTGTTGCGCGCAACTACTTTGGATGAGGCAAACCCTCCGGGACTTTGGCTACAATCTGAGCAAAGTCCCACTCCTATGTGACAATGAGAGTGCTATCCGAATAGCGGAAAATCCTGTTGAGCACAGCCGCACAAAGCACATTGACATCCGGCATCACTTTTTGAGAGACCACCAGCAAAAGGGAGATATCGAAGTGTTTTATGTTAGCACCGAGAATCAGCTAGCCGATATCTTTACCAAGCCTTTAGATGAGAAGACCTTTTGCAGGCTGCGTAGTGAGCTAAATGTCTTAGATTCGCGGAACTTGGATTGAATTATAGCATACATGTGCTTATGCCTTTGATCATGTTCATTCTGCATTTTGTTGCTTATTATGGTGCTCAAGTTGTACATACACTCCCTGGACCTCACAAGTCCGTTGCAAAGTGATGCACATGTTTAGGGGGAGATGTGTTACAACTTGACCCTTTGAGACTAACCATATGCTTGAGTTTGCTTGATTTAGTCTCAAAGGAGAATTGAAAGGGAAAAGGTGGACTTGGACCATGAAAGACTTCCACTGCACTCCGATGAGAGGGTAACTAATTCCAAGTTCATCTCATAAACTCTTATTGCCATTTGCTCTTAATTGAAGATTTTGGTGAGGCAATGGGGTTAAAGGGCCAAGATTGATCCCGTTTTGGTGCTTGATGCCAAAGGGGGAGAAAATAAAGGCCAAAGCAATAAATGGATCAGCTACCACTTGAGAAATTTGAAAATCGTAGAGTAGAGCTTTTGGTTTGTCAAAAAATAGTAGAGTAGAGCTTTTGGTTTGTCAAAACTCTTTTATTGTCTCTTTTGGCTTCTAGTGGGGAGAAGTAGTTGATTATGGGAAAAAGGGGGAGTTTTTGAAATCTTTGATCAATCTCTTTTGGAATGACTCTCTTTATGCTTTAACATGTGTGTTTGACTTAGAGATAGAGATTTGAGTTTGATTTGCAAAAACAAACCAAGTGGTGGCAAAAGATGATCCATATATGCCAAAATTGAATCAAAATAAATTTGAGTTTTATTTGAAGTAAGTTTGCACTTGTTCTAGTTGCTTTATGTTGTGTTGGCATAAATCACCAAAAAGGGGGAGATTGAAAGGGAAATGTGCCCTTGGGCCATTTCTAAGTATTTTGGTGATTGAGTGCCAACACATGTGCTTAATTGTGAATTTATGTCCATGGATGAACAAGGTGCAAATCATGAAGTAAAGGTATGTTTCTAAGCCTTAGTACATTGGTTTTGTGTACTAATATACTTGTCTAAGTGTTAGAAACTGAAAGAAGAAGAAGAGAAAAAGACTTGGCTGTGTACAGCCAAGAGTCAGTTTGGTCTGGAGCACCGGACTGTCCGGTGTGCACCGGACAGTGTCCGGTGCGCCAGACTGACTCGGCGCAAACTAGCTGCTCTCGGGAATTCGCCGACGGCGTACGGCTAAAATTCACCGGACTGTCCGGTGTGCACCGGACTGTCCGGTGAGCCAACGGTCGGCCGGGCCAACGGTCGGCCGCGCAATCTGCGCGGGACACGTGGCCGAGCCAACGGCTAGAAGAAGGCACCGGACTGTCCGGTGTGCACCGGACATGTCCGGTGCGCCAACGGCTCCAGATCTGCCAACGGTCTGCAATGGTCGGCTTCGCTGTTTAAGGAAACAAATCGGGCACCGGACAGTGTCCGGTGTGCACCGGACTGTCCGGTGCCCCCGACGACAGAAGGCAAGGATGGCCTTCCGGATTTGCTCTCAACGGCTCCTAGCTGCCTTGGGACTATAAAAGGAGCCCCTAGGCGCATGGAGGAGATACACAAGCAACCTTTGAGCATTCTTGATCATCCACACTCAGTCTTTGCGCATCCATTTGTCATTCTAAGTGAATCGAGCTTCGTTCTAGTGAGAACTTTGAGATAGTCTTGTGAGCTCGATTCTTGGCCGTGTGTGTGCGCGTTTCGCTGTGGATTTGTGTGTGTTGCTTCCCTCTCTTACTCTGTGCTTTTTGTGATCATATACTTGTAAGGGCAAGAGACTCCAATTTGTGGAGATTCCTTGCAAACGGGATAGTGAAAGGCAAAACAAAACACCGTGGTATTCAAGTGGGTCTTTGGACCGCTTGAGAGGGGTTGATTGCAACCCTCGTCCGTTGGGACGCCACAACGTGGAGTAGGCAAGCGTTGGTCTTGGCCGAACCACGGGATAAACCACTGTGTCACCTCTGTGCTTGATCTCTTGTGGTATTGTGTTTTGTTGAGACTTCTCTTTAGCCACTTGGCAATTATTGTGCTAACACTTAACAAGTATTTGTGGCTTAAGTTTTAAGTTTTCACAGGATCACCTATTCACCCCCCCTCTAGGTGCTCTCAGCCTTGCTTCGGGATCTGGTATCCAAAGGGGTCTAACTTTGACTTGATTGGATATTCAGACGCCGACTATGCTGGATGTAAGGTCGATAGGAAGAGTACTTCGGGGACGTGCCAATTCTTAGGAAGGTCCATGGTGTCATGGAACTCTAAGAAACAAACTTCTGTTGCCCTATCCACCGCTGAGGCTGAGTATGTTGCCGCAGGACAGTGTTGCGCGCAACTACTTTGGATGAGGCAAACCCTCCGGGACTTTGGCTACAATCTGAGCAAAGTCCCACTCCTATGTGACAATGAGAGTGCTATCCACATAGCGGACAATCCTGTTGAGCATAGCCGCACAAAGCACATTGACATCCGGCATCACTTTTTGAGAGACCACCAGCAAAAGGGAGATATCGAAGTGTTCTATATTAGCACCGAGAACCAGCTAGCCGATATCTTTACCAAGCCTTTAGATGAGAAGACCTTTTGCAGGCTGCGTAGTGAGCTAAATGTCTTAGATTCGCGAAACTTGGATTGATTTATAGCATACATGTGTTTATGCCTTTGATCATGTTCCTTATGCATTTTGTTGTTTATTTATGGTGCTCAAGTTGTACAAGTACTCCCTGGACCTCACAAGTCCATTTGCAAGTGATGCACATATTTAGGGGGAGATGTGCTACAACTTGACCCTTTGAGACTAACAATGTGTTTGAGTTTTCTTAATTTTGTCTCAAAGGAGGTTTGAAAGGGAAAAGGTGGACTTGGACCATGAAAGACATCCACTGCACTCTGATGAGAGGGTAACTTATTCCAAGTTCATCTCATGTACTCTTATTGCCTTTGTATTCTTATTTGAAGACTTTGGTGTGGCAATGGGGTTCGAGGGCCAAGATTGATCCCGTTTTGGTGCTTGATGCCAAAGGGGGAGAAAATAAGGCCAAAGCAATAAATGGATCAGCTACCACTTGAGAAATTTTGAAAATAGTAGAATAGAGCTTTTGGTTTGTCAAAACTCTCTTATTGGCTCTTTTTGTCAAAAGTTGGTCTCTTGTGGGGAGAATGGTTGATTATGGGAAATAGGAGGAGTTTTTGATACTGTGATCAATTTCTATTGGAACAACTCTCTTTATGTCTCTACAAGTGTGTTTGACTTAGAGATAGGAAATTGAGTTGCAAAAACAAACCAAGTGGTGGCAAAGAGTGCTCCATATATGCCAAATTTGAATCAAAACAATTTTGAGTTTTAATTTGCATTGATATTGCACTTGTTCTAGTTGCTTTATGTTGTGTTGGCATAAATCACCAAAAAGGGGGAGATTGAAAGGGAAATGTGCCCTTGGGCCATTTCTAAGTATTTTGGTGATTGAGTGCCAACACAAGTGCTTTTGTGTTAATCTATGCAAAGTGGTGGACAAAGTGCAAATCAAGTCAAAAGGTATGTTTCTAGACTTAGTACATTGTTTTATGGACTAATGTATTGTGTCTAAGTGCTGGAAACAGGAGAAATCGATTTGGAAAAGAGATGGCTTTATTCAGCCAAAGTCTGCGCAGTCTGAGTGCACCGGACAGTGTCCGGTGCGCCAGGCAGGCTCTGGCGAACTTGCTGCTCTCGGGACTTCGACGGCGGTGTATGGTATAAATCACCGGACTGTCCGGTGGTGCACCGGACTATCCGGTGAGCCGTTCACAGGCGAAGTCGTCGGTCTCGGGAAGCCATCAACGGCGTACGGCTATAATTCACTGGACTGTCCGGTGAGGCACTGGACTGTCCGGTGAGCCAACGGTCAGCCGGGGCAACGGTCGGCCGAGGATTCCGCGCGTGACGCGTGGCCGAGCCAACGGTCACAAGGGGGCACCAGACTGTCCGGTGTGCACTGGACAGTGTCCGGTGCGCCAACGGCTCTAAATCTGCAACGGTCAGCTTCGCCAAATAAGGAAACTAATCCGCACCGGACAGTGTCCGGTGGTGCACCAGACTGTCCGGTGCGCCAGTCGACAGAAGGCAAGAATTGCCTCCCTACAATGCTCTCAACGGCTCCTAGCTGCCTTGGGGCTATAAAAGGGACCCCTTGGCGCATGGAGAAGACATCCAAGCATTCTTTGAGCATAGTTGATCACTCACACTTCGTTCTTGCGCACTTGTTCGACATTCTTAGTGATTTGAGCTCCGTTCTAGTGAGAAACTCGTGATAATCTCTTGAGCTCAAGTCTGGGTCTTGTGTGTGCGTATTTGCTGTGATCTTTGTGTCTTGTGTGAGTTGCTCATTCCTCCCTTACTCCGTGCTTCTTTGTGATCATCAAAGTGTAAGGGCGAGAGACTCCAAGTTGTGGAGATTCCTCGCAAAAGGGATATAGAAATCAAAGCAAAACACCGTGGTATTCAAGTGGGTCTTTGGACCGCTTGAGAGGGGTTGATTGCAACCCTCGTCCGTTGGGACGCCACAACGTGGAGTAGGCAAGCGTTGGTCTTGGCCGAACCACGGGATAAACCACTGTGTCTATCTTTATTGATCTTCTTGTGGTTATTGTGTTTTGCTAAGACTCCTCTCTAGCCACTTGGCATTACTGTGCTAACGCCTAATCAAGTTTTTGTGGCTATAAGTTTTTAAGCTTTTACAGGATCACCTATTCACCCCCCTCTAGGTGCTCTCATTATGTCTGATGGAAAGGGAACTGTTCGGGTGGGTTAGATAAAATAATATCTGGAAAACTGCAAGGTAAGACCATGGAGCAGTAGGATAAACTATCATAGAGGCACATCTGAGGGGGTAAATCTTTTCTTTATAACCTGTCATGCATGGGTGCAGACCAATAGGCCGGGCTTATGAGGGCGGAACTCACCGGGTTGGCGTACACGTATGCGTTACCTAGTTACAAAAGGGAGAAAAATTCGACTCCTCAGACTTGCTCCTATGGATATAACTTACAGAGATGCTCCAGTGGCCAGGAAGAGGTACTCCTTCAGTCATAGCAAGATAGTCATACCCGGGTCGGCGTATTCCCGTCACCTTGAAGGGTCCTTCCCAGCTAGGGGAGAGTTGCGGAGCCCTTTTTGGCTTGGTACTTGTTGTAGGACTAGGTCCCGATCCTGGGTTCCCATCTGCGTTTGATGAGGGAGCCCTCGTCCTCGTGTTGTAGCCATTTCTGCATGAGCTTGTTAGAGGCCTGGACATGTGGGGAGTCCAGAAGGGTTTCCGGGGGAAGGCAGGCTTCGACCCCGTAGACCGGGGAGCACGGGGTCCCTCTGGGGGTCCATCTAGTTGTCCTCTCTGGAGTAGGAGCCTTCGGCGAAGATATCTTTCAGGTCCCCCTCGGGTGACAGATACCCGAGGTCCCGTTCAGCCGCGGCCACCTCGCCGTCATCGACCTTTTCTTTGCCAGGTCGGTGACGAGGTGGGGAGCCATCCTTGGAAGACTGCTCGTGCCGCTCGCTGACGCATTTCGCGAGATCAATGATCTCACGGCACTCCGCGGCGCTGTGGCGACTGTTGGGGTGCACAGGGCATGGGCCGCTGTTACCCCTCTACGGCCGTGGGCGTTTGTTGTGGTCGCCCCGGCCCCCGATCGCGGCTGCAACGACTAGAGCGGTGGACCACGACTTCTGGTAGTCGCGGTCCTTCTTCTTTTTCTTCTTACCGTCCCGGGGGACGGCACCCGAGCCACCCGACTGGGCAGCCCGGTTTGTGGGGTCGAGTGCCATGCATGTCCCTAGGTGGCTCTAGCGCATTTGTCTACCAGAGCGAAGAGTGTGTGGACAGTCTCCACGTCATGTGTGGCCAACTTCTCCAACATTTTCTCATCACGTACTCCCTGACGGAAGGCCGTGATGATGGAAGTATCGGTAATGTGAGGTATAGTACCTCGCACCTTGGTGAAGTGGGAGATGAACGTCCGGAGAGTCTCGGGCTCCTGCCTTACCGCGTGGAGGTGGGCCTCCACACCGTGCTGCTGGTAAGCGCTGGCGAAGTTCGGAATGAACCACGCGCAGAGCTCTTCCCAGGAGTAGATTGACCCTAGGGCGAGGTTCATGAGCCAAGTCCGGGAAGGTCCAGACAAGGCGACATGAAAATATGTCGCCATCACAGCGGTGTTTCCACCTGCTACTGTGATAGCGGTGACATACACCTGCAGGAATTCCGACGGGTTCGACGTACCGTCGTACTTTTCCAGCAGGTGTGGTCGAAACTTGGATGGCCATGACGCCGCGTGGAGATGATCCGCGAGAGCGGCGCAGCCCACGCCGGCCAAGGGGACACCCGCTTGGGACCGGGTGCCCATTGGGGCCTGTGGTGCTACCGCAGCGAAGTCTTGATCGAGGTTGCGACCCTCAATGTTTTGGCGGCGCTCGCGCACCCTCTCTTAAGAGACCCGAGCGTCCTCTCCCGCATGCCTACGGTTGAGTTCGGCCCGGAGGTCGTTGGTCTGTGCGCCCCTTACTGAGGGCGAGCGCACAGACGCCGACGCCTCATGTTGGCGCCGGGATGACCGTGGCCTTGACCTGGTCGAGATAGAATGCGCCATGCCGAGCAGCCGGTCGACGTCGTTCCGCCACTGCTTCATAGCCCCTGGTGAGGCCGTGGAGCTTGAAGGGTGACAGAGCAACTCCCTGGCTGCTGACAATGCTCCCGGAGTTGCCCTCGACGGAGTCCGGGATGTCTGCGCAGTTGTATACTGCCGTGCAGCGTGCACAGCAGCAGTGCCCGGCACTGGGCGGCTGGGAACCTGTGGCATGGAAGAAACAACTTCTTCCAACACCAGGAAATCCATTGAAGTCTCGGCACGGTGCTCCACGATTTGCACCATCATGCTGAGTGAGGAAACAAGCAAAAAACCTAATGCCTAGGCCCCTACCTGGCGCGCCAAATGTCGGAGAGGGAATTCTCCGGCCGGGTGGCAGAATGCACCCGCCCTAAATCCTAAGATGAGGAAGGGACTTAAGCGTTTTGCCTATCTTGCTAAGCGATCACCGAGCACATGAACACACGAGGATTTAGAGTGGTTCGGGCCGCCGGAGCGTAATACCCTACTCCACTGTGTGTTAGATTGTTGTGGAAGCTTGAGCGTTGAGAGTCTCTGTCTAAGCCTGGTCAAAAAGAGCCTCCCTTTGTAATGTTGCATGCCTCCCCTTTTATAGCCAAGGAGGGCATGTACAAGGATACTGAGCCCCGACATGTGGGCCCAGGAACATAACAGATGTAGTACTTGGCGCTAACCCTATTTGCTGCTGGGGCAATCTTCTTATGCCCTGACGTCTGAGATCTGCGTAGCATCGGCGTGCTGGGGAAGCTTCTCGTATAAGGGATGATGAGCACAGTGCGTCACGCGACACAGGCGCACTGTTTGACAATGGACTGGACAGGTGCGTCGTCTGTAGGATGGCCCTGGCGTCGCCTGCCAGCGGAGTGGACAGGACGCATTAAATGCTGAGGGGGCACATCGCCTGTCAGCAGGGTGGACAGGCGACGCGTCCTCTCCGCAATAAATGTAGAGACCGCACGGCCTTGAGGCCTTACGTCAGGCTCCGCCCGTTGGCTTATGTCACGGGCAACAAGCCACGTGGCAGCATCGGGTCTCCGCCTGAGCGGGGAGAGCAAGCGCACAGGATAAGGCCTGGACACGTGTCAGTACCGGACCCTTGCTTATGCCAGGGTCTCCCCTGTCTTGGGACCTTGTTGTGGCCCGGACCTTACTCGGAGGGATCTGGACCCCATCCAAGGGACCTGGCATGCTTACTTGGGAGTCTCGGGCCGCAATCAGGGGTCCAGGTTGTGCGTACAGGGGTCCGGTGCTCCCTCGCGGAGGTCTGGTCCAACTGATACATCCTGGGACGTATCATCTAGTCTTGCCACGTGGTGCCCCTTGAGCCGCCCACGTGGTGGGGTCGGGTGCTGCTCACCGTGCGGCTAGCTAGGGAACGTCGTACGGGCACCGCGTCTTCATACTGTAGTAGGGGTACCCCTGATTCAGGGTACCGACAATGCCGATGACCATGCTGGCTACAGGGGCTCGGGCGCACCTCCTCTCTCATATGCGACCAGCCCTGGCGCTCCTGATAGCCCTCCTTGAGGCTATAAATAGAGGAGCCTAGGCCTTCAGGCAGGGGAGGAAGACTTCACGGTTTTCACCTCCACGCTGATATTGACACTTGCCTCAATCAACTCCAGGGACTTGGAATCTATAACCCTCTCCCAGCCAGCTTGTATTCCCTACTGCAAGCACTTAGGTGCAAGTAATATAAGTCTCACCCCCCTCTGTTGGAAGTAGAACATTATCTTCCCCGAACCAGGATAAATACTTGTGTCTCCTTGCATCACTCATCTAGGCCAGGGCACACAACACTAATTCACTAGTCGGTAGTATCCTTGGGTCAAAACACCAACAATCAGTTTCTTAAAAACTAAAAAACTGGTCTCTTCTAGCTAAAAGATAAAAACGGTTTCTTAAAAACTAGGTTGCTTCCAAACAGGATCATCTTTTAGTTTGACTTTATATTTTTTATTATAGGAGATAAATCTGTTGATGTTGTGTTAAATTTAACCCATCCAAAATTAATTCAAAACTGCTTATGCTCCATTTGAATGTCGATATTGGAGGACATGAAATTGAATTGGGTTCAGTACTAAACTAGTAATGGTATTGAAATGATATGTAATTCCAATTTTATTGTCTGGATGTCGCTGAATTGGACTTTGGAATTCTGCGGTCTAATTCCACGCAATACTCTCTGTATTGGGATAGAGGGTTTCTAGTTATAGTCCAATTCTAGGGAATTGAGTCTCTAATTTCAAATCTCAATTCTGTGTGCAACCAAACAACAGAATTTAGAAAACTCGATTTCAATTGTCAATTGTGTGCTCCAATATCAACTTACAAGGAGCTACTAGAGAAATAGACGGTGGCCTGTGTTTTTAAATAAGCTGAAGAATTCGTAGTATATTCATCCAAAATGAGTGCATTTATTGATTTTCAAAGAATCGTTAGACTTCATGTTTGATTAGATTTAGAGAAAGAATGTCAACATTGTTATCTCCGACATCAATGCCTTTTTTATATTTGATCACAAACTATATTAGGGACAAATGTGACTGTTCGCGTGTATTTATTATCGTTAAGTCACATGAACTAATGTTACAAGTATTGAGATTTGAGGCCATCAAAGTGTGTCATATAAAGAATTTTTCCCCGGCACGAGCCCATGCATCTTAAGTAACCATCACAATTGCATTAGAAAAATCTTGAAAACAATCGTATAATTTGAGGAGTGATATGGTTCTAGCCTCTTCTATATGTTTCTCATCGTCTCGACTGTCGAGTTTCCAATCAAAACGCCAAGGCCCTCATTCCCTCTAATACATGGTGATCGCCACACCATAAATATAGTTTATGTGATCTTGCAAGACTTACAATCCCCACTTGATTCAACTATTACAATGACACACACAAACATCAAAGGGTAAGAGGTCTATCTAACCACACTTCTAATCACTAAGCCTAAACATAGAGCAAGCACTAATGATAGTGATCTAACTAACCAAAGTACTTTATAAAGCACATATGTTAATTATCGAGTGATTCCTTAAGTACATATTTGAGTCTCAACTTAATGGCTATAATCCTTTGCTCCCACAACTCTCAAATGACTAGTTGGGATCCTAATTATAGCCCTAAGGAGTGAACTAGCTATTGGAAAAGCAAGCTCAGCCATCAGCACACCATCACAGTTCGACAGTCCTGCCATTGAACCATTACTTAGGATCTGACGCTCCCTAATCACGATGTGTGCACTAATCATTTGATTCAGTCTTGAGAGCACCTAGAGGGGGGGTGAATAGGTGATCCTGTAAAACTTGAAAAACTTAAGCCACAAAAACTTGGTTAAGCGTTAGCACAGTAAATGCCAAGTGGCTAGAGAGGAGTCTCAACAAAACACAATAACCACAAGAAATCAATCACAGAGATGGCACGGTGGTTATCCCGTGGTTCGGCCAAGACCAACGCTTTCCTACTCCACGTTGTGGCGTCCCAACGGACGAGGGTTGCAATCAACCCCTCTCAAGCGGTCCAAAGACCCACTTGAATACCATGGTGTTTTGCTTGCTTTTTCTCAATCCCGTTTGCGAGGAATCTCCACAACTTGGAGCCTCTCGCCCTTCACTTGAAGTTCACAAAGAAGCACAGAGCAAGGGAGGGATAAGCAACACACTCAAGACAAGAGATCACAGCAACACCACGCACACAAATCACAACGAGAGCTCATAACACAACTCAATGAGTTCACCACTCAACTAGAGCTCTAATTGCTATCACAAAGAATCAAAGGCGCGGAATCGATGTCTTGGTGCTTAGGAATGTTGTAGGAATGCTTGGTGTGCTCCTCCATGCGCCTAGGGGTCCCTTTTATAGCCCCAAGGCAGCTAGGAGCCGTTGAGAGCATTCTAGGAAGGCTGATCTTGCCTTCTGTCGACTGGCGCACCGGACAGTCCGGTGCACACCGGACACTGTCCGATGCCCGATTTCCTTCCAAAAATGGCGCAGTCGACCGTTGGCAGCCTGAGAGCCGTTGGCGCACCGGACATGTCCGGTGCACACCGGACAGTCCGGTGCACACCGGACAGTCCGGTGCCTCCTTCTAGCCGTTGGCTCGACCACGTGTCCCGCGCAGATCGCGCGGCCGACCGTTGGCCCGGCCGACCGTTGGCCCGGCCGACCGTTGGCTCACCGGACAGTCCGGTGCACACCGGACAGTCCGGTGAATTATAGCCGTACGTCGCCGATGAATTCCCGAGAGCGACGAGTTCGCCTGTGAACGGCCCACCGGACAGTCCGGTGCTCCACCGGTCAGTCCGGTGAATTATAGTCGTACACCGCCGTCGAAGTCCCGAAAGCAGCATGTTCGCCAGAGCCAGCCTGGCGCACCGGACACTGTCCGGTGCACCACCGGACAGTCCGGTGCTCCAGACTGAGCAAAGTCTTGGCTGCTCGAGCCAAGGCATTTTTAATTGGATTTTTCCTGTTTCCAGCACTGAGACACAATACATTAGTCCATAAAACAATGTACTAAGTCTGAGAAACATACCTTTATCCTTGATTTGTACTTTGTCCACCTGTTTACACTTAGGCACTTGTGTTGAACACTAAATCACCAAAATACTTAGAAATGGCCCAAGGGCACATTTCCCTTTCAATCTCCCCCTTTTTGGTGATTTATGCCAACACATCATAAAGCAAGTAGAACAAATACAAAATCAATTCAAATAAGAACTCAAATTGTTTTGATTCAAATTTGACATATATGGATCACTCTTTGCCACCACTTGGTTTGTTTTTGCAAATCAAACTCAAATTTCTATCTCTAAGTCAAACACACATGTTAAGACATAAAGAGAGTCATTCCAAGAGAAATTGATTCAAGATTTCAAAAACTCCCCTTTTTCCCATAATCAACACTTCTCCCCACAAGAAGCCAACTTTTGACAAGAGAGACAATAAAAGAGTTTTGACAAACCAAAAGCTCTAATCTACTGTTTTTTAAATTTCTCAAGTGGTAGCTGATCCATCTATTGCTTTGGCCTTTATTTTCTCCCCCTTTGGCATCAAGCACCAAAACGGGATCAATCTTGGCCCTAAGAACCCCATTGCCTCACCAAAATCTTCAATAAGAATATAAAGGCAATGAGAGTACATGAGATGAACTTGGAATAAGTTACCCTCTCATCGGAGTGCAGTGGAAGTCTTTTCATGGTCCAAGTCCACCTTTTCCCTTTCAAACTTCCTTTGAGACTAAATCAAGCAAACTCAAGCAAACGGTTAGTCTTGTAGGAAACGGGTGACGCCTAAGAGGGGGGGGGGTGAATTAGGACTTCTAAAACTTTTACTAAACTAGGCCACAATTAAATCTCTAGAGAAAAACCTATGCAAATAATCAAAACTAGAATGTGCAAACTAGGTTTTGTCTAAGTGTTGCTATCTCTACCGCAAAAGGCTAAGTTTCAATCTATACTAAATAAGTATGACTACAAGATTGAAACTTAAATGCTTAATATAAATGCGGAATGTAAAGAGCTAAGTAGAGAAGCAAACTCTCGTGGATGACGCCGGTATTTTTACCGAGGTATCCGGAACCACGCAAGGTCCCGACTAATCCTCGTTGGTGCCCCTACGCAAAGGGAAGCCCACGCGAGGGCCAAGCACCACGGTCGAGTAACTCCGTAGAGAGCCGCGGGCCTTCTCCACGCGCAAGTGGTGCTCCGCTTCCGGCTCCTCTCGGACGCTCCCCGCCGTCTCCACTATCGAGCTTCCGGCCGAAACGCCGCGGGCCTCGTTCCCTCCGGTACACGGTGGCGGCCGTGACACAAACGCGGTTGTCACGGTCTCGCAAGACTCTCGCCCCACTCGGTACAATTACAACGACTCACGCAAGAGCCGAGGGGTTGTGTAGTCTTACAAAACTCACTCAACTAACTAGGGTTCACCTAGAGCAAGCGCTAAAGCGGTCTAACTAACCTAAGCACTTCGCAAAGCACCTACGCTAATCACTGAGTGATTCTATTAAGCACTTGGGTGTTTGAGCTCTTGGAAATATGCACTATGTGTCTTGGTATGTTGCTTGGGCTCTCACACCTCCAAATGGCCGGCTGGATGAAGTATATATAGGCCCCAACTCAAATATAGCCGTTGGAAAGCAGTTCTGCAGCTTTCTGTGGCGCACCGGACAGGTGCACCGGACTGTCCGGTGGTGCACCGGACATGCCACGTGTACTAGCCGTTAAAAGTAGCCGTTGGAGCTTCCAAAGATGGCGCACCGGACATGGCGCACCGGACGGTCCGGTGTGCACCGGACAGCCCATGTTCTCTTGTCGTATTTTGGCCATAACTTTTAGCTCCGAACTCCGATTTCGATGATCTTGTACTTTTTGGAAAGCTTATGAAATTCTCTACATCCCAGAGTTGAAGCCATACCAGTTTGAGCAAATTTGGCACACCGGACAGTCCGGTGTGCACTGGACATCCCATATACAGCTGCAGTTTTTTCAGCAATTCTGACTTCGTATTGTGGGCATAACTTTTAGCTCCGAACTCCGATTTTGATGATCTTGGACTTTTGGAAAGCTTATAAAAATGTCTACATCTCAGAGTTGAAGCCATGCCAGTTTGAACAGATTTGATGTTGTGAAACACTTCCAATTCAGTCAGCCCTTCCTCTCAACTTTATCAACTTCACTTTTGTTTTGTAGCTTTGTATCTCACTTTTACTTCTTGATGTGTTGGACTCTTAGCATATATAAAGTGTCTTCAATATTACTTTGTAATGTCTTCTATGAGTCTTATAATGTCTTCTTTGAGGTGTTGCATCTTCAGAGCCTCAGTGCAATCCATTTTGCATCATGTGAACTACAACACACAAACACTTGGGAAATACATTAGTTCACGGATTGTGTTGTTCATCAAACACCAAAACTCAATTAGCCAAATGACCCGGGGTCCATTTTCCTTACAATCTCCCCCCTTTTTGGTGATTGATGACAACACAACCAAAGCAAGCAAATATTACAAGTATTTGAATGAAAATATGCAATCTACTTGCTAGGATGCAAGTTTGTCCCCACAATGTGATATTATGGACTTAAGCCTCCCCCTAACTCCATAATTCACTTACTTCCTATTTTGGACCAAATAACCAAAACCACTGGAAAAACCATTTGTAGATATAAAATTTAAAATTGGTGGTGTTTGGTGTTTGATATAGTTTTCATTGCTTTGGTCCTTAAACTTCTCCCCCTTTGGCATCAACCACCGAAAAGGAAGACATTAAAAGCATGTAGGAAGTAAAAAAAAACTTGCCCTCATCAAGAATCTTATCAAATGATATCACTTAGAAGGATATTAAATTAAACCACATGAATGATACCAGTTGAAAGGAACTCCCCCTAAATGAGTGTTTTCTTTAGAAAGAAGTTTCTCCCCCTTTTTAGAGATGAAGAAATACTCCCCCTGACAGAGATCCTCTACTTAGGAAAAAGCATGTGAAAATTAGAGGTGCAAGACATGATTTGAAAAGACTAACTTCCCTTATGCATAAGTAACATAATATGAGTTAACTACTTATGCATTTTTAGCAACATGGAAGCATATGATATGAAATATAGTCTAATCAAATATTGGAGAAGACATGTAAACGATACTGAATGTAGTCTCAAAAGATACCGATTGAAGATCAATGGCGAGCTTGAGAGACATGAGAGTTCTTGGAGATTTTGCAGTGGAAGATTGTTGTCTTTCTCCGGGGACCTTATTTTCCTTACAATGAGACTATCACAAGAAATAGACTTGAAAAGGTGTTAGTCTCAAAGTGTTAGATTATAGAGTAACCTCCCCCTAAAGGTGTGCATACAAGTTTTGAATACTTGTAGGAGACATGCACTTTGATTTGATATCAAGAGGGGTAAATTATCCATAATCCTAACTTTGGCACATATAAGTTAAATGATACAACTTGTAGAAATCAAAATTTTCAATTGATGCATCATTTACTATGGAGTGATATAAAAGCTATGTGCCGTGCTTAAATAAACATTTTAAGCCATGTAGGTTTGCTTAAGTATATGAATTGAAAGCAAGCAATCCTACCATGTGATTTACCTAGTATGCATGATTTTAAACAAAAGTACATAACAATTGTAATACTAGGCAAGAAAGGTAAACTAGATAGAAGGTAAATAGATACGCATATCTAAAAATGAAGAATACAATAAAACTAGTTACCTTTGTCACGGGTGGGAAATTTGGGTCCGAAATTTTCAATAACCCACTTGGCAATAAACTTGATCCAATATGATGTATCCCATGATATACATCCCAACTTTGCCAAGTCTCCAAATTTCCCGATGACCTTTGGTCCACTCACTTCCCTTTCGGGATCCAAACCTTCTTGGTGCTTTTCATGGTTGAAATTATCTCTTTTGGCACCCAGATGCGTTTGGCCCCTTTTCCTTTGTTGGCTTGCTTGTTGGCCTTGATTGCTATCACCTTTCCGTTCTTTTTCTTCTTGATCAAATATGGTGTAGCATCATTTTTGTTCACCTTTTTGATGTAGGTGTTGGAGATTTTGCTTGATGGCTTTTGCTTGAGCTTTTGCCTTTGTTTATCCTCGGTCATCGCCTTGCATTGGAAAGACTTGTGGCCTTCCTTGTGGCATAGCCTACAAATCACAGTTTCTCCCTCTACAGGCTTGTTCACTCCCGCAGTGGTGTTATCCTGTGGAGGTCGGATTTGTTTGGCTTTGCCTTTCTTGTCATACAAAGCCTTGCCAAGGCGAGCCACTTCTTGCTTTAATTGTTCATTTTCCTTTGCAACCTCATCCGAACATGTCTGTACAATAATATTCTCAACAACGACTTGGTTGCAGGGGTTAGAATCATCAATTAAATCAATGCAGGAAGTAGAAGCATCTTTCTTAATTATTTTAGGTATTTCAACTAAAGATGCTGCTGGGGTGCTACCAATGTTTTCTAGCTTAGTAGTTAGCTCATTATTGTGTATGCTAAGAATTTCCATTTTCTCTAGCAAATTTTCAATAGCTTCTTGGGAGCTAGCTAACTTAGCCTTAAGTTTTTCATTCTTTTTAATAAGGCTATTATCGGTAGCAGTGGATGGAGCACTAGATTCTAATAGCTCAATTTTAGTTGACAGCTCACTATTTAAGTTTGCAAAAGTTTCAAATTTTTCTAGCAAACCTTTGTAATCATTTTGAGAGCTAACCAACTTATTTTTCAAAGTTTTAAGTTGAGCTTTTTGCTTAGTGCAAACATCCTGGAAAAATTTTACGGCTTCCGCAAGCTCATCTAGAGAGGGCTTTCCCTCACCTTCATCATCACTACTACTTTCATCACTAGAGGATGGAATGCTTTTGTTACCTCTTGCCATAAGGCATTTGTGTGATGACCGTGATGATCGTGACGAGGACCGGTGGCTGCGCGTCCTTGGAGGTTCATCTTCACTTGAAGAATCATCCCAAGTTCTAACACTTGTTAGCGCCTTGCCTTTGCTCCTCTCCTTTTTGGGCTTGGCCATATTTGGACAGTTGTCCCTGAAGTGGCCCTTCTCCCCACATACGAAGCATCCTCTCTTCCTTTGCTTTTTCCTGTCAATGTTAAAGAGAAGATCCTCGACCTGCAGGGGCACACCCATTAGATTAATCTTGCGGATCATCCTCATTACCTTTCCGACGCGTCGGATTGTTTCTTCGTCCTCGGAGGATGATGTGCATGGTTGATTATCTTCATCATCATCACTTTCTTCTTCTTCTTCCTCTTCTTCGCTTGAGGAACTTGGAGTGGGAGCCTTCTTTTTGCCCCTCCTTTCATCACATGTAAAAGCATATGGTCTTGAGGAAGTTGGCTCATCTCCCCGACTCATTTTTCGCGACATCTCAAAAGCCGCGATTTTCCCAATCACGATGGTCGGGGTCATGTTGCTCAAGTCCTCCATGTTGTGAAGGATGGTGATGATGCTCCCATATCTTTGTTGTGGTAGCAGGGAGATAATCTTCCTCACAATATCCGCATCACCTAGCTTATTAATGCCAATCGAATTGAGCTCATTGATAATTAGATTCAAACGAGAATACATGTCTCTAACAAGCTCATCATCTTTCATAGCAAAAGAATTATACTCATTTAAGACTAGGCAATGTTTTTGCTCACGGACATTGGATGTGCCGTCATGGAGCTCATGCAATTTTAGCCAAATCTCATTAGCAGTTTTCAGGGTAAATACTTGATTAAAAATATCCATGCTAAGAGATTCATACAAGCAATTTTTGGCTCTAGCATTTAAATGAATTTCTTTTTCCTCACTCGTGGTGGGTTTCTCGGGATTCTTGAGGGGTTTCATCCCGTCACGAGTGACTCTCCAAACACCTAGATCAACGGCCTCTAGGTAACAAGCCATTCTAGCACTATAATATGGGAAGTTAGTGCCGTCGAAGTGTGGTGGCCTATGGGTATCCATCCCTTCCTCTAAAAAGCGTCGGCTCTTTTAGCGGTGAAGCTAAAGCGTTTCAAATGAGCCAAACCGGCTTTGATACCACTTGTAGGAAACGGGTGACGCCTAAGAGGGGGGGTGAATTAGGACTTCTAAAACTTTTACTAAACTAGGCCACAATTAAATCTCTAGAGCAAAACCTATGCAAATAATCAAAACTAGAATGTGCAAACTAGGTTTTGTCTAAGTGTTGCTATCTCTACCGCAAAAGGCTAAGTTTCAATCTATACTAAATAAGTATGACTACAAGATTGAAACTTAAATGCTTAATATAAATGCGGAATGTAAAGAGCTAAGTAGAGAAGCAAACTCTCGTGGATGACGCCGGTATTTTTACCGAGGTATCCGGAACCACGCAAGGTCCCGACTAATCCTCGTTGGTGCCCCTACGCAAAGGGAAGCCCACGCGAGGGCCAAGCACCACGGTCGAGTAACTCCGTAGAGAGCCGCGGGCCTTCTCCACGCGCAAGTGGTGCTCCGCTTCCGGCTCCTCTCGGACGCTCCCCGCCGTCTCCACTATCGAGCTTCCGGCCGAAACGCCGCGGGCCTCGTTCCCTCCGGTACACGGTGGCGGCCGTGACACAAACGCGGTTGTCACGGTCTCGCAAGACTCTCGCCCCACTCGGTACAATTACAACGACTCACGCAAGAGCCGAGGGGTTGTGTAGTCTTACAAAACTCACTCAACTAACTAGGGTTCACCTAGAGCAAGCGCTAAAGCGGTCTAACTAACCTAAGCACTTCGCAAAGCACCTACGCTAATCACCGAGTGATTCTATTAAGCACTTGGGTGTTTGAGCTCTTGGAAATATGCACTATGTGTCTTGGTATGTTGCTTGGGCTCTCACACCTCCAAATGGCCGGTTGGATGAAGTATATATAGGCCCCAACTCAAATATAGCCGTTGGAAAGCAGTTCTGCAGCTTTCTGTGGCGCACCGGACAGGTGCACCGGACTGTCCGGTGGTGCACCGGACATGCCACGTGTACTAGCCGTTAAAAGTAGTCGTTGGAGCTTCCAAAGATGGCGCACCGGACATGGCGCACCGGACGGTCCGGTGTGCACCGGACAGCCCATGTTCTCTTGTCGTATTTTGGCCATAACTTTTAGCTCCGAACTCCGATTTCGATGATCTTGTACTTTTTGGAAAGCTTATGAAATTCTCTACATCCCAGAGTTGAAGCCATACCAGTTTGAGCAAATTTGGCACACCGGACAGTCCGGTGTGCACTGGACATCCCATATACAGCTGCAGTTTTTTCAGCAATTCTGACTTCGTATTGTGGGCATAACTTTTAGCTCCGAACTCCGATTTTGATGATCTTGGACTTTTTGGAAAGCTTATAAAAATGTCTACATCTCAGAGTTGAAGCCATGCCAGTTTGAACAGATTTGATGTTGTGAAACACTTCCAATTCAGTCAGCCCTTCCTCTCAACTTTATCAACTTCACTTTTGTTTTGTAGCTTTGTATCTCACTTTTACTTCTTGATGTGTTGGACTCTTAGCATATATAAAGTGTCTTCAATATTACTTTGTAATGTCTTCTATGAGTCTTATAATGTCTTCTTTGAGGTGTTGCATCTTCAGAGCCTCAGTGCAATCCATTTTGCATCATGTGAACTACAACACACAAACACTTGGGAAATACATTAGTTCACGGATTGTGTTGTTCATCAAACACCAAAACTCAATTAGCCAAATGACCCGGGGTCCATTTTCCTTACAAGTCTCAAAGGGTCAAGTTGTACCACAACTCCCCTAAATATGTGCATCACTTGCATAAGGACTTGTGAGGTCCGAGGTTTGATTGTACAACTTGAGCACCACAAGTAAGCAACAAAATGCATAAGGAACATGATCAAAGGCATAAATACATGTATGCTATGAATCAATCCAAGTTCCGCGAATCTAGGACATTTAGCTCACTACGCACCCTGCAAAAGGTCTTTTCATCTAAAGGCTTAGTGAAGATATCGGCTAGCTGGTTCTCGGTGCTAACATGAAACACTTCGATATCTCCCTTTTGCTGGTGGTCTCTCAAAAAGTGATGCCGGATGTCAATGTGCTTTGTGCGGCTGTGCTCAACAGGATTTTCCGCTATTCGGATAGCACTCTCATTGTCACATAGGAGTGGGACTTTGCTCAGATTGTAGCCAAAGTCCCGGAGGGTTTGCCTCATCCAAAGTAGTTCCGCACAACACTGTCCTGCGGCAACGTACTCGGCCTCAGCGGTGGATAGGGCAACGGAAGTTTGTTTCTTAGAGTTCCACGACACCAGGGACCTTCCTAAGAATTGGCACATCCCCGATGTACTCTTCCTATCGACCTTACATCCAGCATAGTCGGAATCTGAGTACCCAATCAAGTCAAAGTTAGACCCCTTTGGATACCAGATCCCGAAGCAAGGCGTAGCGACTAAATATCGAAGAATTCGCTTCACGGCCACTAAGTGACACTCCTTAGGATCGGATTGAAATCTAGCACACATGCATACACTAAGCATAATATCCGGTCTACTAGCACATAAATAAAGCAAAGAACCTATCATGGACCGGTATGCTTTTTGATCAACGGACTTACCTCCTTTGTTGAGGTCGGTGTGTCCGTCGGTTCCCATCGGCGTCTTTGCGGGCTTGGCATCCTTCATCCCAAACCGCTTTAGCAAATCTTGCGTGTACTTCGTTTGGGAGATGAAGGTGCCGTCCTTGAGTTGCTTCACTTGGAACCCAAGGAAGTAGTTCAACTCGCCCATCATCGACATCTCGAATTTCTGCGTCATCACCCTGCTAAACTCTTCACAAGACTTTTGGTTAGTAGAACCAAATATTATGTCATCGACATAAATTTGGCATACAAAAAGATCACCATCGCAAGTCTTAGTAAAAAGAGTTGGATCGGCTTTCCCAACCTTGAAAGCATTAGCAACTAAAAAGTCTCTAAGGCATTCATACCATGCTCTTGGGGCTTGCTTAAGTCCATAGAGCGCCTTAGAGAGCTTACACACGTGGTCGGGGTACCGTTCATCCTCGAAGCCAGGGGGTTGCTCCACGTACACCTCCTCCTTGATTGGCCCGTTGAGGAAAGCGCTCTTCACATCCATTTGGTACAACCTGAAAGAATGGTGAGCGGCATATGCTAGCAAAATACGAATTGATTCTAGCCTAGCCACAGGAGCGAAAGTCTCCTCAAAGTCCAAACCTGCAACTTGGGCATAACCTTTTGCCACAAGTCGAGCTTTGTTCCTCGTCACCACCCCATGCTCGTCCTGTTTGTTGCGGAACACCCACTTGGTTCCCACAACATTTTGCTTGGGACGAGGCACCAGTGTCCAAACTTCATTGCGCTTGAAGTTGTTGAGTTCCTCCTGCATGGCCAACACCCAGTCCGGATCTAGCAAGGCCTCTTCTACCCTGAAAGGCTTAATAGAAGAGACAAAAGAGTAATGCTCACAAAAATTAACTAATCTCAAGCGAGTAGTTACTCCCTTGCTAATATCACCCGAAATTTGGTCGACGGGATGATCCCTTTGGATCGTCGCTCGAACTTGGGTTGGAGGTGCCTGAGGTGCTTCTTCCTCTTCAACTTGAACATCCTGTGCTCCCCCTTGATCATGCGCCTCCACTTGAGGTACCTGTTCGTCATCTTAGGTTGGGGGATGCACCATAGTTGAGGAAGATGGTTGATCTTGTTCCAATTGTTCCTGAGGCCGTACATCTCCAATCGCCATGGTGCGTATCGCGGCCGTTGGAACGTCTTCTTCATCTACATCATCAAGATCAACAACTTGATCTCTTGGAGAGCCATTAGTCTCATCAAATACAACGTCGCTAGAGATTTCAACCAAACCCGATGATTTGTTGAAGACCCTATACGCCTTTGTATTTGAATCATAACCTAATAAAAACCCTTCTACAGCTTTGGGAGCAAATTTGGAATTCCTACCCTTCTTCACTAGAATGTAGCATTTACTCCCAAATACACGAAAGTACGATACATTGGGTTTGTTACCAGTTAGCAGCTCATATGAAGTCTTCTTGAGGAGGCGGTGAAGGTAGACCCTGTTGATGGCGTGGCAAGCCGTGTTCACGGCTTCCGACCAAAAGCACTCGGGGGTCTTGAACTCTCCAAGCATAGTCCTCGCCATATCTATGAGCGTCCTGTTCTTCCTCTCTACCACACCATTTTGCTGAGGTGTGTAGGGAGCGAAGAACTCGTGCTTGATCCCCTCCTCCTCAAGGAACTCCTCCACTTGAAGATTCTTGAATTCGGACCCGTTGTCGCTTCTTATCTTCTTTACCTTGAGCTCAAACTCATTTTGAGCTCTCCTTAGGAAGCGCTTGAGGGTCCCTTGGGTTTCAGACTTATCCTGCAAAAAGAACACCCAAGTGAAGCGGGAAAAGTCATCAACAATAACTAGACCATACTTACTTCCTCCTATGCTCAGATAGGCGACGGGTCCGAAGAGGTCCATATGCAGCAGCTCCAGAGGTCTTGACGTGGTCATCACATTCTTGTTGTGATGTGCTCCTCCCACCTGTTTACCTGCTTGACAAGCTGCACAAGGTCTATCTTTTTCGAATTGCACGTTAGTCAAACCTATCACGTGTTCTCCCTTTAGAAGCTTGTGAAGGTTCTTCATCACCACATGTGCTAAGCGGCGATGCCACAGCCAGCCCATGCTAGTCTTAGCAATTAAGCATGCATCTAGACCGGCCTCCTCTTTTGCAAAATCAACTAAATAAAGTTTGTTGTCTAGTACACCCTTAAAATCTAGTGAACCATCACATCTTCTAAAGACAGACACATCTACATTTGTAAATAGACAATTATATCCCATATTACATAATTGACTGACAGATAGTAAATTATATCCAAGAGACTCAACTAAAAACACATTAGAGATAGAGTGCTCATTGGATATTGCAATCTTGCCTAAACCTTTCACCTTGCCTTGGTTCCCATCACCGAATATGATTGAATCTTGGGAATCCTTATTCTTGACGTAGGAGGTGAACATCTTCTTCTCCCCCGTCATATGGTTTGTGCATCCGCTGTCGATAATCCAGCTTGAACCCCCGGATGCATAAACCTGCAAGACAAATTTAGGCTTGGGTCTTAGGTACCCAACTCTTGTCGGGTCCTACAAGGTTAGTCACAATTTCCTTAGGGACCCAAATGCAAGTTTTATCACCCTTGCATTTTGCCCCTAATTTCCAAGCAACTATCTTCCTATCCTTTCTACAAATAGCAAAGGAAGCATTTAAAGCATGATAAATTGTAGAGGGTCCATTCATAACTTTCCTAGGAACATGAACACTATTCTTTCTAGGCACATGATGAATATTCTTCCTAGGCATATCTCTACCATGCATATAGGAAGAACTGGGGGCAAACATAGCATAAGAATCATAGGCATGTGAATCAAAAACATTACAACTCCTATGAGATTGTCTTCTATCATTGTACATAAAAGCATGGTTCTTTTTAGTACTACATGCCATAGGGACCTTCCCTTTCTCCTTGGCGGAGATGGGAGCCTTATGGCTTGTTAAGTTCTTGGCTTCCCTCTTGAAGCCAAGCCCATCCTTAATTGAGGGGTGTCTACCAATCGTGTAGGCATCCCTAGCAAATTTTAGTTTATCAAAATCACTTTTGCTAGCCTTAAGTTGGGCATTAAGACTAGCCAGTTCATCATTTAACTTTGCAATCGAAGCTATGTGTTCACTACAAGCATCAATATCGAAATCTTTACATCTATTGCAAATAACAACATTTTCTACACAAGTTGTTGATTTACTAGCTATTTCTAATTTAGCATTCAAATTATCATTAATGCTCCTTAAGCTAGAAATCGTCTCATGGCAAGAAGATAATTCACTAGAAAGCATTTCATTTCTCTTAACTTCTAAGGCATGAGATTTTTGTGCTTCTATAAATTTATCATGTTCTTCATACAACAAGTCCTCTTGTTTTTCTAGAAGCCTATTCTTATCATTCAAGGCATCAATTAATTCATTAATTTTATCTACCTTGGTTCTATCTAGGCCCTTAAATAAACATGAATAATCTATTTCATCCTCATCACTAGATTCGTCCTCACTTGTAGAAGCATAGGTAGAGTTTCGAGTACATACCTTCTTCTCCCTTGCCATAAGGCATGTGTGACGCTCGTTGGGGAAGAGGGATGACTTGTTGAAGGCGGTGGCGGCGAGTCCTTCATTCTCGGAGTCGGACGAGGAGCAATCCGAATCCCACTCCTTGCCAAGATGTGCCTCGCCCTTTGCCTTCTTATAGTTTTTCTTCTTCTCCGTCTTGTTCCCTTGATCCTGATCACTACCATTGTCGGGACAGTTAGCAATAAAATGACCAATCTTACCGCATTTGAAGCATGAGCGCTTCCCCTTGGCTTTGGTCTTGCTTGGCTGTCCCTTGCGACTCTTAAGCGCCGTCTTGAATCTCTTGATGATGAGGGCCATCTCTTCATCATTAAGTCCGGCCGCCTCAATTTGTGCTACCTTGCTGGGTAACGCCTTCTTGCTCCTTGTTGCCTTGAGAGCAACGGGTTGAGGCTCATTGATTGGACCGTTTAGAGCGTCGTCCACGTACCTCGCCTCCTTGATCATCATTCGCCCGCTTACGAATTTTCCAAGGACTTCTTCGGGCGACATTTTGGTGTACCTGGGATTCTCACGAATATTATTCACCAAATGAGGATCAAGAACGGTAAAGGACCTTAGCATCAGTCGGACGACGTCGTGGTCCGTCCATCGCGTGCTTCTGTAGCTCCTTATTTTGTTGATAAGGGTCTTGAGCCGGTTGTATGTTTGTGTCGGCTCCTCGCCCCTTATCATCGCGAATCGTCCAAGCTCGCCTTCCACCAACTCCATCTTGGTGAGCAAGGTGACGTCGTTCCCCTCATGAGAAATCTTGAGGGTGTCCCATATTTGCTTGGCGTTATCCAAGCCGCTCACTTTGTGGTATTCATCCCTGCACAATGAAGCTAGAAGAACAGTAGTAGCTTGTGCATTCTTATGAATTTGCTCATTAATGAACATGGGACTATCCGTACTATCAAAGTGCATTCCACTCTCTACAATCTCCCATATACTAGGATGGAGAGAGAACAAGTGACTACGCATTTTGTGGCTCCAAAATCCGTAGTCCTCTCCATCAAAATGAGGAGGTTTACCAAGTGGAATAGATAATAAATGAGCATTTGTACTTTGAGGAATACGAGAGTAATCAAAAGAAAAGTTCGAATTGACCGGTTTCCTTCTCTCGTAGTCGTTGTGGTCGTCGTCCTTTTGGGAAGAAGTAGACTCATCGCTGTCGTCGTAGTAGACGATCTCCTTGATGCGTCTCGTCTTCTTCTTCTTCCCTTCTTTCCGTCTATGGCCCGAGCCGGAGTCGGTAGGCTTGTCGTCCTTCGGCTCGTTGACGAAGGATTCCTTCTCTTTATCGTTGATCACGATACCCTTCCCCTTAGGATCCATCTCTTCGGGTGGTTAGTCCCTTTGTGAAGAGAACGGCTCTGATACCAATTGAGAGCACCTAGAGGGGGGGTGAATAGGTGATCCTGTAAAACTTGAGAACTTAAGCCACAAAAACTTGGTTAAGCGTTAGCACAGTAAATGCCAAGTGGCTAGAGAGGAGACAAAACACAATAACCACAAGAAATCAATCACAGAGATGGCACGGTGGTTATCCCGTGGTCCGGCCAAGACCAACGCTTGCCTACTCCACGTTGTGGCGTCCCAACGGACGAGGGTTGCAATCAACCCCTCTCAAGCGGTCCAAAGACCCACTTGAATACCACGGTGTTTTGTTTGCTTTACTCAATCCTGTTTGCAAGGAATCTCCACAAATTGGAGCCTCTCGCCCTTACACTTGAAGTTCACAAAGAAGCACGGAGCAAGGGAGGGATTAGCAACGCACTCAAGACAAGAAATCACATTAACACCACGCACACAAGTCGCAATGAGAGCTCACAACACAACTCAATGAGTTCACCACTCAACTAGAGCTCTAATTGCTATCACAAAGAATCAAAGGCGCGGAATCGATGTCTTGGTGCTTAGGAATGTTGTAGGAATGCTTGGTGTGCTCCTCCATGCGCCTAGGGGTCCCTTTTATAGCCCCAAGGCAGCTAGGAGCCGTTGAGAGCAATCTAGGAAGGCTGATCTTGCCTTCTGTCGACTGGCGCACCGGACAGTCCGGTGCACACCGGACACTGTCCGGTGCCCGATTTCCTTCCAAAAATGGCGCAGTCGACCGTTGGCAGTCAGAGAGCCGTTGGCGCACCGGACATGTCCGGTGTACACCGGACAGACCGGTGCCCCCTTCTAGCCGTTGGCTCGGCCACGTGTCCCGCGCAGATCGCGCGGCCGACCGTTGGCCCTGCCGACCGTTGGCTCACCGGACGGTCCGGTGCACACCGGACAGTCCGATGAATTATAGCCGTACGTCGACGATGAATTCCCGAGAACGACGAGTTCGCCTGTGAACGGCCCACCGGACAGTCCGGTGCACCACCGGACAGTCCGGTGAATTATAGCCGTACACCGCCGTCGAAGTCCCGAGAGCAGCCACTTTGCTCGAGCCAGCCTGGCGCACCAGACACTGTCCGGTGCACCACCGGACAGTCCGGTGCTCCAGACTGAGCAAAGTCTTGGCTGCTCGAGCCAAGGCATTTCCGATTGGATTTTTCCTTTATCCTTGATTTGTACTTTGTCCACCTTTTTACACTAGGGCACTTGTGTTGGACACTAAATCACCAAAATACTTAGAAATGGCCCAAGGGCACATTTCCCTTTCAAACACCACGCACACAAATCGCAACGAGAGCTCACAACACAACTCAATGAGTTCACCACTCAACTAGAGCTCTAATTGCTATCGCAAAGAATCAAAGGCGCGGAATCGATGTCTTGGTGCTTAGGAATATTGTAGGAATGCTTGGTGTGCTCCTCCATGCGCCTAGGGGTCTCTTTTATAGCCCCAAGGCAGCTAGGAGCCGTTGAGAGCATTCTAGGAAGGCTGATCTTGCCTTCTGTCGACTGGCGCACCGGACAGTTCGGTGCACACCGGACACTGTCCGGTGCCCGATTTCCTTCCAAAAATGGTGCAGTCGACCGTTGGCAGCCTGAGAGCCGTTGGCGCACCGGACATGTCCGGTGCACACCGGACAGTCCAGTGCCTCCTTCTAGCCGTTGGCTCGACCACGTGTCCCGCGCAGATCGCGCGGCCGACCGTTGGCCCGGCCGACCGTTGGCTCACCGGACAGTCCGGTGCACACCGAACAGTCCGGTGAATTATAGCCGTACGTCGCCGATGAATTCCCGAGAGCGACGAGTTCGCCTGTGAACGCCCCACCGGACAGTCCGGTGCTCCACCGGTCAGTCCGATGAATTATAGCCGTACACCGCCGTCGAAGTCCCGAGAGCAGCCTGTTCGCCAGAGCCAGCCTGGCGCACCGGACACTGTCCGGTGCACCACCGGACAGTCCGGTGCTCCAGACTGAGCAAAGTCTTGGCTGCTCGAGCCAAGGCATTTTCAATTGGATTTTTCCTGTTTCCAGCACTTAGACACAATACATTAGTCCATAAAACAATGTACTAAGTCTGAGAAACATACCTTTATCCTTGATTTGTACTTTGTCCACCTGTTTACACTTAGGCACTTGTGTTGAACACTAAATCACCAAAATACTTAGAAATGGCCCAAGGGCACATTTCCCTTTCAAGTCTCTTAGAGCACAATGACTAGTTGCTATTTGGTCTAACGCTATATGTCTCGATCTTCATACTATAGTCACATAGTCCAATGCCCTTCAGCTAGCTCCTCGAGAATTACAAGGCACTGTCATTTTGGTCTAATGACATTTATTGGGTATCATAATTAGGGGTACCAAGGTTAGGACCCTAAATGCACGCTTAACCCCAAGACCACCATCATGCCCATTCTCCGAGGTGAAAGGATCATAAACCGCGCTTCGCCCGAGGCCTGTCTCGATGGTCAACATAAACTTCGCTTCGCCCGAGCCTCCCTCAAACAACGTACGTTCTCGAGAGAATCCTTGTCCCGGCCAAGGTCCCCTCTCCCCAGAGCTGATGTCTCCGCCTCGCCCGAGCCCGTCTCGGGTAAGGAAGACAACTCCTAGGCAAGACTCAGTCAAAGACGCAGGAGACAAGAGCATTCAATGCGCACACCTACCCCACGCAGTGTTGCAGGTGAACAGGAGGGACAAAACCGTGGTCCCGTCATACTTCACCAACTATGATGACGCATGCGACCACTGTTCCCGCACGCCGCCTGCCAACTCCCGATGGGACGCACACACGACAAGAGCGTAGGACCGCAAGACAAACTCTGCCTCGCCCGACGCCAACCTCATCCTTGGGACAAACTCTGCCTCGTTCGAGCCCGGCTTCGGCTACCTACTCCCCGCGAATCCCGCATGAGGCCACTCCTTCAACTGTGTCGTGCACATCTTCGAATCCTGAAGCGGGCTCGGACATGACCTCGGGCAGACTTCCACCTCGCCCAAGCCCGGCTTCGATCTCGATATCTGCAATGGAAAGGCACCCAACGTCACTGTAAATTGCAGAGCTGACGTATTACTCAAAGAGCTTTTTGCCCTACTCAGTATTGTGTCAACCACTATGGCATGGGCAACCTCCTTGTCGGGGGGGGGGGGGGGGCTTGGGTACGTGACCGAGCCCTCGGCCCTGATCTCGGCTCTCAAGAGAAATCGGGTGGGCATAAGTCAATAGTAAGTACAAGACCCATGCTCCAGACCATACCGTCTACTGGGGCTCGGCTTCGCCTCCTCATCACACGTGGCTAGCTCTGGTACTCCTACAACCCACGTTGAGGCTATAAATAGGGCAATCTACGTCTGCGTGGAGGAGGGCGAACACTTCCTAGTTTTCTCCTCCACCACGGTATTGGCACTTGCCTCAATCAACCCTAGGGACTTGGGATCCTTTCCTCTTCCGATCAGCTTGTATTCCCCACTGCAAGCACTTAGGTGCAAGTAATATGTGTCTCATCCCCTCTGCTGGAGGTAGGGTATTCTCTTGCCCGAACCAGGATAAAGACTTATGTCTCCTTGCATCACCCATCTGGGTTTTGGCAGGCAGTATTATTTCACTGGTTGGTAAGACCCTCGAGTCGAGACACCAACAACATTCATCGGACTATAGTACATAGTTTGATATCTCCCATCCTCTAAACTAGCCAGTGGGTCCTCTAGTAAACAGTGCCTCCATATAGTATAGTGTCGTCAAGATCATCAGTCAGACCGTTACATCCAATGCCCTATCCTTACGGGGTGTTTGGATGCACTTGAGCTAATAGTTAGCTGCTAAAATTAGCTAAAGATGTCCAAACGTCTAGCTAATAGTTCAACTATTACCTAATTTTAGCAAATTAGCTAATAGTTATCTAGCTATTTGTTAGCTAGCTCATTTCACTATCAATTTTTTAGCCAACTAGCTATTAGCTCTAGTGCATTCAAACACCCCCTCAGCCAGTTAGGTCCACTGTACCGCTTGATGCTCTCTGGTGAACAGTACAAGTTTGATGCTTTTATAAAGAGAACAATACTAGGGTATGGTCCAATGCATTAACACCAAAGTCTAGGGCCAGAGTTCGACGCTTGTAATGCCTTATCAACTTGTTCATTGTGGCTTGATGTGGCTTTAATCCGACTGCGTCCGTGGCTTCTACAGTATTTCTCTATGGATTACAGTTGTAGCAGTCCGAACAGCTACAACAGATGTGGCTTGATGTTCTTTGTTTCTTGGTGGTCTTTCCCACAACTAGGTTCTGTCTTGTGTCTTGAACTCTTGCATGTTATTGTAGATTTTCAATGAGTCTTCTATTATCTTTTTGAGATGTTAATATTTTTTTATCACCACTTTGCCTTTGCCCAAGTGTATGTTACATCCTTTGAACAACAATCAAAGACATAAACAAATAATATTAGTCCAAATGGTTATGTTGATCATCAAATACTAAAACACAATTATCAAATGAGCCTTGGTCTATTTTTCTTATAACTTATCAGATTTAAAACTTGGTATTATATTATTTATTACGGTGAGCTTAATTTTATAATATTGTTTTCACTGCAAACTCTGTGTGTGTGACGTGTATTTGCTTAATCAAATATGGTCTTGTTTGTATGCGAGGTCGTTCGTGATTCTTGACTACCAAGTTTTTATATACTAGTAACTGATGCGCGCTCGCCCGCAGAAAACAATTGTAGTATGAGAGACAACAATATTATATATTTTTAAGATAACATGTTCATGTATATTGTAGTTTGTATATGTACGTACAAAAGATAGAATAGTTGGATGGATCCATTAGTTGGTTCCGAAACAAACTGATATAAAAATAAAGTTTGGTGCTGAGGGAAAGGAAGCAAACTTAAGGTAGTCATGCCCGAATCCAGCCTGCGTGGGCATTGCGACTGCGTTTGATGGGTGAGGCGAGAGAGGGAAGGTGCTTCGAGCGATGGTTCGTGTACGTAGTCGATCCGTGCGGGCACCACAACGGCGTTTGAGGGGAAAGGGGGAAAGGGCTACCGCCTACCGGCCATGTGAGGTCGATATCTAACTGCTTCAATGTTCATTTAACTATCTAGTCATCTCATAAACAGTGTAATTTTCTGTGCTCAGTGAACTCTATGTTTATTGACCTCAATACCTCAATGTTTAGTTTATCTATGTTTTTGACCGAAGGCTTAAGGATGGCTCGATTGCTTTCGTATTTGATTTCAGCTTCCATCTTGAGTATTCAATATATCTAACTTTGTGAATTCTAAGTAACCAAAAAATAGTAAACTATTTATTCTATAATGCGGGAGGTAAAGAGGGAGACAATGCTGGGGAGCGTAACATGTTGTTTTTTTAGTTATGGAGCTTGTCATGAATAACTATGAGGCTCTGGGTTTTTTCCTCACACACTGGAGAGGCATTATTGTACCCAGTTAGCCTGCAGACGCATAAGAAGTCTTCTAGTATGCTAATTTATGATGAGCAAATGGGATTTGTCATGAGGGAATGGATGATGAACCCAAATTATTGCACTAAATATTCTAACTGCAAAATTGAAAAAGTGATAGACACCAAAACGTTTACATCTCCAACGAAAAGCAAGTTGCAAACCTAAATAGGTATTCATCTTCACAAAAAAAATCATCAATGCAGATACTAAAACACCAATCTGACACTGGAAAAATTAAATATAAAATTATTGTTTAGGTGAGCAACGGAAAGAAAAGTGTCGCTCAGCGCTAGACTACCTGGAGCTGTGTAGCTGCAATTGGATTTGTCAACACTGGTGCGTGAAGCACATACCTTCCGCAGTCCGAACCTAGTGGTACACAACAGGTGTAACAACCAAAAGAAAAGTCAAGGTTTACTGTTTATTCGGTACACTTATGCAGAATGCATGAGGACTTATGCATATTCTATAAGTATAAAAAAATTAAATAAAAGTTCCTACAAAATTATACGGATATTTGACACCGGAATTCCAATAGAAAAAGATGGAGAAAATTGAAGGAAGCAATAAGCAGAGCGTACAGGAGGATTGCAGGAGCCGAGTTGCAAAGGGAAAGAGAGAGAGGTAGCTGACCTCCCAGGCGATGGAGCATTCCTGATTGATGCCCTTCTCACCGCTTCACGAGGAGACGGCGGCGAGCGTCTCCAAAGCTGTCGCTCCACAGGGTGCTCGATGTCCCAGCATCGACGGCATGATAGCAATAATCTCGGCTCGAGTGAAGGTACGCTCAATCCAGGATCGAGAGGTTGAAACCGAAACCCTAGCTAAGAGTATGCGTTATTAGGATAGAAAAGGCTATGACGTGTTAACCGAATCTGCACAAAATGTGAAGACGAACGGAGCGCACGAAGAGAGGGGACGCACTGCCGCCGGTCCCCGCTGTCGCGTTAGGAGACGGCAGCACTCTTGGAAACGACGGGAAACTGGGGTGGGGTATTCGTACGGTATATTAGTAATTGCAATTGGAACTTTCCAGGCGTATGTAGACGTTGGCAGGCTGAGAAGCAGCTTCGGTCGTAGATGAAATATCGTGCGGACCCTATTATTTTCACTGACGTGGATGAACGTGGCCTATTATTTTCACTGACGTGGATGAACGTGGCCGCACATTTGCGTCACGCTTTGTATATTAGTAAAGTGATGGTATGTGTATACCAACTTTCTTAGCAGAGAGAGTCATACTTAAGACCCACTTTGGACAACTCCTAGAGACGACATGCGTAGACTGGGGGCCCGCCGAAAGTTCAACGACTGAATTTAGTTTGTTTGCGTTGTTGAATTTTGGTGCTTCCTGTAAACTGGTAACTCCAGTGCGCAGGATGGCGCTCTCGGATTTTGAACGGCTGGCCACGAGAATCACCATAAATCCCAGTATCCCACCAAACACAATGCGATCCGCAGATCTCCAGGATTTTAATGAGTCATGATCGCCCCCCACCCATGCACAACAAGATTGCTTGATTTTACATACCACGGCTCTCATACCGCATCGCGTGTTAAGTAAAAGGCGAACCCAGCAGGCTCTTAACCAAACAGAAGCTCAGATAAAATCAATGCGCTCAGGATGAGACGATGAGCAACCAATCAGACGGGAAAAAAAAAAGACGGAACTAAATCACAGACGTGCATTTTGCGTCCGCGAAACAGCGCTCGTCACTGGTGGCCAAATACTGATGCGAAATCATAAGCGCTTGAACCAAACAGAGGCCGTAATGGCGTGCTATACATGCAGTGAAACTGCAAATAAATCACGATTTTCTCCTACGCTTGATAAGCGTCGGCATGGCACACAAACCTCGGCTTGCCTTGCGTCTTTGCTGCGACGAAGATGCACCACGTGCCTCCATTCTTGCATTCTCGGTACACTCCATAGCCGTCGATATGCTTGCACTCTCTGAAACTTCATCCATGGCGCCACATGGACCACTTGGTCCAGGTTCTACTTCTGCACCAGATTGATCACACGCTGGTTCTTGTTCATCGCCCTCCATACAAAAACCACCACCATTGAACAAATAGTCTTTCGGTGTTGAATCCACCTGATTGTCCTCCCGTAACTCAAAACGCTGGGAATCTTCATTGATATCTTCGGTAATGCCTGCACCTGTATGCATCTGACTGCTGTTTAGTTCACTTGTATCCTGATGGTAAATGTTAAATCCTGTGTCTTCTCCAGCCACGTCTGCGGCTGCAGCAGGTTGGCCTGTGTTATTTTCATCGTTTTGATGCATTGGAACATCATTGTCATATGCTTCGTGACCATCTTCCATGTATGTCACCTGTTTCCGTTTCCTACTTGACTGAAAAAACAACACCAGGTAGAAAATGGCATAAGTTTCATTTCCTGGCAATGCATATATAGCTTTCCATATGGAGAACAAAAGAAAGGCAACGCACAACTCACTCTGAAAATACTGTAAATTTGTGATTTCAAGCAATAGTAAACACATTCACTAATTACCATGTTCTAGCTAGCCATCTCTAGGCCAGACTACAGATATTGTCAATGCCAGCAGTGCATGGTGCAGAAAGATTTCACTTAGACATCTCCAGCAGCTTATCCATACTCATACCCATATTTAAATTACACTCTAAAAACAATACAATCTACAGTGCAAAATAGTGCAAAAGATGTTTTTGGTGACCATATGGATGAACTACTATACGTTGCACTTATATGGTCACTAAAAACACCGTTTTGCATTGCAGATTGCACTGTTTATATAGTGTAGTTTGAATATGGATATGTGTATAGGTAAGCTGCTGGAGATAGTTTTAGAAACACAAGCCCCATATGAAAGTGAATGCACAATACAATAAGGGTGTGTTTGGTTGCAGGACAGCCAGGACAGAGACATCCCCTGGCGTCCTCTCTTGTCCTTCCAATTTTGAGGGATAACTGTGGACAACATTGGGATAGGTCTATCCCAACCCCTGACCCTGATTCAAACAACCTTATTTGAGGGATCGTCCCGTCTCATCCTGTCCTGTCATTACAACCAAACGCACCCTAAGAGAAGCTCACCCTTCGCAATGCCCTTCCTTCCGATCCGTAACTGTTGGAATGCCTTTTACATGAATCCTCATCTGAAGCTGAAGTAGAATATTCTATTTCATAATCCTCCTGATTTATTGTTGCATCACTTCCCGCATTTGTCCTGCTTCGTCCTCTACCTTTGGGGCGACCACAGGAACTCCCTCTTTTTATCTTAGTAGTATTGTTATTTTCTCTAGTATTCTCAACTGTCTCTGCCAAACTGTTGGTATTGTCAATTATATTATTTTCTTGACTTCCCATATTCCTGACTCCATAATCGTTTTTCCTTTTTCCTCTACCTCTGGCATGGCTTGAGGAGCTTGCCTCTTTCTTCTTGATCGTCTTGCTAGTACTGGGATTATCCTGCTCAGATTCATCTGCGTCAAGAAAGCTTTTGCCTGTAATGCCCTTGATGGCTTTCTTAATCCTTTTGCTGCGAATTTTTGCAAATCTCTCATTGAATGAATAAAATGCCTCCATGCGCAGCTGAGTCTGCATATAAGTAAATCAATTTAAATTAAAATGCAAGGATTTGAAATACTAAACATTTTGAGTATCACCTCATTTCCATTTAAATATTTTTGGCTAAATGAAACCCAACAAGAAGACTACACATTTACGCCTACAAAAAACATCTCCAATATGATACAATAGGACAAGAAAATTGTAATGATGTATTTGGATTTTTTTTATTGACATTGCAAACGGTTATCGTATGATTGAGCCACTGGCTGCAGATCTAAAAATTACACAAGATTAGGTGAGACATTGACATATCCGTATAGTTTGTTCTGAGTGTGTTTGGTTTGAGGAATGGGGTGATCCATCATCTTTTCACTCCTGAATTATTGGTTTAGTTTGTGGAATAGAATGTGTTGATTCTATCACCTCATCCCTAACAAGCTCAAAATTAGTACAAGCATTAGGAATGGGGCAGTTCCACCAAAATGCATGGAATGAATTCACTATGCACCACCACATCTAGGATGGGGTGGTTCCTAAACCCAAATGCCCTCTAAAAACATTCATCAGGTAAACTAAACTAGCATCATGCAGAATATTACACACAAAACAGAAGTAGCCTAGAATACAGTAAATAATTATTGAAACCTAACTAGACGAACCTCGTGTTTATTATACTCTCTCAAAACTGGAAGCAGCAGTTCATCAGCTTTCTCTTTGCCCCACCCAAACCTTTCCCAACATAACCTGAGGGAATTTTTTCTTTAGTTCTGATTCTGTACCAAAGATGCAGAAGAAAATAGATAAAAAAAACTTTCATAATAGATCAATGTTCTTCAGTATGATCGGTCTTTTTCTTAAGGGTTCTTGTATAGAAGATAACAGTCATAATCAATATCAAAACAGAAATATGAAAAGGCAATGGTTTACATATCAACTTTGATTCTTAGATATTCTACAGTACAGGTACTTCTAAAAGTTTCTTTTTTTTCTCGACCAAGGGGAGAGGCGTCCCCCTGACTTTTTCACTTAAGAAGTTGATGCCGCGACTCAGACCCGGGCTGGCCCAGCAGACCGCTTCTTTGGCATATCCGGCTGACCAGTTGCACCATGAGAGTGTTGGCCAAAAAAAAGTTTCTTTTGAGTGACACACACACAATCTTCTTACATATGCAACCTACTTTAGGCAATATATTCCAAACTGGAAATGGATAATGATATACTACACATGTAATATTAAACCAAAAATAAATTATTATCATTCTCGAAAAGGAAATAAATAAATTTATATGCTCACAGAAATCTAGAAGCGTAGCTCTCATGAATATGGCGTATACTGCTTGCAAGTTCAATGCCTAGTAGAAAAATAGTTCTCAACTTACTTGCGTAGTAGGCCTAAATCTGGTCTTCCCCAGGAAAAAGGCTCCGTTGAACTGTCAACTTGTGGAGAAATATATGCATTTACAACTTTCTCACTAGGAAAAGTTGCAGGGACATGCCAGTTCTTGCTCACATTCCTCTGATAAAATAAGGAACAATAAGAAAAAACACGACAAGAGCATGTATATGCAAGAATCAATCAATGGCAGAGGTCCATAAGTAGTTCCCTGCAAGAAAACATACTTACATGTTTACTCATAAATATTTCCTTGACATGTTCATCCTCATTAGAAGATTGTTTATCATCAGAACCTTGAATGCATTCAGGTTCCAGGCCTTTCCCCTTTCCATCTGAATCATTTTCATCGAGTTTTCTTTTCTTCGATCTACCACTTATTTCCATATGCAGTTTACCAAATATTGATGGATCTGGTGATTCAATCCATTCTTTAAACTTCTGCAGTCCATCTTCTTCAGGAAATGCATGTACAACTTCAATAGCATTCACGATGCCGATACCACTGCACACCAGCATATAAAATAAAATAAAAAATTAGCGCAAAACCAACAAAGTAAATGCATCGGATGGAATGTTGCATTTCGGTGCTGCACTTTAGAATACTTAGAAGGGTCAATCATGCTTTAAGTATTACTAAACTACGGAATATAAAGTGAAGGAAAAAGACATTTTCTGGAGCAGAAACTCGAGAAGTCGAGATTCACTTCCTAGAAAACAAAAATGTAACCCATACAGAAAAAATAAACTTTGATGTTACTTTCATATAGCAGTTGAAATCAGATGGTTAGCTGACAGGGCACTGTATTTACAGTTTTACACCACCACAACTAATAAACATTGTATATATGTAGAATGGTTTCAAGATGTAATAAGAATATGGTAAAGAAATCCTGCATTTTGTTAGGTCGTTATTACCTAACACCTTCAGTGTAATCACTTCCAAGAAGCAGAGCCATGCGGATTAACTGTTCTCGTGATAACCCAAGCTCAGACTCAATGTCCTGAAACATTACAACACTAATTGAAGTTGAGAAGACAATGAATATAACTGAACCAAGACATAGAAAGAGGATATACCTTCATAAAATATGTTTCTACATACTTCCTATCATCAAATATGTTCTTGTAAACATTCCTTGCTCCAAACAGAAATACGTCTGAATCATCGGTGACAACTCCATCAACGAGGTTATTTATTTCCATGTATGCACATTGAGCTTCAGCTTCCATTGGTGCAATAATATATGGCAACCCAAACATTTGGAGCAACTCCTGCAACATGGAACTGCATCAGAGTGGCATTTGTCATCAATGGGACTTTTGGTTAGTGTTTCTTTATTACTAAACCAAGTTGTTTACTTATATCTCTATTTTCAATGCACAAATTATGATATAACTTTGCATCAAGAACCTTAAATTATTCAGTTCGAAATAAGCAATCAAGAATCACTTCAAACCTGGCATTCGGCAAACATCTCACTGCTTACAGACTCTGCATGACTTTCAAGTTTTCGCCTTTCATGTCCAAGATATATCTGTTCTTGTCTAAGACGAGATAGCTCCGCGTCAACATAACTCGCTGATATTGTATGGTTGTCATCGTTGCCACAAATTTGTGTATAATCTACCTCAGATGTGGCAAACTTCAAATCTACCTGGGTAGCATTTTCTTTTTGTTCGGCAGTGACGGCTAGCAGTTCATCAATTAAAAGGTTCTTTTGGTGTGACAAGGATTCTCCAGTTGAAGCAATATCTTTGCTGCATTTTGATTGATCAGAATTCATAATGTTTAGGTTGGAAGTTTTATCACAATCGCCTAAAGCTGTTCCAGGAATTTTTGATGTAAATATCATTACATCTTCACCGTTAGTTTCTGCACTGACAGATGGTTTTTCAGCCAGATCACTCGTGAATGTAGTACATGGAGGCACAGACCCCAAAGGATGAACTCTGTGCATATCGGCATGCCAATCATTATTCACCAGTGGGGGTTGTGATTCAGATTCTTGTCTCTCAGTTCCAAGTAGTCCAGTGCCTTGTACCATATCATCCTTATCATAATTGATTTCTGTTCTTGTTTCATTGTTTATCTCGTCAACAACAGGTACTCCAGAATGTGAATCATTTTCACCAAGAGATTCAGATATCTTAGGAACATTGTTGGAGAACTGCAAAGATCTATCTTCAACAGATGCTTGTATATCTCCAGTACTCACATTCTCAGATGCCTTCTTCTCAAAATCCTCTAAACTCCTCCTTATTGCTTCCTGTACAAGAGCTGCTTCTTCCAGATCCCCCTTTGGTGCATTACATGGATTATGTTCACTACTAGAAGCAACTCCAGGTACAAAGCTATCACCTTCCTCCCACTCCATCTCATCATCGCTGCAATTCTCTGGCAGAGATGACTTATGATCCTTCATGTCAATTTTCACAGGAGAAGTTCCTGCTTCAATAACACCATCTTCCCAAATACACTCAGAATCTACAGATTCCTCCATCTTTTTAACCAAACAATTATTTCCAGAAAATATGTTGTTGGGTGCCATCCCGGACACTAATTGCAAAAATATATCTTCATCGCCATCCTTCACTTCAGTTTGATCAACTGAGAAAGATATCTCTATTGCTTCCTTGTTTCCATAACAAGAACTCTCAGAAATGATATCTGTTCCTATTTGTGACGAGGTCTGATGGTTGTCTCTGTCAGTTTCAGAAAGATCCACATCAGGACTACAAGAACTCTGGAGCTTGTTACTTTCAAAAAGATGTTCTGGAAAATCTGGAGGCTCTTCATTGCCTGTTGATCCATTGTGAAAATTGGTCTGTGTCTGTCCCTTACTTTTAACCTGTTCATTCTCTTTAATAAAATCTAAATTCCTTTGAATGTCACGAGTCATACGAATTCCCATTGCTCTGACCCTGCTTACTCTAATCCGTCCTCTCTCATCACGATAGGTCTCAACATCAGGCCCAAAATCGCTCAAAGTTTTGTTGTTGGGAGGCTTCATTGTTCCCAAACTACTTGTGGGGTTAGATGTGAAGACAGAAGAATAAATTTCCTTTTTTGATCTAGTGTTTTCAACATTATGCTCCTTTTCACCTCTTTGTGCCAGCATCCTGATCCAGTTGGGAAAGTACAATAAGCTAATCAGTATCATGCTGGAATATCACAAAAGGCAATATGTAGAGCTGGAAAGCCTCAAATGGTCATCCCTTGTTAATTCTAATGCACACAACGACAGATACAAAGTAACAAATCACTTACTGTTTATCACCAGTGAATGATGATGAGAAAATAAACTCTCTATTAGCTTCTGATGCTATTTTTGATGTCTGGACACCTCCACTACCCTTCCCTGACGAAGACTTCTGAACTTGGTCTATCTCTCGACGGAAAGCAACTGTTTTGAGATAGGACTGTATTTGAAGCTCTGAAAACTTTGCAGGTTCCTGGAAGGAGTCACAGAAGTTGTAGGGCACGTTTGTCCCAACTTTTCATTACTAAAAATGACCAAACTGTAACATCATATTAAAAGAGCACAAGGATAGATAACCACCAAACAGTAAGTGTTGCTATGCAGCTGATATACCTACAGAAGTATGCCTATTACCTTTTTTATTTTCTGGTACTTCTGCCTGTTTTCAGCCATCACTCTCTCCCTCATCTAAAGCAAACACAAAAAGGGAAATAAGATATCTTCCTTGATGCTTTGTAGCATAGGGCAATCGTAAGAAGCATTTGTATGTTACCCCTTTTACCTGAACAAGAAGATCTAACTGCATCGATGGAGGAAGGGAAGCCAATACTGCAGGATCAATGTCACCAGTTGTCATAGGCTGCAACCACAGTAAAAAGAAATTATACTATGTTTTTTCATGTGGTTAACAGTCCATCATAGAGGCTAGACCACTGATCAGTTACAGAAGAGAGGCCTGGAGCAGTGGAGCATCCAGAGAGATGCCCCCTGTGTGATCAAGAGAAAGAAACCATAGACCACCTGCTGGCTGGATGTGTTTTTGCCCATGAGTTTTGGTATCATTTTTTGAAGCAAGTGAACTTACAGATCCTAGCGCCGCAGCAACATGTTCATAGTTTCATGGAGTGGAGGAGCACTAGCAGCCAAGTTCAGGGCATTGCAAGCCACGGCCTAAACTCCCACATCATCTTTGGAGCTTGGAGCTTGTGGAACACTCGCAACAGCTATGTTTTCGACAAGATTAATCCCATCATGGAGGCTGCCTTAAAAAAGCTACATATAAGAGGGAATTTTGGGAGGTGGCAGGGGCAAGAAGTCTATCTGCCCTGATTGCCCCGATTTTTGGGATGTAGTCATAGTCTTTTCTAGTTTTTTTCGATGGGTTGCTTTGTATACCTTCGTTTTTGGCCACCGTAAGGGAGCTTTGTAGCTTGTTGGGTCTATTTTGGACCTTTTTCTCTTTTTAATATAATGATGTGCAGTTCTCCTGTGTGTTCGAGGGGGAAAAAACTAATAACTGAAACAGTTGAACATACAACAGGGAAAAACACTTCTCCAAATATAAGAGCAAGAAAGCCAGGAACTAATCCATATATTGTGGTTGTGGTAAGGGCAGATCATCCACTAACCATTGGGCTTTTCCATCAAGAAGAGTTTGATGATAGCCAAGTTTGATAGGCAAAATCCTTTTACTGAAACGAATACTTTATTGATTAAACAAGACTTTGGCTACCTTCATATAGAGGAACCATCTAATAGCTAACCAACTAGGATGCATAGTTATCAATCTAACAGACAAGGGAAACAAGTGGCCATCAGTCCAGTCATATATGGTTTCCATAACACATAGTCACATGACATAAGTATGAAATACGTAAATATTTTAGCAAGAATGAAACAGCCTGCAGACAGAAATGTGAAAGAAACAAAAGTATGAAAATAATTCATGGGAAATATACACTTACGAAGATCATCCCTTCGTCATCATCTTCATCCTCATCAATTTCATCTCCTTCTGGCAATGGAGCACTTGTAAGATGGTGTGTTCCCTCGTCAGTGAAATCTGTGTCTTCCTCTGCAGCAAGTGATGCGGCCAGCCTTAACACATGCAATAAAAATATCAACTCACTGACCTTAACCAGAAAATAACATGAAAAGTTATGGGCAGACACATACATTCCATCCACTTTCTCCTGATTGATCGATGCAACATTTCCCTCACTGTTGTTGGTATCACCGATTTGGTTTTGACTTGTTTTCTCAGTTTCTCCTCCTTTACTGCTCTCAACTTGCTTGCCCTTGGCATCATGCTTAGCTCTGTCACTCCTGATTTGTTCTGCCAATTCTTCAAGCTTTCTAGCTTTGAGCTGACAACATAAGTTCACAAACCATCAATACCTTGATCATGAATTGCTAAGCACATCAAATTATACTATACCCAATGTTTTGCATCATAGTATCTACACCTAAAAATATCATACCGCCCCGCTTGGTGAAATCACCCCCACTCCTGCATCACAGCGGCTCTGACAGGTGGGCCAACCGCATCCCCACCCCTGGCCACAGACACCCGCATCGGTCGTCTCGCTCGCTTCCTCATCCCTCTCACTCTCTCTCGCGTGTCGTGCCTGCCGCACCCACTCGTGCCACCCTGCTGGCTCAGCCCGTCCGCCGCACCCGCGTGAACCCTAGCGCTTCCTCCGGCGCGTATGTGTGTGTGTCGTGCTGCTGCATCTGGTCTGCATCCACCTTGGCCAGCTGCAACCGCGTACACGTAAGGCACAGCTCCTCCACAACCGTGAAAGCTCCGTCCGCACCTCTTCAGCCCATCCATGTGAGCCCCTAGCGCCTACTCCGTTACATCCGCACGTGTTGTGCCGCTGTGTCTGGCCCGCATCCGTCTTGGCCAACCACGACCGTGAATCCAAGCATTGTCACTGCAACCGTGCCTCCCTGGCGTTGGCTGGCAACACCATCCATCATCTCGTCCATATCACCTCTATTGAGCTCCATCGTTGCCGAATCGAGGTTGTCATCATTGCCAACCGCCATCTGCACCTCTCCATCTGCTGTCTATCTGCCTCCTGCCCTCCACCAGCAAATCCCAAACATAGTTCTCTTCAAGTGTCCTGTTTACTACTCGAAAAGTACATATCAAATAATATAACTTGTGTTATAGATTGACTGACATATACGGTGTTCTTTAATTTGTAGCTGAATTCATCCCCTGTTTCTTGTTTCTTGACTTTTTACCAATTATCTTCAGCTCCTGCCTTTTGATATTCTCTGTTATATTATGTGGTACAGATTGACATCAGCTAGCACTTGCACTGAAGGTTTCTCAGGGCTCATAAGAAATTGATCGAGCTCAGACTGCAGGGCCAACGGGGAATTGATCGAACTGGTTTCTTTTTGTTTTTGCTTTTCTGCAATTGTGTGCTAGACAGCAATGTGGTCACCAATTCATTTTCATATCAACAGGAAATGCTAACTTCCATGGCAAACAAATAAATTAGGTTTTCTAATATGCTTTTCTAAGCCCCAGGCCACGTGTGTTGACGTAATCATGGGTAAAAGTTTGTGGCTCTGGTGCAACGCACATGCATATATCTAGTTGGGAAAAATGACAGAAACATACTCTGTTAGGAACAAAAGTTACATGATGATGGTTATTCGGGTGAATGTGGAGGATACACATACACTGCCTTCTGCGCTAGGATTATAAATATGATGCACTGCAAACTCTGTGCCTAAAATTGATGATTTTGCACTAAGCGATTCGGGATGCCAGTATTCCACCTCTAATCAACCGAGAATTTGGTTTTTTGGGACTCCAAACAATTTGCTTCGCACTTTTGTCGTTCGTAGCATTGACTTCGCAAAAATTGGATTCAAAACATGTCCAACTTGATTTTAATGCCATTTTGGTTTTTTTGTCCTTCTATGCGTGATTGCGGGGAAAATGTCCAAAATGGCATTGGAAGTGTGACATGTTGAGTCATATTGTCAATATTACGAATAGAAAAAGTGCGAATAGCATTGTTTGGAGTCTAAAAATCCAAATTTCTCTAATCAACCAGACAACCACCACCCGTATCGTGTAAAAAAAGGGGGAGAAAGGGTAGGTAACGGAGAGAAGAGACTCACATGGGAGAGCAGGAGCTTCTCGGCGGTCTTGCGGACCTTGGCCTGCGCGGCGTCACGGTGCCTGCGGCGGGCAGCGAGGGTGCGGCGCTTGAGCGCCGGCGTGGCGCCATCGAAGACGAATACGGGGCGGACACGGAGGAAGAGGAGCTTGCAGATGCGGCGGAGGAACCCTAGGAGGTGCGCGTCCCGGACCATCTCGCCGCTGTCGTCCCGCATCGCCCGCATGAACTGCACCATCCAGATGCTCGCGTCCACCGCCACCCGCTTGCCCGCAAGGGTCTCCACTGAGACGCGTCGCCCAACCGGAGCCAGTAGTTCCCACAGACCGTGAACTCCCATCTCCTTCTCCCGGGCGCCGACGGAAGAGGTGGAGAGTGCCCTCGGCGGCCGGCGACTCTGGAGAGGCGCAACGTTGACGCGACGCCGAGGAGGAGGCCAGGAGCGGAGGGGCCTGTTGTGCCTGTCGCTAGGGTCACGGCCCACGACCCACGACCACGAGCCTACGACTCGCGGGTTTGGATAATTGGATCGGCCGTGGCAGGGAAAGGTCAGAAGTGGTTCCCATTGGGCTCGTTTGGGCCGGATAAATGAACCATTTGTAGACGGGCGTACTCGCGTGCTGGGCTTCTTGCAAGAAAGAAGCAACCGTGTGATTCGTTGAGACATGATCACATGATAGCAGCTATAGGTATACTCCCTCCGGTGTGTCGTTTAGTACACCGTCACAGTCTACAAAATATAATTTTAACTAATACTTTTTAAAAATATAAATAAACTCTTAATACATTTATATTTTCATAAAAATACATTTTAAGATAAATCAGTATATATAAACATTAGGTTTTAATACTAAATAATAAAACAGTTATTTGTAGTTAAAAAATTATAAGTTTAATTCAAATCTTTTTCAAAACGACAACTAATAGTACACTAGAGGGCCACTCTGCCAGGACTGGCCCAAGCCCTAAAAGGCTGGTCTCATTTAAATTTTGGTCTGGTCTGGCCCATAATTATTACGGTCTTGTCGGCCCAGCCTACAGGCTTAGCTCTCGACCCACAGCACAACACGTAATTGCTTAAACTAGCAAGGCTTCTTCCGGGCGGTCCAAAATTATAAAAAAAACTAGAATTGATTTTCTGACCCAAAATTCAATTTCTGGCTCAAAAATCATTTTAGAGCCCGAAATTAAAACATATTTAATAAAAAATAATAAAAGATAAGACAAACAAATTTGTGTAAAGGAAAACTTACGGGGTGTTTGGTTCGAGGAATCGCTCTATCTAAAATGAGATGGTGCATCATTAGTCAATTCCTCGATTTTGGTTGGATGACCCAGTTCCTCGTATTAGTGCTAATAACTAATTATGAGAAATGAGGTGGTGATAGATCAACTCATTTCATGCCACAAACCAAACAAAAAAAGTGAGGAGTGAGAAGATGATGGACTAACTCATTTCTAAAACCAAACACCCTATTAATGTTTCTATTAAGTTACTAGAGTTGTGCAATAACTAACTCGTTAAAATAAACCTTTTTGTCAGAAGGAAAAAATAGTATAACCAGCTTCGAATAGAGTTCATAAGTGTCGGGGACCATAATTAGGGGTACCCCCAAGACTCCTAAACTCGGCTGATAATCACCATCAGCGCAAACTGCAGAAGCTGATGGGCGCAATTCAGGTCAAGGCTCCGTCCACTCAAGGGACGCGATCTCGCCTCGCTCGAGCCCAGCCTCGGGCAGGAACAGTAGACCCAGGTGGATTCATGCCTCGCCTGAGGGTCTCCTCAAAGCAACGGGCGCACCCCCGACTCGCCCGAGGCCCAGCTCGGGCAGGCTTCGCCGTGAAGCAACCTTGGCCAGATCGCCTCGCCAACCGACCGTATCGCAGGAGCATTCAATGCAAGGATCGCCTAACACCTTATCCTGATGCACGTTCCTCAGTCGGCAGGGCCGAAGTGACCGCAGTCACTTCGCTCTTCCACTGACTGACCTGACAGGAAAACAGCGCCGCCTGCCCCGCTCCGACAGTTGTGCCACCTGCCAAGATGAGACTGACAGCAGCTGAGTCCAGCCTCAGGCGCCACAGGAAGCTCCGCCTCGCCCGACCCCAGAGCTCGGCCCCCGCCTCGGCCTCGGAAGATGGACTCCGCCTCGCCCGACCCCAGGGCTCGGCCCCCACCTCGGCCTCGGAAGGTGAACTCCGCCTCGCCCGACCCCAGGGCTCGGCCTCGACCTCGACCTCGGAAGGTGGTCTCCGCATCGCCCGACCCCGGCCTTGGCCTCAGGAGGAGTCACCGCCTCGCCCGACCTTGGGCTCGGACCGACCACGCCATAGGGGGATACATCATTACCCTACCCCTAGCTAGCTCGGGCTACGGGGAACAAGACTGGCGTCCCATCTGGCTCGCCCCGGTAAACAAGTAATGATGGCACCCCGCGTGCGCCCATGACGACGGTGATTCTCAGCACCCTACGGAAGCAAGGAGACGTTAGTAAGGTCCCGACAGCCCTGACAGCTGTGCTTCTACAGGGCTCAAGCGCTCCTCCGACGGCCATGACATCGCATGCACAGGGCTCTAGCGCCTCTCCGACAGCCACGTTGGCATGTACATAGGGCTCTGGCTCCTCTCCACCGGACACGCTAGCATATTGCTACACCCCCCATTGTACACCTGGACCCTCTCCTTACATTTATAAAAGGAAGGTCCAGAGCCCTCGTACAAAAGAGGGTGGCCGCGCGGGAGGACGGGCTGACGAATAGGCTCTCTCTCCCTCGCGAACGCTTGTAACCCCTTACTGCAAGCGCATCCGCCCTGGGCGCAGGATAACACGAGCCGCGGTTCCCTTTTCCCCCTTGTGTTCCATCTCGCGCCGACCCATCTGGGCTGGGACACGCAGCGACAATTTACTCATCGGTCCAGGGACCCCCCGGGGTCGAAACGCCGACAGTTGGCGCGCTAGGTAGGGGCCTGCTGCGTGTTGACGAACAGCTTCCCGTCAAGTTCCAGATGGGTAGTGTCACACCCGGATTTTAGGGGTCCAAAACCCGGGCGCGAACATAATCACCAGGTGTGCTGGGACCAAGTCTCACACATATGATGAATCATGGCACAGGATCGAATGTCACATCTTTATATATAACAGGAGTTCTATACAAAATAAATAATTACATTATAAGGAGACAACGGTCCAGCAACCCAAAGTTGACTGGGAGACGACGGCCTAGACCACTCACGAACACATCGCAGCATCCTCCATGAGCATCATCCTGCGGTACCTGCTCTTGACCTGTGGGGTGTGTGAGACAGCAAGAGTGAGCTCACATACGTTCATCGCTCAACAAGTTGTGGGGAATAATGTGCATGAACTCGCCAAAGGTGGGAGCTCACGTGAAGTGTAAGGCTTACCAAAGAGGATGGTTGAAGCTGAGCATTGCTTTTAAAGTTGGTCAAAATTTTATTAGCAATTACTAAGTATAAGTAAATACCAACCCAATTAAATAGTAGAACAAAAGTAACCACATTACCTGCGATGCAATGCATATGACAAATTGAATTTAGTTCCATAAATTAATCATGTGAGGGTCCGAGCCGCTCATGACCGTGAGCACGGCTAGTATACCAGTTTTACACTCTGCAGAGGTTGCGCATCTTTACCCACAAGTCGTGTATCCCATGTCGCCAGGGTTTGCAAGGCCCTTAGACACTTCCAAGGTGAATGGCTAGGGATCCACTACGAGGCCTTTACAAAGTTCCACTAGCTTCTGAAAACCCGCTACAGTTTATAGGAAGTTCCAATGCAGGAATCCCTTGCAGGACCGCCATCGCAGCAAAATCCTCCCGAGGGCCTCCCTACACTGACCACTCCCCTACTGCCCTTGCCCCTTTCGGGTAAGGTAGTCTTCCACTAGCTTTCCTAATTAATCAGCCAAGGGGTCCCATTCCTCCCTTGTGGTAGCACTGTTTTCCCGGGTGGTTCTCCATGTTCCAATTAACATAATGATCTTAACATGAACAATAATAATAAACAGATAATAAAAGTGTGATCATGAATAATGTATCTTCATACCCAAAACCACATAAAGCACTAGCAAGTACTACCCAAAAAGGTTCAGTGGTAAACAAGGTATAAAGATAATCAAACTAGGGTAACCTATTGGGTCCCATCAAAATTAACCTATGCAGATCATTATGATTAATCAGAACATGGCTGGGTAAAAAGAAGTGATCAAGGGCACAACTTGCCTGGGCCTTGAGAATCCAGGTACCAGGATGATCTTCAGATGACACGTGTCCTCACTGCTAAATGTAGCAATACAGGCAAACATAGTATAGGCAAAATTAACATTACACCAAACATAAGAACAAACTGTATGATAATAATCTACACATTAAAATAAAACCATAGGAACAGAAATCATAATTTTTGGAGTTATAGATTTTGAGTTATGAATTTTCAAAGGTTTTATGTGCTTAAAATGGATTAAGTGAGAGATTAAATTTCTAATTGTTTTCATGACAAAATAGAGGTTCTAGGTGGTAGATAATAAAATTACAAAATTTTAGAAAGTGGAATGGATTAATTTGGACTAAAAATGGATTTTCTATGATTTAAACAAGTTCTAGCATTTATTTATCTATTAAAAAATCCATTTATAAATTATTTTCTCTGTTTTATAATATTCTGGACTGGGCCTCAATTACTGTGAAGCGCAGGGGTCTCGGTGTAAGTATTTCTAGACACGGAGAACAGCGCCCAAGGACGGCGGGTTGATTCACTGAAACCCGAGGGGCTCTTTTACAAAATATACCCGCGAAGGGGTATCGACGATTCCTAGCCGTCCGATCCAATTCGAGCGCGCAGGATTATACCTAACTCATTATGAAACGGTACGCGATCCTAACCGTCCGATCGACGACCGACAACGCGGATTTAAAATACCCCAACTCGCCCCGGATTCGCCCGATCGAGATCGAACGGCCCAGGACAACCCAGCGAACCGGTATGCGCAGATCTAATCGCAGCCGTCCACGCGATGATCAACGGGCGCGACCCTCTCTTCTCCCCTCGGCCAACCGAGACGGCGGCGATGAGCTCCGCGGCGGCGGTCACACCGGCGAACCGCGAACCGATGCTCCAGCACGCCAAACACCGATTAACTAGCCCTACACCTTGCGCTAAACGAGACGGACGTGGCCGAGGTATCCGTACCTAGAATTGGAGACCCGACGAGGCCGGACACGGTGCTAGGCGGATCCGTGGTGGTGGAAGAACGACGGCGAGCAATCCAGAGTGCTCCGCTGACTAACTCCACCCGATTGCGCCACCGATAGCTTCGGGCGTTGTCCACGAACCCCCCGGACGCCTTGCCATGGCCGGAAACCCCCGTAGTGCTGATCTAGCCGGCGGCGGATCTCACCCTTTCTCTCGGTGTGCGGCGAAGCTAGGCGACGGCGCGCACGGCTATGGCTTGGGTACCGAGGAAGAACGTAGGTCTTATAGGAGGCGGGTCCGAGGTTGGTTGCGCTCGGGCTGCGGAAATCGCGCGCGTGCGGAGCTCGTCGTTCACGGCGCGCCGAGCGGAGGTCGTTGAGGAAGGGGATGAGCCTGACGAGTGGGTCCCATATGTCAGTGTGAAGTGCGCGGTGAAGAGATAGATCCCGCGCGCGCGTGCGGGTCTGGCCGGGAGGGCCCACCAGTCAGCCGTAGAGAGGGAGGAAGGCGCGAGCGCGAGGGGATGAGAGGCTGCCCCTGGGGCCCTACTGTCGGCGCCGAGCGGATTGGTGGGCTGCGCGGACTCGGTTAGTTGGGCCGGAATAGGAATTCAGCCCAGCGCAGGGGCTTGTTCTTTTCTATTTTTTTTCTATTTTCTTATTTCTTTTCTAACTTCTAAATTTTCAAATTGGATTCAAATTTGATTTTGAACTTGCACAAAAATTTCAATGAACAAACAGAAGAGCTTAGCATGAACGCAGATCCATAATTTTATTTATTTATTTATTATTTCACCATGTCTATGAAAAATGATTTGGAATACACCAATTATGCTCACATAATGTACATTAAGAAACTAATCTCTAATCTTTATTATTTATAAAAAAAATACCTTAGCTTAAATATTTTAGAAGATATTCATAAATGTTTTATTCACTAAATTAACTCATATAAGGATTATATATATATATTCTCCTATTTGAAAACATATTTATTCAAGTTACAGAATAAACTTTCTTAAATTACCCAAAACACTACATAATTATATATATATATATTTTTTACATGTTATTATTATTATTTTTTTTCCTATTACAAACTTTGGGCTTTACAAATCCTACCCCCCTTAACAAAAATCTCGTCCTCGAGATTTGTAAGGAAAAAGGGTGCATGTTCATATTGTTTCAACACATATGCATAAACAAAATCTCGGCATGATGCATATCTTATTAGCAAAACACAGGGTCAAATGGACCTTATTATTATTAGTAAAATACTACTACTGGCTAAACTAATATTTAGGTCTTACAAATAGTAAAATATATATATATATATATGTATCTATATCTATGTTTATCTCTCTATTCTTGTTGCTCGTTGACTTCTTCACCGACTACTTCATCTTCAACTGGCTCTTCTTCTTGAATTTCAAGTTCACCGGGTTCAGCTTCTACTTCTGCATGATGGGCATATCCCCGGTTGATAGATAGGGGCTGACTCTTTCCTGCCGAAGCTTGTCCTTGCTTCATCGGAGCCGGTGTAGTGTAGGCAGCTCTGTTGGGACAGTAGTTGGCGTAGTGTCCCGGTTGTCCACACTTGAAGCATGTCCTGATGGCGGTTGTGTTGGGAGCAACGGTTCCTGCTGGGGTGCTTGCTTTTGGAGGAGCAGTTGGTGCCTGTTGAGTTTGTTGTCCGGAACTGCCACTCGCTGGTGTACTTGGAGTGGTAGTATAGCGAGGACGGGAACTACTTCCAGCCTACCCTTGGTTGACAGCCTTTCTTTTCTCTCCAAATATACTCCTCTTGTTCTCTACAGCAATAGCTTTATCAAGTAGCCTTTGGAAAGATGGGAATGTGTGCGATACCAGTTGATATTGCAAGGGTCCAATCAAACCATCCAGAAAAAGCTCTTGCTTTTGCTCATCATCCTCTACATCTCTAGGAGCATATCGAGATAACTGGATGAATTTGTCTCTATATTCACTTACGGACATACTTCCTTGCTTGAGGGAGAGAAACTCCTTCCTCTTAATCTTCATGAGTCCAGCAGGAATATGGTAATTTCTGAATTGTGTGGAGAATTCCGCCCAGGTAATTGTATCAACAGCAGCATGAGCAGCGCAGTACGCATCCCACCAATCCGCAGCGGGACCAGCAAGACGACCTGATGCATAGAGTACTTTCTCTCTATCCGAGCACTGAGCTATGTTGAGCATCTTCTCTATGGACTTTAACCAGTCATCTGCTTGCAGCGGATCTGCGGAGTTGGAGAAGGTTGGTGGTTTGTGGCTCATGAATTCCCGGTGCTTGTCCCGGGGTGGAACTGGTGGTGGAGGTGGAGGCAATGGCACTTGTTGTTGTTGCTGCTGTTGTTGAAGTTGTTGTTGCAGCTGCTGTTGTTGTACCCTTCTCTCCTGGCGTATCTCTTCCCGCTCTTGGCGCATTTCCCGACGTGCATCCTCTCTTTCCTGGTGCATTTCTTGGCGTTCTTGCTGCATTTGGGTGCGCATATCTGCCATAGTGTCCGCCATTTGCTGCATCATTCTCATTTGAGCTGCGACTAGTGGATCAACTCCGCCTGGTGGGGGATTAGGAGGATTCATCTCTGCTGGCTGTGGTTGGGGTTGTCGATATATCCACCGAGTGTGTCGATTAGCAGGTAAATCAATTCCACCACCCCGCCTGGTATTGACCATCTAAGTTAGAAGCATATGGTAAGATAGCTTTGCAAGGGAATCATTTAGTAGACAGAATGATTAAGCTAATAGTTGGTTATGTACTAAAACTTTCTTTGGCAGGGCTTGACCAAATATTTTATGTCAAGACTAGGGTAATTAGTTGTACTAGGTGAATATCCAAAGGTAAGATAGAATATGTCAAGATGAGATAGATACGGAATACTATATATACATATATTTTCTAAGGGGGTAATCTAAATTGTTTAGTTATCTTACAAATGCTATCCTTTATGCCTAGATGTATATGCAGATGTAATTGTGGACATTACTCCACAACCCATCACACTCAATCAAAGATCCAAATCAGACAGATATCATAAGAACAAACATTCAAATACATAAACACTTATAAAAATAGTTTTGTTTTTGTTCCTAGGATTAGGTCTCCTATTCCTAAAGGTCACTTTAGGCACAGGATTTCAAAGTGTGAAATCCACATTTGTCTTCAGAAGGAAAAAGGTAAGAATAATCAGAGTAAAGCGGAATTAGATGAGAAAAGATTAAGAAAAGTTTAGAAAGGATCAGAGTAGCCAAGGTAAGTAAGTATTGGTTGTCCAGTTCTATCTAGGTTTCGTCCTACAGTCAACATTCCTCTGATACCACTTCTGTCACACCCGGATTTTAGGGGTCCAAAACCCGGGCGCGAACATAATCACCAGGTGTGCTGGGACCAAGTCTCACACATATGATGAATCATGGCACAGGATCGAATGTCACATCTTTATATATAACAGGAGTTCTATACAAAATAAATAATTACATTATAAGGAGACAACGGTCCAGCAACCCAAAGTTGACTGGGAGACGACGGCCTAGACCACTCACGAACACATCGCAGCATCCTCCATGAGCATCATCCTGCGGTACCTGCTCTTGACCTGTGGGGTGTGTGAGACAGCAAGAGTGAGCTCACATACGTTCATCGCTCAATAAGTTGTGGGGAATAATGTGCATGAACTCGCCAAAGGTGGGAGCTCACGTGAAGTGTAAGGCTTACCAAAGAGGATGGTTGAAGCTGAGCATTGCTTTTAAAGTTGGTCAAAATTTTATTAGCAATTACTAAGTATAAGTAAATACCAACCCAATTAAATAGTAGAACAAAAGTAACCACATTACCTGCGATGCAATGCATATGACAAATTGAATTTAGTTCCATAAATTAATCATGTGAGGGTCCGAGCCGCTCATGACCGTGAGCACGGCTAGTATACCAGTTTTACACTCTGCAGAGGTTGCGCATCTTTACCCACAAGTCGTGTATCCCATGTCGCCAGGGTTTGCAAGGCCCTTAGACACTTCCAAGGTGAATGGCTAGGGATCCACTACGAGGCCTTTACAAAGTTCCACTAGCTTCTGAAAACCCGCTACAGTTTATAGGAAGTTCCAATGCAGGAATCCCTTGCAGGACCGCCATCGCAGCAAAATCCTCTCGAGGGCCTCCCTACACTGACCACTCCCCTACTGCCCTTGCCCCTTTCGGGTAAGGTAGTCTTCCACTAGCTTTCCTAATTAATCAGCCAAGGGGTCCCATTCCTCCCTTGTGGTAGCACTGTTTTCCCGGGTGGTTCTCCATGTTCCAATTAACATAATGATCTTAACATGAACAATAATAATAAACAGATAATAAAAGTGTGATCATGAATAATGTATCTTCATACCCAAAACCACATAAAGCACTAGCAAGTACTACCCAAAAAGGTTCAGTGGTAAACAAGGTATAAAGATAATCAAACTAGGGTAACCTATTGGGTCCCATCAAAATTAACCTATGCAGATCATTATGATTAATCAGAACATGGCTGGGTAAAAAGAAGTGATCAAGGGCACAACTTGCCTGGGCCTTGAGAATCCAGGTACCAGGATGATCTTCAGATGACACGTGTCCTCACTGCTAAACGTAGCAATACAGGCAAACATAGTATAGGCAAAATTAACATTACACCAAACATAAGAACAAACTGTATGATAATAATCTACACATTAAAATAAAACCATAGGAACAGAAATCATAATTTTTGGAGTTATAGATTTTGAGTTATGAATTTTCAAAGGTTTTATGTGCTTAAAATGGATTAAGTGAGAGATTAAATTTCTAATTGTTTTCATGACAAAATAGAGGTTCTAGGTGGTAGATAATAAAATTACAAAATTTTAGAAAGTGGAATGGATTAATTTGGACTAAAAATGGATTTTCTATGATTTAAACAAGTTCTAGCATTTATTTATCTATTAAAAATCCATTTATAAATTATTTTCTCTGTTTTATAATATTCTGGACTGGGCCTCAATTACTGTGAAGCGCAGGGGTCTCGGTGTAAGTATTTCTAGACACAGAGAACAGCGCCCAAGGACGGCGGGTTGATTCACTGAAACCCGAGGGGCTCTTTTACAAAATATACCCGCGAAGGGGTATCGACGATTCCTAGCCGTCCGATCCGATTCGAGCGCGCAGGATTATACCTAACTCATTATGAAACGGTACGCGATCCTAACCGTCCGATCGACGACCGACAACGCGGATTTAAAATACCCCAACTCGCCCCGGATTCGCCCGATCGAGATCGAACGGCCCAGGACAACCCAGCGAACCGGTATGCGCAGATCTAATCGCAGCCGTCCACGCGATGATCAATGGGCGCGACCCTCTCTTCTCCCCTCGGCCAACCGAGACGGCGGCGATGAGCTCCGCGGCGGCGGTCACACCGGCGAACCGCGAACCGATGCTCCAGCACGCCAAACACCGATTAACTAGCCCTACACCTTGCGCTAAACGAGACGGACGTGGCCGAGGTATCCGTACCTAGAATTGGAGACCCGACGAGGCCGGACACGGTGCTAGGCGGATCCGTGGTGGTGGAAGAACGACGGCGAGCAATCCAGAGTGCTCCGCTGACTAACTCCACCCGATTGCGCCACCGATAGCTTCGGGCGTTGTCCACGAACCCCCCGGACGCCTTGCCACGGCCGGAAACCCCCGTAGTGCTGATCTAGCCGGCGGCGGATCTCACCCTTTCTCTCGGTGTGCGGCGAAGCTAGGCGACGGCGCGCACGGCTATGGCTTGGGTACCGAGGAAGAACGTAGGTCTTATAGGAGGCGGGTCCGAGGTTGGTTGCGCTCGGGCTGCGGAAATCGCGCGCGTGCGGAGCTCGTCGTTCACGGCGCGCCGAGCGGAGGTCATTGAGGAAGGGGATGAGCCTGACGAGTGGGTCCCATATGTCAGTGTGAAGTGCGCGGTGAAGAGATAGATCCCGCGCGCGCGTGCGGGTCTGGCCGGGAGGGCCCACCAGTCAGCCGTAGAGAGGGAGGAAGGCGCGAGCGCGAGGGGATGAGAGGCTGCCCCGTGGGGCCCTACTGTCGGCGCCGAGCGGATTGGTGGGCTGCGCGGACTCGGTTAGTTGGGCCGGAATAGGAATTCGGCCCAGCGCAGGGGCTTGTTCTTTTCTATTTTTTTTTCTATTTTCTTATTTCTTTTCTAACTTCTAAATTTTCAAATTGGATTCAAATTTGATTTTGAACTTGCACAAAAATTTCAATGAACAAACAGAAGAGCTTAGCATGAACGCAGATCCATAATTTTATTTATTTATTTATTATTTCACCATGTCTATGAAAAATGATTTGGAATACACCAATTATGCTCACATAATGTACATTAAGAAACTAATCTCTAATCTTTATTATTTATAAAAAAAATACCTTAGCTTAAATATTTTAGAAGATATTCATAAATGTTTTATTCACTAAATTAACTCATATAAGGATTATATATATATTCTCCTATTTGAAAACATATTTATTCAAGTTACAGAATAAACTTTCTTAAATTACCCAAAACACTACATAATTATATATATTTTTTTTTACATGTTATTATTATTATTTTTTCCTATTACAAACTTTGGGCTTTACAGGTAGCCTCCAGCAACCTCTTCAGCCCAGGACGCTTCTCCGTTTTGGGAGTCTCGAGTTCATGTCCCTCGACGGCAGCTACGACATGGTACTCCTTCCTCCGCCGCGCGACAGCGACAACGGCGGTCGTCAGCCCGCCCGGTGGCGGTGGAATCGACGACGTCTTCCCCCCATGGCGGAAGAGCAGCATCCGGGTCTATCCCATCACCTCCCTCGCCACAGGAGGAGGAGGTGGGGCAACCGTGGCCAAGCAGGAGGCGGCACCTCGTTGGCTGTCGAGCGAGTCGACGACGCCGGCGCCCCAGCGGGGGACACGTCGGGCGTTGACCTCGCGCCTGAGACGAAAACAAGCGTCGTTTCCCCGCAACACACCAACCCCAAGCGGACAGATGACGCCAGCATGCTCGTGAAGGACTTGCTGGGCGTTAGCCTCGTACCTGAGATAACGGTGCAGTCCGTCCCCGATGCAACTTCGTCACCGTCCGTCGATCAAGAGGTACCGTCCGTTTACCACCCTGTGCCTTTTAGATTCAGCTTCGATCCACCAAGCGACCCTGCTTTGGTGAGCGCTTTCATAAAGGCATATCCTGACCTTCCGGGGTACCATATGTGGTCAACCTGGGACCGACTGACGACCGACTCGACCTACGGGCCCCCGGGTTCCGAGGAAGATGACGAGCCCGACTTTGGTTGGGATTTCTCTGGGTTCGGTAATCCCAGTGCCATGCGAGACTTCATGACCGCATGTGACTACTGCCTCTCCGATTGCTCCGATGATGGCCACAGCCTTGACAACGAGGGCTGTGGCCTAAGTTGCGAATGTTTCCACGTCGATCTAGGGGGTCTCGACGAAGGCAACCACCTTGGTATGCCGGAGGGCGACGATCCCCCTAGGCCTGCGCCTCGCGTTGACATCCTTCGGGAGCTAGATATGGTCCCAGTCCCTGCGAGGGGTCAGGACACACAGCTCGAGCAAATCCGCGAGATGCAGGCCGAGCTCGACGAGGAAGCAGGACAACTTGTGCAGCTTCGGCAAAACATCGGGCAGGAATGGGTAGGCCGAGCACTAGCCGGAGAAGTGCGTCATCAGGCCCAGGACGTCCAGCACCTCATCGCTGGCGATGCCAGGGCAAGGCTGCCCTCGGCTTCTAGTGGGGTCGGCCAGAACCTGGCTGCAGCGGTAATACTACTCCGAGCGATGCCGGAGCCATCCACCACCGAGGGGCGGCGTATCCAGGGAGAGCTCAAGAATCTCCTGGAGGATGCTGCGGTCCGACGGGCCGAGAGCTCTGGGGTACCCCCCGGAGCATCGCGCCGCGACTTCCTGATTCATGCGGGAAGCCTCGGTCCACACCGGGCGCACGCGGGACGCAACGCCTGTAGCCCCGGGTTGCCTCGGCAACGAGCACCACCGCCGCGACCGTCGAGCCCACCTCAACGAGAAGGTGCGCCGAGGCTACCACCCCAGGCGTGGGGGACGCTACGACAGCGGGGAGGATCGGAGCCCCTCGCCCGAACCACCCGGTCCACAAGCTTTCAGCCGGGCCATACGACGGGTGCCGTTCTCGACCCGGTTACGAGCCCTGACTACCATCACTAAGTACTCGGGGGAAACAAGGCCGGAACTGTGGCTCGCGGACTACCGGCTGGCCTGCCAGCTAGGTGGAATGGATGATGACAACCTCGTCATCCGCAACCTCCCCCTGTTCCTCTCCGACGCCGCTCGAGCCTGGCTGGAGCATCTGCCTCCTGCGCAGATCTCCAACTGGGACGACCTGGTCAAAGCCTTCGCTGGAAACTTCCAGGGCACATACGTGCGCCCTGGGAACTCTTGGGATCTCCGAAGCTGCCGCCAGCAGCCAGGGGAGTCCCTACGAGACTACATCCGGTGATTTTCGAAGCAGCGCACCAAGCTGCCCAACATCACCGACTCAGATGTCATCGACACGTTCCTTGTCGGCACCACTTGCCGCGACCTGGTGAGCAAGCTGGGTCGCAAGACTCCCACCAGGGCGAGCAAGCTGATGGACATCGCCACCAAGTTCGCCTCTGGTTAGGAGGCGGCCGAGGCCATCTTCTGGAAGGACAAGCAGCCTCGGGGACGCCAGCAGGAAGACGTCCCTGAGGCGTCCGCTCAGCGCAGCACGAAGAAGAAGGCCAAGAAGAAGTCGCAAGCGAAACACGACGCCGCCGACGCAGATCTTGTCGCCGCCGCCGAGCACAGGAACCCTCGGAAGCCTCCCGGAGGAGCCAACCTGTTCGACAAGATGCTCAAGGAGTCATACCCCTATCATCAGGGTCCCGTCAAGCACACCCTTGAGGAGTGCGTCATGCTTCGGCGCTACTTCCATAAGGCCGGGCCCCCGGCGGAAGGTGGCAAAGGCCATGACAACGACAAGAAGGAGGGCAACAAGGCAAAGGAGTTCCCCGAGGTCCACGACTGCTTCATGATCTATGGTGGACAAGTGGCGAACGCTTCGGCTCGACAGCGCAAGCAGGAGCGCTGGGAGGTCTGCTCGGTGAAGGTGGCGGCGCCAGTCTACCTAGACTGGTCTGACAAGCCCATCACCTTCGACCAAGGCGACCACCCCGACCGCGTGCCGAGCCCAGGAAAGTACCCGCTCGTTGTCGATCCCGTCATCAGCAATGTCAGGCTCACCAAGGTCCTCATGGACGGAGGCAGCAACCTCAACATCATCTACGTCGAGACCCTCAGGCTCTTGCAGATCGATCTGTCCACGATCCAGGCCGGTGCGGCGCTCTTTCATGGAATCATCCCCAGGAAGCGCGTCGAGCCCCTTGGGCAACTCGACCTGCCCGTCTGTTTCGGGACTCCCTCCAACTTCCGAAAGGAAACCCTCACGTTCGAGGTGGTCGGGTTCCGAGGAACCTACCACGCAGTACTGGGGAGACCATGCTACGCCAAGTTCATGGCCGTCCCTAACTACACCTACCTCAAGCTCAAGATGTCGGGCCCCAACGGGGTCATCACCGTCGGATCCACATACCGAAACGCGTACGAATGTGACATGGAGTGTGTGGAGTACGCTGAGGCCCTCGCCGAGTCCGAGGCCCTCATCGCCGACCTGGGGAGCCTCTCCAAGGAGGTGCCAGATGCGAAGCGCCACGCCGGCAACTTCGAGCCAGCAGAGGCGGTTAAGTCCATCCCTCTCGACCCCAGCAACGACGCCTCCAAGCAAGTCCAGATCAGCTCCAAGCTCGACCCCAAATAGGAAGCAGTGCTCATCGACTTTCTCCGCGCAAACGCCGAGGTGTTTGCATGGAGTCCCTCGGACATGCCTGGCATACCGAGGGATGTCACCGAGCACTCGCTGGATATCCGAGCTGGAGCCCGACCCGTGAAGCAGCCTCTGCGCCGATTCAACGAAGAAAAGCGCAGAGCCATAGGCAAGGAGATCCACAAGCTGATGGCTGCAGGGTTCATCAAAGAGGTATTCCATCCCGAATGGTTAGCCAACCCCGTGCTTGTGAAAAAGAAAGGTGGGAAGTGGAGGATGTGTGTAGACTACACCGGTCTAAACAAAGCATGTCCGAAGGTTCCCTACCCTCTACCTCACATCGATCAAATCGTGGATTCCACTGCTGGGTGCGAAACCCTATCATTCCTCGATGCCTACTTAGAGTATCACCAAATCAGGATGAAAGAGTCCGACCAGCTCGCGACCTCTTTCATCACACCCTTTGGCATGTACTGCTATATTACTATGCCATTTGGTTTAAGGAATGCAGGCGCGACATACCAAAGGTGCATGAACCACGTGTTCGGAGAGCACATCGGCCGAACGGTCGAGGCTTACGTCGATGACATTGTAGTCAAGACGAGGAAAGCCTCCGACCTCCTCTCTGACCTTGAAACGACATTCAAGTGTCTGAGAGCAAAGGGTGTGAAACTCAATCCCGAGAAGTGTGTCTTCGGAGTCCCTCGAGGCATGCTCCTGGGGTTCATCGTCTCCAAGCGGGGCATCGAGGCCAACCCGGAGAAAATTGCGGCCATCACCAACATGGGGCCTATCAAGGACTTGAAAGGAGTACAGAGGGTCATGGGATGCCTTGCGGCTCTGAGCCGCTTCATCTCGCGCCTCGGCGAAAGAGGCCTACCCTTGTACCGCCTCTTAAGGAAGACCGAGCGCTTCACTTGGACCCCCCGAGGCCGAGGAAGCCCTCGAGAACTTAAAGGCGCTCCTTACAAGCGCGCCCATCTTGGTGCCCCTCGCTGCGGGAGAAGCCCTCTTGATCTACGTAGCCACAACCACTCAGGTGGTCAGCGCCGTGATCGTGGTCGAGAGACGAGAAGAAGGGCATGCATTGCTCGTCTAGAGGTCGGTCTACTTCATCAGCGAAGTGCTATCCGAGACCAAGGTCTGCTACCCGCAAATTCAGAAGCTACTGTACGTGGTAATTCTGACACAGCGAAAGTTGCAACACTACTTCGAGTCTCATCCGGTGACTGTGGTATCATCCTTCCCCCTGGGGGAGATCATCCAGTGCCGAGAGGCCTCGGGTAGGATTGCAAAGTGGCGGTGGAGATCATGGGCGAGACAATCTCGTTCGCTCCTCGGAAGGCCATCAAGTCCCAAGTCTTGGCGGACTTTGTGGCTGAATGGGTCGACACCTAGCTTCCAAATAGCTCTGATCCAGCCGGAACTCTGGACCATGTTTTTCGACGGGTCGCTGATGAAAACAGGAGCGGGTGCGGGCCTGCTCTTCATCTCACCCCTCGGGAAGCACCTCTGCTACGTGCTACGCCTCCATTTCCCGGCGTCAAACAACATGGCCGAGTACGAGGCTCTGGTTAACGGGTTGCGCATCGCCATCGAGCTAGGGGTTCGGCGCCTCGACGCTCGTGGCGACTCGCAGCTTGTCATCGACCAAGTCATGAAGAACTCCCACTGCCGTGACCCGAAGATGGAGGCCTACTACGACGAGGTTCGGCGCCTGGAAGACAAGTTCTACGGGCTCAAGCTCAACCACGTCGCTCGACGGTACAACGAGACTGCGGATGAGCTGGCTAAAATAGCCTCGGGGCGGACAACGGTTCCCCCGGACGTCTTCTCCCGAGACCTACATCAACCCTCCATCAAGACCGACGACACGCCCGAGCCCGAGGAGGCCTCGGCCTAGCCCGAGGCACCCTCGGCCACCGAGGGTGAGGCACTGCGCGTCGAGGAAGAGCGGAATGGGGTCACGCCTAATCGAAACTGGCAGACCCCGTACCTGCAATATCTCCACCGAGGAGAGCTACCCCTCGACAGAGCCGAAGCTCGGCGACTGGCGCGGCGCGCCAAGTCGTTCGTCTTGCTGGGTGACGAAAAGGAGCTCTACCACCGCAGCCCCTCAGGCATCCTCCAACGATGCATATCCATCGCCGAAGGTCAGGAGCTATTGCAAGAAATACACTCGGGGGCTTGCGGTCACCATGCAGCACCTCGAGCCCTCGTTGGAAACGCCTTCCGGCAAGGTTTCTACTGGCCGACCGTGGTGGCCGACGCCACTAGGATTGTACGCTCCTGCCAGGGGTGTCAATTCTACGCAAGACGGACACACCTGTCCGCTCAGGCCCTGCAAACAATACCCATCACCTGACCGTTTGCTGTGTGGGGTCTGGACCTCGTCGGTCCCTTGTAGAAGGCACCCGGGGTCTTCATGCACCTGCTGGTCGCTATCGACAAATTCTCCAAGTGGATCGAGGTCTGACCCCTAAATAGCATCAGGTCCGAGCAGGTGGTGCCGTTCTTCACCAACATCATCCATCACTTTGGGGTCCCGAACTCCATCATCACCGACAATGGCACCCAGTTCACTGGCAATAAGTTCTTGGACTTCTGCGAGGACCACCACATCCGTGTGGACTGGGCCGCCGTAGCTCACCCCATGACGAATGGGCAGGTGGAGCGTGCCAACGGCATGATTCTGCAGGGACTTAAGCCGAGGATCTACAACGACCTCAACAAGTTCAGCAAGCGATGGATGAAGGAACTCCCCTTGGTGGTCTGGAGTCTGAGGACGACGCCAAGCCGAGCCACGGGCTTCACGCCGTTTTTTCTAGTCTATGGGGCCGAGGCTATCTTGCCCACAGACTTAGAATACGGTTCCCCGAGGACGAGGGCGTACGACGACCGAAGCAACCAGACCAGCCGAGAGGACTCACTGGACCAGCTGGAAGAGGCTCGGGACATGGCCTTACTACACTCGGCGCGGTATCAGTAGTCTCTGCGATGCTACCACGCCCGAGGGGTTTGGTCCTGAGACCTCCAGGTGGGGGACTTGGTACTTCGGCTGCGACAAGACGCCCGAGGGCGCCACAAGCTCACTCCTCCCTGGGAAGGGCCGTTCATCATCGCCAAGATTTTGAAGCCCGGAACATACAAGCTGGCCAACAGTCAAGGCGAGGTCTACAGCAACGCTTGGAACATCCGACAGCTACGTCGCTTTTACCCTTAAGATGTTTTCAAGTCGTTCATATACCTCGTTCTCTTTACATACACAAATAGAGTCTAACCGTCAAGGAAGGGTCAGCCTTGCCTCGGCAAAGCCCGACCCTCCCTCGGGGGCTAGAAGGGGGGGGGACCCCCTCTGCGTCAAAATTTTCCTCGGAAAAAGTCTTTCTGCCAGAACATCTTTTGCGCTTTTCGACTACTTCGATAGCGGGATCCTGAAAACGACGGAGTACACGTAAGAGGCAAGGCCGACCGAGCCGAGGGACTCCTACGCCTCCAGGATACGGATACCTCACTCATCACCTTCTGCGATAAGTAACTCACGCTCGGATAAGCGATTCTGCTGACTGAACAAGTCTTAACGCTCGAAAACTTTTCTGCCAGAACGATTTTTCGTGCCTTCTTGACTATATCGATAACAGAATCCTGCGGACGAGTAAGAGTACACGTAAGCGGCGAGGCCGACCGAGCCGAGGGACTCCTACGCCTTCGGGATACGGATACCTCACTCATCACCTTCCGCGATAAGTAACTCTCGCTCGGATAAGTGATTCTGCTACCGACAAACAAGTCCTGATACTCGAAACAAGAGGAAAAGAAACGCAGCTTTATAACACGACAATGATATGTTTGGGCCTCAGCGGCCGCAAAAAACATACGCGCACTACAGAAAAATTATTCCTGCAGGTTCAGACATCAACAGAGGGAACAACAGCACCCTCGGCGTTGTTTCCACCTTCGGCGGGATCTGGCCCGGCCTCGGACGGCGACGCGGGCGGAAGGATCTCCACCTCGAAGACGGAAGCCAGCACCGCGCCTGGGCCATCGCCGCCAGGGTCTCCTCCAGGAACCCGGCCCAAGCAGACGGCTCGGCTGGCCGCTCCATAGCCTCAGTCAGCTGTCCCCCGAGGACATCAGCCCGGCTCACGGTCTCAGAAGCGTAACTCCGAAGATGGCCTCGCTCACGGATGACCCGGCCAGGCTCCGGCCGACGAAGCCTCTTTTCGAGCCGACTCCGCCTCTGTCCATGCTGACACTGCTGCCTCCGGCTCCGGCTCATCGAAGAGCAGCCGAGGGTTCCTTAACTGAGCAAGAGAAGCCTTGAGTGGCAAGGCCGACCGAGCCGAGGGACTCCTATGCCTCCGGGATACGGATACCTCACTCATCACCTTCCACGCAAAGCAACTCACACTCGATTAAGCGGTTCAGCTAGTCGACAGGTGAGTCCCGATGCTCGAAATAAGGGGAAAACACGGCTTCACGCCCAAATACACGGATGTTCAGGCCCCGACAGCCGCAATGAACACACACCAGCACCCAAGGCGCCATTACAAACGGAACTCCAGTTCCACTCCCGCGGGTACGAACAACCCCCACATCAGAGGGCCTGCGGGACGACAAACTCCAGGTGGCTCGCCACCGACCGCTCCATCAGCAGCGACAACGACCTCCGCTCTGGGCGGCTAAACAGCAGCAGCGATGACCTCAGGGCAGACGCTGCTGCGACAAGACCCTCGCCCGCGTCCTCACTCGAGGGGCGAGGACAAGCTATCAAAGCCAAAGAGTCGGAGGTCGGTCCGCGGGTGGCGCTGACGGTCTCGTCAGCGGAGAAACCTTCTCTGGCTGCCACCACCTCAGCACCGACGATGGTAGCCACCTGCCCACCGGCAGATCCCCACTCAAGTCCTCCCGGACGGGCGAGCACCGACCTCCACGCAGAGGCGTCATGCCGGAGCGAGGGCATGACAACCCAAGAACACGAACGCCGCCCTAGCGGCGTGCGACGTCTTAGGCAGTACCCTGGTGCGCACGGCGCAACAGCCGCCCGTACGGTGGGCAGACAGCCACACTCTGCCCCAGCAGTGGGAGGTGGCACCGGAAGCTGTGCCAGAGCCAGCTGGGCCAGCGAGCCAGGCATGCTAGAGCTGACGACGCCTGCGGCCGATCGGCCCCGTGTTGTCGAAGTCCGCCCCCTCCGCTAGGCCGGTGAGCGCCCTCTCCCCTGAATGCTGAAGGAAGAGGTGGCCCGCCGGCCCATGCGGGAGGTAGAGCTCCGGCTCAGCTCGCCCCCCGCCCCAGCAAGGATGATGAAGATCCTTGAAGCTGAGGGCGGCGCAGAGGCCGCAGCCCGGCTTGCTTCTCCCCACCATCAAACCGATGGTCACCATCTTGCGTGACCATTGGTGAGGGAATGCAGCCGGGCTGCCTGATGAAAATCCTTGAAGCCGAGCGATGGCTGAAAGGTGCCAACCTCCGCGAGGTTGCGCTCCTCCCACAACAAGTCGAAGGCAACGTGGGCACTCCCCATCCGGGGGCTCGGAAGGAGGAAGGGCGCAATGCATGAGGGGAGTGCGAAGGCGTGTCTACCACCCAGGGGGTCGATCCCTTTTTAAAGGCGACTCTCCCCACTCGCTTCCTCAGGCGTCGCGGACTAAGTCTTCACCGACGTGCTCTAAGGTCCTCCCCCTACGACACGGGGGCTGGGTCCCACACGTCATGCAAGCTGGCCCGAGACAGAAGAAGCCAAACCGCCGCGCGTGGAGCGTGTAACCGCCCCGCGGTTACAAGCACTCCTCCACCTTCGCCTAAACCAGCGGGTGAAAGGACGGACCGCCATGCAGGTGGCATGCAACTGCACCACGGGGACGCACCCTTTCGACTTCGATGCATCCAGCATGGAGGCCCAGGCCCACACGTCATGTAACCGGCGCGCCAGTTACTACGTGCGAAAAACTGCACCGCCACTTGCGCTAATACCGCGCCTTCTCGACTGCGAAACCGGTGCCACGACTCGAGGCAACCCTGCGCATGGCCCTACGGTGCCAACCAAGCACATCGATCACGGGTTAGTCAGCCGCGGGAGAAGGCGTGACGGTCGATATGGCCAAAAGTGGGCCGGCAGTAATGGCGGCAGCAGGCAGGCGGAAGCAGCAGTCAAATCGTCTGCAGGCTCACTTCCCCTCCTAGAGCAGCGGGGGAGCCCTCTCCCACGACGTGAAGATGACGCGCCCGTGTTCCGTCCCTCGAATGGCTCGCGCAATGGCTGCCCCGCGAACCACCCGTCCTGTCGCATTAACTTCGCGGCAGGGCAGGCGACACCTTTGGCAGGTGAAGCGGGCGACGTTTCACCTCCACCATGATGACCGCGTCAAAAAGGTGCGCCACATTGTTTAAATTCGTATCCTTTTCTTCTTCCCCTTTCTCTCTCTTGCTACAGGGACCAGGAAAGGGGATATTTCGAAAGGGATCCTTCTCCGCGAAGGAAGCGGGCCCCGAGCCCTCCTACTGATCAGGGGTTCGAAGGCTGGCCCCTCGGAAGGGTTCGACAGCCGCCCCAGAGCACTCGGGCTTTAGGCTCATTACTGATCAGAGGTTCGAAGGCTAGCCCCTCAGAAGGGTTCGGCAGCCGCCTCAGACCACTCGGGCTCCACGCCCACTACTGATCAGGGGTTCGAAGGCTGGCCCCCCGAAGGGTTCGACAGCCGCCCCAGAACACGCAGAACGAGGGATGACTCTGGGTACGTCTGATACATGGCCAAGGCTTGGGCTACGCTCCCGAGGTACCCTAGGACATTTCCGAGACCAACAGGAGCGATTCTGTAATGGAATCCCATCAGAGGGAGGCATCGAGCCCTCGGACCCTATCAAACGGGACCGGGTCCGGCAAATCACCTGCAAGTACTTTTGGAGCGCGCCTCTGGGCCACTAGCCAACCCTTATCGAACGGGGCACGAGCGTCCACTCGGATCACCCGTTAGCAACTCACTGGAGACACCATGTTCGGCGCCCTCCGAGGGCAACATGGCGCTTCCCCCCCTCATCCTTGCGGAAAGGCGACGAAGGGGCGTATGACAAAAGCCAAGTCAGTCCTTGATCGTCCTCTCGCTCTGTGTAGAGGCTCGGGGCTGCTCTTGCAAACCCGGCTCCGGCAAAACCGTTGACAGCGTCAACAGACCAGCCTGAGAACTCGGAACCTGACCATGCACCCAGGCTACGATCAGATCGCATGAGGGAACAACCAGACCGACCGAGGCATCACGAAAGGCATTAAGACCTCAGAGGAGTCAAACCACTCCTCCGAGGCCTCGGGGGCTACACCCGGCGGGTGCACTCGCGTGCACCCACCGGAACAAAATGTAACCGAGAAAGGCCGATCCCCTTGCAAAAAAGTGCGACAAAGCCTCCAAGCGAGTACCAACACTCCCTTTGAGGCTCGGGAGCTACTGTCGGGGACCATAATTAGGGGTACCCCCAAGACTCCTAAACTCGGCTGATAATCACCATCAGCGCAAACTACAGAAGCTGATGGGTGCAATTCAGGTCAAGGCTCCGTCCACTCAAGGGACGCGATCTCGCCTCGCTCGAGCCCAGCCTCGGGCAGGAACAGTAGACCCAGGTGGATTCACGCCTCGCCCGAGGGCCTCCTCAAAGCAACGGGCGCACCCCCGACTCGCCCGAGGCCCAGCTCGGGCAGGCTTCGCCGTGAAGCAACCTTGGCCAGATCGCCTCGCCAACCGACCGTATCGCTGGAGCATTCAATGCAAGGATCGCCTGACACCTTATCCTGACGCACGTTCCTCAATCGGCAGGGCCGAAGTGACCGCAGTCACTTCGCCCTTCCACTGACTGACCTGACAGGAAAACAGCGCCGCCTGCCCCGCTCCGACTGCTGTGCCACCTGCCAAGATGAGACTGACAGCAGCTGAGTCCAGCCTCAGGTGCCACAGGAAGCTCCGCCTCGCCCGACCCCAGGGCTCGGCCCCCGCCTCGGCCTCGGAAGATGGACTCCGCCTCGCCCGACCCCAGGGCTCGGCCCCCGCCTCGGCCTCGGAAGGTGGACTCCGCCTCGCCCGACCCCAGGGCTCGGCCTCGACCTCGACCTCGGAAGGTGGTCTCCGCATCGTCCGACCCCAGGGCCCTGCCTCAACCTCGACCTCGGGCAGAATCACGACCTCGCCCGACCCCGGCCTCGGCCTCAGGAGGAGTCACCGCCTCGCCCGACCTTGGGCTCGGACCGACCACGCCACAAGGGGGAACATCATTACCCTACCCCTAGCTAGCTCAGGCTACGGGGAACAAGACCGGCGTCCCATCTGGCTCGCCCCGGTAAACAAGTAATGATGGCACCCCGCGTGCGCCCATGACAACGGCGGTTCTCAGCCCCCTACGGAAGCAAGGAGACGTCAGCAAGGTCCCGATAGCCCCGACAGCTGTGCTTCTACAGGGCTCAAGCACTCCTCCGACGGCCACGACATCACATGCATAGGGCTCTAGCGCCTCTCCAACAGCCACGTTGGCATGTACATAGGGCTTTGGCTCCTCTCTGTCGGACACGCTAGCATATTGCTACACTCCCCATTGTACACCTGGACCCTCTCCTTACATCTATAAAAGGAAGGTCCAGGGTCCTCGTACAAAAGAGGGTGGCCGCGCGGGAGGACGGGCTGACGAACAGGCTCTCTCTCTCTCGCGAACGCTTGTAACCCCCTACTACAAGCGCATCCGCCCTGGGCGCAGGATAACACGAGTCGCGGTTCCCTTTTCCCCCTTGTGTTCCATCTCGCGTCGACCCATCTGGGCTGGGACACGCAGCGACAATTTACTCATCGGTCCAGGGACCCCCGGGGTCGAAACACCAACAATAAGTTTAGTTCATTGTCTAATGTTTATAACAAAAGTAAAATTACATCGCATCCTTTAATTCAAAGCTGTAAAAAAACTAACTAACATCACCTCTAGCTTTGCGTTATTTATCAAGTACATACAAGTGTAGAATAAAGTGTGGTTTTAATTGATATATAGGCCTTTATGTGCCTTTATATGGGCCATTTTGTGCATGTCTTAAACGGGTCGTGTCCATACCCACTCGTGGGCCGTGACCTCGGGCCAAACACGCCCCGACACTAAAATATTTGAGGTCATGTCATGCCTAGGTTGTGATTTTTATTTTGTGCTTTAGACCAGCCCATCAAGCTCGGTCCAAAGCTACACATATAATATTAGCCTGGCTTGACTTGGCAGTACATGAGAAGTCAGGTTTCATGTAGTCTCTAATCTTTTAAAGCATCAATTTCGTATGTTGTGGGTCACATACAAAACATATAGATCTGTTTATCTTATCGTTTTTTGCCTAACAATATGTCCAATAAGCCATTACAGATGGGACATATTCTTTTAAAGCATCAGTTTCGTACGTCGTGTGTCACGTGCAAATCTCTAGGTATGTTTATCTATCTCATCGCTTCTCGTCTACAATAGGTCCAATATGTTGTCATAGATAGGCAATGAGAAACCACCCAAGCTCAACACGATAGGAAGCCACACACAACGCAGGGGTCTGGCTTCTTTCAACTCATAACTTTCTTGACTCTTTAGCTAAGATAAAGTGTAATATTGTTCATATCAGTTTAATATCGGATATGTGGATATGTTAACTTTGATATTAAATTTATTTTCCATATATACCAAATATAATTGTGTGTCGTCTTAGCGCATGGGCATTGTAATAGTTTAGCTTGGTGTATTTGTTTGGTTAGTTGTATAGATTCATGTAGATTATATATAGACTTTATTTTGTTGCTTGTACTAAGATGTGTATTAGAAGAGTGTGCATAAATAAATCTTCAAATAGGGGTGTTTGTTTCAGCTTAAAATCAGATTTTGGCCATCACAATTCGATTCTATGAGCCAAACGGTTAGCTCTCTCAATCCGCTTCTATGAAAATCGCTCAGATCAATATGAAAGTTGAATACATCGAGCCGTTGTGATGAGAGGAATATGACGCTTTCTAAACCCCAAATCCTATGGACCACTTTATCTTCCTCCACACATAAACCCCATGGTATTTAGATTCTCCTGACAACTAGATTATCAACGAATCTAGATTTTTTAGAAAAAATCTTCAAAAAAATTGTACCAAACAAGCTCTATATAGCATGACTGGTCTAATTTTGCTCACAAAAATCTTAGAAACATAAATATAAAACTAATTTGGTGATTAAATTTTTAATGATATGATATAACAAAAAAATAAACTAAAAACACTTCTCGCGATATTTGTTGAGGTAGATCGGGTCACCAACAGTACAACATTTGAGCAACACACAAGGGCCTAGTAAGTGGACCTCCCCACAAAAATTCCCACAAAATAAATTTAATATCAATATGAACATATAGTCCACATACCAGATATTAAACTAATAAGAGTAAACATTACACTTATCTTAGTCAAAGGGTCAAGAAAGATGTGAGTTGAAAAGGAGCTCGACCTTTTTTATAGCTCGCTCAGTCGCTCGTTCTCCTCCAGCTAACGAGGTGGTACTATGTGGGGGTGTTACACTACGTGTGATCCTGTTATGTTAGGCTTGAGTGGTTTCTCACGAGCCTGTAGGGTAACGACCCACTAGTAGATGGAAAGTGGGGGACAGAAATAGACCTACCCTCTGTCGTGTTGAGTTTAGGTTGGTTTCTCACGACGCATCTGTAGGTTAGCGACCCACTAATAGGCGAGAAGTGATGAGAGGGGAACAAAGTTGCGTTTGGCGTGTGATGTAGGATGACAATCAAAATTGATGCTTGAGAGCACCTAGAGGGGGGGTGAATAGGTGATCCTCTAAAAATTAAATTTAAATGCCACAAACTTGGTTTAAGAAATGTTAGTGAAATCAAACCAAGGTGTTATGACACGAGAGAGAGGTGACTTCTTCACTTAATTGCTCTTCACAAATTGAGTATTAAACTTAGAGCAATTATCAAGTGAGTAGAAGATCGCACAAGAATAGCAACAAGTGACACAATGATTTTTATCCTGTAGTTTGGCCAAGTAGAACACTTGCCTATTTCCACATTGTGGTGTCCCAATGGACGAGGGTTGCACTCAACCCCTTTCAAGCGATCCAATGATCCACTTGAATACCACGGTTTTCTTCCTTATAGTTGATGTCTCCCTTGTGAGGAATCTCCACAAGTTGGAGCCTCTCACCCTTACAATATTGATCACAATAAAAAAACCACAAGAGTAAGGGAGGGAAAGAAACACACGCAAGAACTAGAGTCGCAACAATGACATGCACACAAGTCAAGAATCGAGCACACAACCACAGCGCAAAGAGTTCACAACTCGACAAGTGCTCAAATATCAAAGGCAATGATCTGGATGCGTGTTTGTGGAGTCTAGGCGTCTTAGGATGTTCAATGGAGGCTTAGTGTGGTGCTCCATGCGCCTAGGGGTCCCTTTTATAGCCCCAAGATAGGTAGGAGCCGTTGGATCTCCATTAGGTAGGTAATTCTTGCCTTCTGTCGGTTGGCGGACCGGACAGTCCGGTGCACCACCGGACATGAACAGTGCACGATTTGTTTCCTCTTTTGGCGAAGCCGACCGTTGAGCCCTCGGTCCCCTTGGCACGCCGGACACTGTCCGGTGTACACCAGACAGTCCGGTGTGGCCTAGTGATCGTTGGCTCTAGACACGCGTCGCCCGTTGATCGTGTTGCCGACCGTTGGAGCAGGCGCTGATGGATCACCGGATAGTCTAGTGCACCACCGGACAGTCCAGTGAATTTTAGCCGCAGCGCCCTCGGCGATTCCCGAGAGCAGCGAGTTCACGAGTGAGCTAGCCTGGGCACCGGACGGTCCGGTGCACCGAAGGCTGGTGCAAGTCTTCTCCAATCCAATCTCATTTGATTTGACAAGGTTCCTAGCACTTAGAGGAATATGTTAGTACCAAAAACAATTCATTAAGGCTAGAGTAATACCTTGATTATTGGTTTGCATCTCTTTAACACTTAGCACATTTCAACCAAAACAATATGTGTTGGGCATCTAATGACCAAAACATTTATAGAAATGGCCCAAGGGCACATTTCCCTTTCAATCTCCCCCTTTTTGGTGATTTATGCCAATGCATTAAAAGCAACTCAAAATGCAACAACATTTTCAAAGATAATCTAAAGAGTGCAAATTGAAGACCAATTTATCTCACATGGGATTTGGCATATTTGGATCACTTTTGCGACCACTTGGTTTATTTTCACAAAACAAATTCTTTTACCTGTCTCTGTATCAAAAACACTTGTTTTGGCAAAACACAAGATTCTTTCAAGAGTAAATTTGATCAAATACCACAAACTCCCCCTTTTTCCCATAATCGAGATTTTCCCCATAAGAGGACAATTTTTTCAATAAGAGTGTTTTGATCAAACACAAAGATTCTAACTCTACAATTTTTGAAATTCACAAGTGGTTGGCTGATCCATTTGCTTTGGCCTTAATTTCTCCACCTTCGGCATTAAGCACCAAAACAGTAGAACTTTTGGCCCTTTAACCCCATTGCCTCACCAAAATGCAAATAAGAGCAAAAGGCAATGAGAACACAAGTACGAACTTATGACAAGATACATTTATACCGGAATGCAGTGGGAGCCCTTTCTTTGTTCAAGTTCACTTTTCCCTTTCAATGCACCTTTGAGACTATATCAAGAGTACTCAACAAACAAGTTAGTCTCAAGGGAGTCAAGTTGTAGCACATCATCCCCCTAAACATATGCATCATTTGCATAGGGACTTGTGACGTCCGGGGATGACTCGTACAACTTGAGCACCAAAAATAAGCAATTAAAGACATTAATGCGTAAAGTAACATGATCAAAGGCATAGAACAAAGGTATGCTATAGATCAATCCAAGTTACGTGAATCTAAGACATTTAGCTCACTACGCAACCTACAAAACCTTTTCTCATCTAAAGGCTTGGTGAAGATATTGGCTAGCTGGTTCTCGGTGCTAATATGGTAAATATCGATATCTTCCCTTTGCTGGTGGTCTCTCAAAAAGTGATGTCGGATGTCTATGTGCTCAGTGTGGCTGTGTTCAATAGGATTATCCGCCAAGCGGATTGCACTCTCATTATCACATAGGAGTGGGACTTTTCTTAGATTGTAGCCAAAGTACTGGAGGGTTTGCCTCATCCAAAGCAGTTACGTGCAACACTGTTCTGCGGCAACATACTCGGCCTCAACGATAGATAGGACAACGGAAGTTTGTTTCTTATAGCTCCAGGACACCAGGGACCTTCCCAGAAACTGACAAGTCCCTAATGTGCTCTTCCTATCAACCTTGCACCCGACATAGTCTGAATCTGAGTATCCGATTAAGTCAAAGGTAGACCCCTTTGGATACCAGATTCCGAAGCAAGGCGTAGAGACTAAATATCTAAGAATTCTCTTAACGGCCACAAGGTGACACTCCTTGGGGTTAGATTGAAATCTAGCACACATGCATACACTTAGCATAATATCCGGTCTACTAGCGCAAAGGTAAAGCAAAGATCCTATTATAGACCGGTATGCCTTTTGATCAACGGACTTACCTCCTTTGTTGAGGTCTAGATGTCCGTCCGTTCCCATTGGTGTCTTTGCGGGCTTTGCATCCTTCATCGCAAACCTTTTGAGCAATTCTTGAGTATACTTTGTTTGGGAGATGAAGGTTCCTTCCTTGAGTTGCTTCACTTGAAAACCAAGGAAGTAGTTCAACTTGCCCATCATTGACATCTCAAATTTATGCATCATCACCCTGCTAAACTCTTCACAAGACTTTTGATTAGTAGAACCAAATATTATGTCATCGACATATATTTGGCATACAAAGAGATCACCATTACAAGTCTTAGTAAAGAGAGTAGGATCAGATTTCCCAACCTTGAAAGCATTAGAAATGAGAAAATCTCTAAGGCATTCATACCATGCTCTTGGGGCTTGCTTAAGTCCATAGAGCGCTTTAGAGAGCTTGTAGACTTGATCGGGATACCTGTCATCCTCAAAACCAGGGGGTTGTTCCACATACACTTCCTCCTTGATTGGTCCATTAAGGAAGGCGCTCTTCACGTCCATTTGAAACAACTTAAAAGAATGGTGAGCAGCATAGGCTAATAATATTCGAATTGATTCTAGCCTAGCTACAGGAGCAAAAGTCTCCTCAAATTCCAAACCCGCGACTTGGGCATAACCTTTTGCCACAAGTCGAGCCTTGTTTCTTGTCACCACACCATGTTCATCTTGCTTGTTGCGGAACACCCGCTTGGTCCCTACAACATTTTGCTTCGGACATGGCACGAGGCTCTAAACTTCGTTTCTCTTGAAGTTATTGAGCTCTTCCTGCATGGCCAACGCCCAGTCCGGATCCTGCAAGGCTTCTTCTACCCTGAAGGGCTCAATAGAAGAAACAAACGAGTAATGCTCACAGAAATTAGCTAGACGTGAGCGAGTGGTTACTTCCTTACTGATATCACCCAGAATTTGATCCACTAGATGATTTCTTTGGATTGTTGACCAAACTTGAGTTGGAGGAACTTGTGAAGCTTCTTCCTCATTATCCTGTTCTTCATGTGCTCCTCCTTGATCCAGCCCTTCATCTTGAGGTACATGTTCCTCATCTTGATTTGGGGGATGCACCAATATAGAGGAAGAAGGTTGATCTTGCTCTTGTTGTTCCTCCGGTCGCACATCACCTATTGCCATTGTTCGCATTACGGCCGTCGGAACCTCATCTTCATCTACATCATCAAGATCAACTTGCTCTCTAGGAGAGCCATTAGTTTCATCAAATACAATGTCGATAGAGACTTCAACTAATCCTGATGACTTGATGAAGACCGTATACGCCTTTGTATTTGAGTCATAACCTAGTAAAAAAACCTTCTACAGCTTTGGGAGCAAAAATTGAATGCCTACCTTTCTTCACCAAGATGTAGCATTTGCTCCCAAATACTCGAAAATAGGAAACATTTGGTTTGTTACCGGTTAGGAGTTCGTATGATGTCTTCTTGAGGAGGCGATGCAGATAGAGCCGGTTTATGGCATGGCAAGTTGTATTCACAGCTTCTGACCAAAACCGCTCAAGCATCTTGTATTCTCCAAGCATAGTCCTCACCATGTCAATTAGTGTCGTGTTCTTCCTTTCTACCACACCATTTTGTTGTGGTGTGTAGGGAGCGGAGAACTCGTGCTTGATGCCTTCCTCCTTAAGATACTCTTCGACTTGAAGGTTCTTGAACTCAGATCCATTATCGCTCCTTATCTTTTTCACCTTTAGCTCAAATTCATTTTGAGCTCTCCTTAAGAAGTGCTTTAGAGTTCCTTGAGTTTCAGATTTATCCTGCAAAAGGAAAACCCAAGTGAAGCGGGAAAAATCATCTATAATAACAAGGCCATACTTACTTTCCCCAATGCTGAGATAGGCAACGACCCTGAAGAGATCCATATGTAGGAGTTCCAGTGGTCTTGATGTTGTCATCACGTTCTTGCTTTGATGAGTACTTCCCACCTGCTTCCCTGCTTGACACGCTGCACAAGGTCTGTCTTTCTCAAAATAGACATCAGTTAGTCCTAACACATGTTCTCCCTTTAGAAGTTTATGAAGGTTCTTCATTCCAACACATGCTAGACTGTGGTGCCAAAGCCAGCCCATATTAGTCTTAGCGATTAAGCATGCATCTAGATCGGCATTCTCTTTTGAGAAATCAACTAAATAGAGCTTGCCATCTAATACACCCTTAAAAGCTAATGAACCATCACTTCTTCTAAAGACAGATACATCAATATTTATAAATAAGCAATTATAACCCATATGACATAATTGGCTTACAGACAATAAATTGTACCCGAGCGATTATACTAGAAACACATTTGAAATTGAATGCTCGATTGTGATGGCTATTTTGCCTAAACCCTTAACCTTGCCTTGGTTCCCATCTCCAAAGATGATAGTGTCTTGGGAATCCCTGTTCTTGACGTAGGAGGTAAACATTTTCTTCTCCCCCGTCATGTGGTTTGTGCATCTGCTATCTATAATCCAGCTTGAGCCCCTGGATGCATAAACCTGCAAGGTAATTAAGCTTGGGTTTTAGGTACCCAACTCTTGTTGGGTCCTACAAGGTTAGTCACAACAGACTTTGGAACCCAGATGCAAGTTTTGTCTCTCTTGCATTTAGGTCTCAAACTTCTAGCAACTACTTTATCATCTTTGCATGTTAGAACAAATGAAGCATCACATGTTTGATAAAGCATAGTTGGTCTAGTTGATGCTCTCCTAGGCGCATGAGAAGCAGCATGATGGCGCCTAGGTCTATTTCTACCATGAGCATGCGAGGAGCTAGATGTAAACATGGCATGAGAATTAAATGCAGCATCATGACATACAAGATAAACAACATGATTATGACGCCTATCATGATGAATATTACTCGTAACTTTCTTATCATAAAGATATGCATGATTCTTTTGAGAGCTACCAGCCATGGGAGCCTTCCCTTTCTCTTTGTTGAGATTGGAAGTCATTTGGCTTGTTAAGTTCTTGGTTCCCTTTTGGAAACCAAGTCCATTCTTAATAGAGGGGTGTCTATCAATGGTGTAGGCATCCCTAGCAAATTTTAATTTCTCATAATTATCATTGCAAGTTTTAAGTTGAGCATTAAGACTTGCGACATCATTATTTAAATTGAGAATGGTAGAGACATGTTCATTGCAAGCATCAATATTAAAATCTGTACACCTATTGCAGATTACAACATGCTCTACACACGAACTAGTCACGTTAAATTTTTCTAGCTTAGTATTTAAATCATCATTCAAAATTTTGAGACTAGAAATCGAATCATGACAGGTAGACAGCTCAAAGGACAATGTTTCATTTTCTTAATTTCTAGAGCAAGAGATTTTTGAACATTAATGAATTTATCATGTTCGTCATAAAGAATATCTTCTTGCTTTTCTAGCAACCTATCCTTTTCATTAAGAGCATCAATTAATTCATTTATTTTATCTACCTTAGATCTATCTAATCCTTTAAATAAATCACTATAATCTATTTCATCGTCAGAAGATTCCTCATCGCTAGAAGTATACTTAGGTGTATCTCGTGTACGTACCTTCTTCTCCTTAGCCATGAGGCATGTGTGTCGTTCGTTGGGGAAGAGAGAGGACTTGTTGAAGGTTGAGGCAGCTTGTCCTTCATCATCGGAGTCGGATGAAGAACAGTCGGAGTCCCATTCTTTTCCAATGTGCGCCTCGCCATTCGCCTTCCTGTAGTTCTTCTTCCTCTCCTTCTTCCCTTTCTTTTCTTGGGCCTGGTCATTATCATTATCGGGACATTATTCTATGAAATGACTAGACTTACTGCATTGAAGCAGGAGCGTTTTCCCCTTGATTTGTTCTTGTTGGGATACTCCTTGCGTCCCTTCAAGGTAGTCTTGAAGCGCTTGATTATAAGCGTCATTTCATCCTTGTTGAGTCCGACAGCCTCCACTTGTGCTACCTTGCTAGGTAGCGCCTCCTTGCTGCTGGTTGCTTTGAGAGCCACGGGTTGCGGCTCATAGAGGGGAAGCGGTCCGTTTAAAGCATCGTATACATTCCTTGCTTCCTTCACCATCATGCGCCCGCTCACGAATTTTCCCAGAATTTCCTCGGGCGTCATCTTTGGTGTACCTGGGGTTCTCACGAATAAGATTTATAAGATGGGGATCAATAACGGTAAATGACCTTAGCATGAGCCGGACGACGTCATTATCCGTCCATCTTGTACTCCCATAGCTTCGAATCTTGTTGACAAGGGTCTTGAGCCTGTTGTAAGTTTGAGTTGGCTCCTCTCCCCTTATCATGGCGAACCTCCCTAGCTCGTCTTCCACCAGTCCAATCTTGGTGATCATGGTGGGATCATTACCCTCGTGAGAGATTTTGAGAGTGTCCCATATTTACTTGGCATTGTCCAAGCCACTTACTTTGTTATATTCATCCCTGCATAGAGATGCTAGCAAAACAGTATTAGCTTGTGCATATTTATGTATTTGCTCATTGATAAATATAGGATTGTCAGTGCTATCGAAATGCATTCCATTTTCAACAATTTCCCAAATACTAGGATGGAGAGAAAATAAGTGACTACGCATTTTATGACTCCAAAATGAATAGTCCTCTCCATCAAAGTGTGGGGGTTTTTCCAAGTGGAATAGATAGTAAATGGGCATTAGAATTATAAGGGATGCGAGAATAATCAAAAGAATAGTTTTGATTAACCATTTTCTTTTTCGATGAAGAGTCTTCATCGTCATCATCCCTTGGCGGAGAAGAGAATGTGTCGCTGTCGTAGTTGATGATCTTCTTTATGCGCCTCATCTTCTTTCCATCCCTCTTCTTGTGACTCGAGCCTGAGTCAGTGGGCTTGTCGTCTTTTGTCTCATTGACGTAGAGAGTCTCCTTCTCCTTGTCGTTAATCACCATCCCCTTACCTTTAGGATCCATCTCTTTGGGCGGTTAGTCCCTTAATGAAGAGTACGACTCTGATACCAATTGAGAGCACCTAGAGGGGGGGGGGGTGAATAGGTGATCCTGTAGAAAAAACTTTAAATGCCACAAACTTGGTTTAAGAAATGTTAGTGAAATCAAACCAAGGTGTTATGACACGAGAGAGAGGTGACTTCTTCACTTAATTGCTCTTCACAAAGTGAGTATTAAACTTAGCGCAATTATCAAGTGAGTAGAAGATCGCACAAGAATAGCAACAAGTGACACAACGATTTTTATCCCGTGGTTCGGCCAAATAGAACACTTGCCTACTTCCACGTTGTGGCATCCCAATGGACGAGGGTTGCACTCAACCCCTTTCAAACGATCCAATGATCTACTTTAATACCACAGTTTTCTTTCTTATAGTTGATGTCTCCCTTGTGAGGAATCTCCACAAGTTGGAGCCTCTCACCTTTATAATATTGATCACAATAAAAACCACAAGAGTAAGGGAGGGAAAGAAACACATGTAAGAACTAGAGTCGCAGCAATGACACGCACACAAGTCAAGAATCGAGCACACAACCACAGCGCAGAGAGTTCACAACTCGACAAGTGCTCAAATCTCAAAGGCAATGATCCGGATACGTGTTTGCGGAGTCTAGGCGTCTTAGGATGTTCAATGGAGGCTTAGTGTGGTGCTCCATGCGCCTAGGGGTCCCTTTTATAGCCCCAAGGCAGTTAGGAGCCGTTGGATCTCCATTAGGTAGGCAATTCTTGCCTTCTATCGGTTGGCGCACCGGACAGTCCGGTGCACCACCGGACAGTCCGGTGCACCACTGGACATGAACAGTGCACGATTTGTTTCCTCTTTTGGTGAAGCCAACCGTTGAGCCCTCGACCCCCTAGGCACACCGGACACTGTCCGGTGCACACTGAACAGTCCGGTGTGGCCTAGTGACCGTTGGCTCTGGACACGCGTCGCTCGTTGATCGCGCTGCCGACCGTTGGCGCGGGCGCTGATGGATCACCAGACAGTCCGGTGCACCACCGGACAGTCCGGTGAATTTTATCCGCAGTGCCCTCGGCGATTCTCGAGAGTAGCGAGTTCACAATTGAGCCAGCCTGGGCACCGGACAGTGTCCGGTGCACGCCGGATAGTCCGGTGCACCGAAGGCTGGTGCAAGTCTTCTCCAATCCAATCTCATTCGATTTGACAAGGTTCCTAGCACTTAGAGAAATATGTTAGTACCAAAAACAATTCACTAAGGCTATAGTCATACCTTGATTCTTGGTTTGCATCTCTTTAACTCTTAGCACATATCAATCAAAACAATATGTGTTGGGCATCTAATCACCAAAACATTTATAGAAATGGCCCAAGTGCACATTTCCCTTTCAATGCTTTAAAGTAGATAAGAGTAAATGAAAAACACAAAACTCATTCCCCCTCAAATATAAAAATTGTCAACCGCTCCTCACCCATCTTTCAAAATTGAACATATGGCCTTCTTGGTTGTTTCTCTAAATGATTTTTTCTTTTATACTCTCATCGTCGCAAAATGTAATTATTTAGAAACCACTTTTTTCGTTCACATTCGTTCAAATGATAATGAATATAGATATACATGCAAACAACATTCATATGCTACTTAATGAACACATGATTAGTCTAAACCAAATTATATTTTGGGACGAAGAAAGTATTTATTTTATTGACTTGTCGGCGTTTCGAGACCGGGGGGTCCCTAAGCCGACGAGTGAGTGTGCCGCGTGCCCCAGCCCAGATGGGTCGAGCGCGTGGGCGAGCGCGAAGGGGGGAGAGCGAGGTGGCCGGAGCCGGGTCGTGAGGGAGACGGAGATCCCGCGACCTTCGTGTTCGTCCCGCGCCCAGGTCGGGTGCGCTTGCAGTAGGGGGTTACAAGCGTCCACGCGGGTGAGGGGAGCGAGCGGCCCCAAGAGAGCGCCTGCCCCTACCCTCGTTCCCGCGGGGCCAACCTTCTCTAAGAAGGCCCTGGTCCTTCCTTTTATAGGCGTAAGGAGAGGATCCAGGTGTACAAATGGGGGTGTAGCAAGGTGCTACGTGTCTAGCGGGGGAGAGCTAGTGCCCTAAGTACATGCCAAGGTGGCAGCCGGAGAGATCTTGGCACCCAGCTGGTGTGGCGTCGTGGCTATCGGAGAAGCAATGGAGCCTGGCGGAGGGACAGCTGTCGGAGTGGTTGGGCCCTTGCTGACGTCCCCCTGCTTCCGTAAGGGAGCTGAGAGCCGCCGTCGTCATGGGTCTAGCGGGGCGCCATCATTGCCTATCTGGCGGAGCTAGCCAGATGGGACGTCGGTTCTGTTTTCTGCGGCCCGAGTCGGCTCAGGGTAGGGTGATGATGGCGCTTCCTGTTGACGTGGCGGACTTGTGCCCTAGGTCGGGCGACGTGGAGGCTCCTCCGAAGCCGAGGTCGAGTCTGTCCTGCATGGCCGAGGCCGAGCTCCTGGGTCGGGCGAGGCGGAGGTCTTTCGGCAGAGGCCAGGGCGGAGTCCGACCCCTGGGGTCGGGCGAGGCGGAGTTCGTCGTCTTTCGGGGCCTTAGCCCGAGTCCGAGCCCTGGGTCGGGCGGAGCGGAGTTCGCCGTCTTCCGGGGCCTTAGCCCGAGTCCGAGCCCTGGGTCGGGCGGAGCGGAGTTCGCCGTCTTCCGGGGCCTTAGCCCGAGTCCGAGCCCTGGGTCGGGCGGAGCGAAGTTCGCCGTCTTCCGGGGCCTTAGCCCGAGTCCGAGCCCTGGGTCGGGCGGAGCGGAGTTCGCCGTCTTCCGGGGCCTTAGCCCGAGTCCGAGCCCTGGGTTGGGCGGAGCTTCCTATGGCGCCTTTGGCAAGGCCTGGCTGCCTGTCAGTCTCACTCTGTCAAGTGGCACTGCAGCCGGGATGGCGCAGGCGGCGCTGTCCTTTTGTCAGACCGGTCAGTGGAGCGGCGAAGTGACGGCGGTCACTTCGGCTCTGCCAGGGGGCGCGCGTCAGGATAAAGGTGCCAGGCTACCTTTGCGTTAAATGCCCCTGTGACTTGGTCTGTCGGTGCGGCGATTTAGTCAGGGTTGCTTCTTAACGAAGGCAAGGCCTCGGGCGAGCCGGAGGTGCGTCTGCCGTAAAAAGGGGGCCTCGGGCGAGACGGAAACACCTCAGGGTCGGCTGCCCTTGCCCGAGGCTAGGCTCGGGCGAGGCGTGATCGAGTTGCTCGTATGGACCGATCCCTGACTTAATCGCACCCATCAGGCCTCTGCAGCTTTATGCTGATGGGGGTTACCAGCTGAGAATTAGGCGTCTTGAGGGTACCCCTAATTATGGTCCCCGACAGTAGCCCCCGAGCCTCGAAGGGAGTGTCAGCACTCGCTTGGAGGCTTTCGTCGCACTTTTTTGCAAGGGGACCAACCATTCTCGGTTGCATTTTGTTCCGGTGGGTGCGCGCGAGCGCACCCGCCGGGTGTAGCCCCCGAGGCCTCGGAGGAGTGGTTTCACTCCTTCGAGGTCTTAATGCCTTGCGTAACGCTTCGGCTGGTCTGGTGGTTCCCTCATGCGAACTGGCCGTAGCCCGGGTGCACTGTCGGGGCCCAAGTTCTCGGGCTGGTATGTTGACGCTGTCAACGGTTTGGCCGGAGCCGGGTTTGCGAGAGCAGCCCCCGAGCCTCCGCACAGGGCGAGAGGGCGATCAGGGACAGACTCGGCTTTTTTATATACGCCCCTACGTCGCCTTTCCGCAAGGAGGAGGGGGGGAGAGCGCCATGTTACCCTCGATGGGCACCGAACATGGTGTCTCCGGTGAGCTGCAAGCGAGTAATTCGAGTGGTCGTCCGTGCCCCGTTCGTTGGGGGTCGGCTAGGGGCCCGGAGGCACGCCCAAAAGTACCTGCGGGTGATCTGCCGGACCCGGTCCCCTGGCGACGGGGTCCGAGGGCTCGATGCCTCCCTCCGATGGGATTCCGTTACAGGATCGTTCCCGCTGGTCTCGGAAATGTCCTAGGGTACCTCGGGAGCGCAGCCCGAGCCTCGGTTATGTATCGAACGTACCCCTGGTCATCCCTCGCTCGGTGTCTGAGGCGACTGTGAACCCTTCGGGGGGCCAGCCTTCGAACCCCTGATCAGTAATGGGCGCGGAGCCCGAGTAGCCTGAGGCGGCCGTGGAACCTTTCGGGAGGCCGACCTTCGAACCTCTGACCAGTAGTGGGTGTCGGGCCCACGCGATCTGAGGCGGCTGTTGAACCCTTCGGGGGGCCAGCCTTCGAACCCCTGATCAGTAAGGAGGCTCGGAGCCTAGTTCCTTCACGGGGAAGGATCCCTTTAGGGGTAACCCCTTTCCCGGTCCCTGTTGCAAGAGATAGAGAAAGAGAAAAAAGGGAAAAGGATACGAAATTTGAACGTCGCGGCGTACCTTTTTTGGCGCGGTTGTTTTGGCGAAGGCGAAGCGTCGCCAGCTGCTCCTGCCAGAAGCGCCGCCTGTCCAGCCGCGGAGTTAATGCGACGGGGCGAGTAGTTGACGAGGCTGCCGTTGCGCGTGCGCGAGCCGTTCGAGGAACGGGTCACGGGCGCGTCGTCTTCACGCCGTGAGAGGGGGTTCTCTCGCTGCCTCCGGATGGGCCGTGAGCTTGGCTGACGGTGTGACCGCTGCTCTCGCGTGCCTGCCACCGTTATTACTGCCGGCCCACTTTTGACCGCGTTTGTCCGCTGTGTCAGGCTGGCGCTGCTGGGTCGCCTCGGGTTGCGGTATCGGTTCCGCAATCGAGGAGGTGCGGTGGTGGCGCAAGTGGTACAGTTGCTTGCATGCAGCATCCGGCGCGCCGGTCGCGCGACGCGTGGGCTTGGGCCTCTGTGCTGGCAGGTTAGGAGTCGGAGAGGCGCGGCCACTTGGCGTGGTTGCATGCCGCATTGCCGCCTGCATGGCTGCCTGCCCCTTTCGCCCGTTGGCCTGGGCAAAAGTGGAGGGTCACTTGTAACCGCTGGGTGGTTGCGTGCGCCGTGCGCGGCGGTTTGGCTTCTTCTGCTCGGAGCCGGTCTGCATGACATGCGGGACCCAGCCCCTGCGCCACGGGGGAGGGCTTTGGAGGCGTGTTGGAGAAGACTCGGCCCGTGACGGTTGGGGGCGCAAGCAGGGAGAGTCGCCTTTAAAAGGAGGGCGACCCCTTTCGTAAGGCGACCATGTCTTCTTCCTCCCTTATGCACCGTGTCTTTCCACCTTTCAAGCCCCTGGATGGGGGAAACCGCCGTCTTTTCGCCCCATCGTTGGAGGAACGCAACTCCGTGGGAGTTGGTACCTTTCAGCCATCGTTCGGCTTCAAGGATTTTCATCAGGCAGCCCGGTTGCTCCCCTCCGCTGGGGGTCACCCGAGACGGTGACCACTAGCTCCTGGGTGGGGAGGAGCAAACCGGGTTGCGATCTTGGTCCCACCCTCAGCTTCAAGGATGTTCATCATCCTCGCTGGGGTGGGTGCCGGACCGAGCCGGCGCTCTACCTCCCGCACGGGTTCGTGGGTCATCCTCTCCCGCAACATTCGAGGGAGAGGGCGCTCACTGGCCCTGCGGGCGGCCCGGACTTCGACAACATGGGGTGGATCGACGGCGGACATCGTCACCTCCAGCGTGTCGGGTTCGCTGGCTTGGCTCCCGGCGGCCCCTTCTGTTGGGGGGCGGCTGCCGTGCCGTGTACACGGGAGGTCCACCCTAGACGCCGCGCGCTGCTAGGGCGGCGTTCGTGTTCTGGGGTGGTCCTGCCTTTGCACCGGGGCGGCGCCTTTACGCAGAGGCCGATGCCCCACTCATCTGGGAGGACTTGAGTGGGGATCTGCCGGTAGGCTGATGGCTCCTGCCGTCGGTGCCGAGGCGGAGGCGGCTCGAGAAGTCCCCGTCGCCGACGGGATTACCGCCACCATCCGCGCCTCGGGCCTCCGGCTCTTTGTACTTGTCCTCGCCCCTCGAGCGTCGGCGTGGGCGAGGGCAAGACTGCAGCGGCGCCTACCCTGAGGCCTGCGCTGCTGTAGTTCGGCCATCCGGAGTGGGGGCCGTCGGCGTCGTGGCCAGAGCGGGCGGTGGCGAGCCGCCCGTCAGTCTTCTGCAGCCCCGCAGGCCCGCCCCTATCGAGTGGGGTTGCTCGTACCTGCGGGGGGGGGACCAGAGTTCCGTTTGTAATGGCACTTCGAATGCCAGGATTTTTTGTTCATTTCGGCTTTCGGGGCCTGAACATGTATGTGACTTCGGCACGGAGCCGTGTTTTTTCCTCATTTTTGAGCACTAAGACTCGCCTGTTGTTTGTCTGAACCACTTCACCAAGCATGAGTCACCCCATGTCAAGGTGACGAGTGAGGTATCCGTATCCCGGAGGCGTAGGATTCCCTCGGCTCGGTCGGCCCTGCCGTCCGAGGCTCCTCTAGCTTAGTTAAAGAGACCCCTCGGCCGCTCTTCGTCGAGCCGAGGCCAGGGGTAGCGATATCAGCATGAGCAGAGGCGGAGTTGGCTCGAAAATGAAACCTGGTTGGCCGGAGCCTAGCCAGGTTGTCCGTTGGCTGGATAGACGTCGGGGTTGATCAGCCGAGGCTTCGGACCGGGCTAGCGCCCTCGGAAGATGGTTGGCCGAGGCCCCGGAGGTGGCCGGCCGAGCCGCCTGCTCGGGCCGGATTCCCAGAGAAGTCCCTGACAGCGATTGCCCGGGCGTGGTGATGACGTCGCCTTTGGAGCAGAGACCCTCGGACCGCGTCGCCGTCCGAGGCTAGGTCGGGCCTCGCCGAAGGTGCCGTCGATGCCGAGGGTGTTGCTGCCCCCTTCCAGCGTCAAGACCCGAGCCTGCAGGATCAGATTGTCTTGTAGTGTGTGCTTTGTGCGGCCGTCGAGGCCAGAACACACACCCTTGTTGCGTGTTAAAGCTGCATCTCTCTTCCTCTTGTTTCAAGTATCTGGACTTTTTGTCGGTAACAGGGACGTTTGTGCGAGCGAAAGTTGCTTCTCGCGGAAGGTGAGGAGTGAGGTATCCGTATCCCGGAGGCGTGGGAGTCCCTCGGCTCGGTCGGCCTTGCCGCTTACGCGCACTTTTATTCGTCCCTGAGGCCCTATCACCGACTCGGTCGAGAAGACTCGAAGAATCGCTTCGACAGAAGGGCTTCCGAACGTAGAGACTTGTTCGATCCGCGGAGTCACCTTATCCGAACGCGAGTTACTTATCGCAGAAGGTGATGAGTGAGGTATCCGTATCCCGGAGGCGTAGGAGTCCCTCGGCTCGGTCAGCCTTGACTGCTTACGTGTACCCCGTCGTTTCCAGGACCCACTTTTCGAAGTAGTCAAAAAGCACGAAAGATATTCTGGTAAAAGAGATTTTTTTTCGAGGAAAATTTTGACGCAGAGGGGGTTTCCCCCCTTTTAGCCCCTGAGGGAGGGTCGGGCTTTGCCGAGGCGAGGCCGACCCTTCCTTGTTGACTAAACTTTGCGTGGGTGCGAGGTATATGAACAACTTGGAAACATCTTAAGGGTAGAAGCGACGTAGCTGTTGGATGTTCCAAGCGTTGCCGTAGACCTCGCCTTGACTGTTAGCCAGCTTGTACGTTCCGGGCTTCAGAACTTTGGCGATGACGAATGGCCCCTCCCAGGGGGGCGTGAGCTTGTGCCTCCCTCGAGCGTCTTGCCGCAGCCGAAGCACCAGGTCGCCCACCTGGAGGTCTCGGGGTCGGACCCCTCGGGCGTGGTAGCGTCGCAGGGACTGCTGATACCGCGCTGAGTGTAGTAAGGCCCTGTCCCGAGCCTCTTCCAGCTGGTCCAGCGAGTCCTCTCGGCTAGCTTGGTTGCTTTGATCGTCGTAGGCTCTCGTCCTCGGGGAGCCGTATTCCAGGTCCGTGGGCAAGACGGCCTCGGCCCCGTAGACCAGGAAGAACGGCGTGAAACCCGTGGCTCGGCTCGGTGTCGTCCTCAGGCTCCAGACCACCGAGGGGAGTTCCTTCATCCATCGCTTGCCGAACTTGTTGAGGTCATTGTAAATCCGAGGCTTGAGCCCTTGTAGAATCATGCCGTCGGCACGCTCCACTTGCCCATTCGACATGGGATGAGCTACGGCAGCCCAGTCCTCCCGGATGTTGTGGTCCTCGCAAAAATCCAAGAGTTTTTTGCCGGTGAACTGGGTGCCGTTGTCGGTGATGATGGAGTTCGGGACCCCGAAGCGATGGATGATGTTGGTGAAGAACACCACCGCCTGCTCGGACCTGATGCTGTTCAGGGGTCGGACCTCGATCCACTTGGAGAATTTGTCGACGGTGACCAGCAGGTGCGTGTAGCCCCCGGGCGCCTTCTGCAGAGGGCCGACGAGGTCCAGACCCCACACAGCGAAGGGCCAGGTGATGGGTATCGTCTGCAGAGCCTGAGCGGGCAGGTGGGTCTGCTTCACATAGAATTGGCACCCTTCGCAGGTGCGGACAATTCTAGTGGCGTCAGCCACCGCCGTCGGCCAGTAGAAGCCTTGCCGGAAAGCGTTCCCGACAAGGGCTCGAGGCGCTGCGTGATGGCCGCAAGCCCCCGAGTGTACCTCTTGCAGGAGTTCCTGACCTTCGGCGATGGAGATGCACCGCTGGAGGATGCCCGAGGGGCTACGGTGGTAAAGCTCCTTCTCATCGCCCAGCAAGACGAACGACTTGGCGCGTCGCGCTACCCGCCGTGCCTCGGCCTGGTCGAGGGGTAGCTCTCCTTGGCGGAGATATTGCAGGGACGGGGCCTGCCAATCTCGATCAGGCGTGACCCCGCTCCGCTCCTCCTCGATGCGCAGCGCCTCGCCCTCGGGGGCCGAGGGTTCCTCGGGCTGAACCGAGGATGGCTCGGGCTGGGCCGAGGTCACCTCGGACGGGGCCGAGGGCGCCTCGGGCTCGGGCGTGTCGCTGATCTTGACGGAGGGTTGGTGCAGATCCTGGGAGAAGACGTCCGGGGGAACCGTCGTTCGCCCCGAGGCTATCTTTGCCAGCTCGTCCGCAGTCTCGTTGTAGCGCCGGGCGATGTGGTTATGCTCGAGCCCGTAGAACTTGTCTTCCAGGCGTCGAACCTCATCACAGTAGGCCTCCATCTTCGGGTCGCGGTAGTGGGAGTTCTTCATGACTTGGTCGATGACGAGCTGCGAGTCGCCGCGAGCGTCGAGGCATCGGACCCCTAGCTCGATGGCGATTCGCAATCCGTTGATCAGAGCTTCGTACTCAGCCACGTTGTTGGACGCCGGGAAATGGAGGCGTAGCACGTAGCGCAGGTGTTTCCTGAGGGGCGAGACGAAGAGCAGGCCCGCGCTGGCTCCCGTCTTCATCAGCGACCCGTCGAAAAACATGGTCCAGAGCTCTGGTTGGATCGGAGCCGTTGGCAACTGTGTGTCGACCCATTCGGCTACGAAGTCCGCCAGTACCTGGGACTTGATGGCCTTCCGAGGGGCGAACGAGATTGTCTCGCCCATGATTTCCACCGCCCACTTCGCGATCCGTCCCGAGGCCTCTCGGCACTGGATGATCTCCCCCAGGGGGAAGGATGACACCACAGTTACCGGATGAGACTCGAAGTAATGCCGCAACTTTCGCCTCGTCAGGATCACTGCATACAGCAGCTTCTGAACTTGTGGGTAGCGGATCTTGGTTTCGGACAGCACCTCGCTGACGAAGTAAACTGGCCTCTGAATGGGCAATGCATGCCCCTCTTCTTGCCTTTCGACCACGATCGCGGCGCTAACCACCTGAGTGGTAGCGGCGACGTAGACCAAGAGGGCTTCTCCATCAGCTGGGGGTACCAAGACGGGCGCCTGGGTAAGGAGCGCCTTCAGGTTCCCAAGAGCTTCCTCGGCCTCGGGAGTCCAAGTGAAGCACTCGGCCTTCCTTAAGAGACGGTACAGAGGCAGGCCTCTTTCACCGAGGCGCGAGATGAAACGGCTCAAGGCCGCGAGACATCCCATGACCTTCTGTACGCCTTTTAAGTCCTTGATGGGCCCCATGCTGGTGATGGCTGCGATCTTCTCCGGGTTGGCTTCGATGCCCCGCTTGGAGACGATGAATCCCAGGAGCATGCCTCGGGGCACCCCAAAGACACACTTCTCGGGATTGAGCTTGACGCCCTTCGCCTTGAGACACCAGAATGTCACTTCAAGGTCGGAGAGAAGGTCGGAGGCTTTCCTTGTCTTGACTACGATGTCATCGACGTAGGCCTTGACCGTGCGACCAATGTGTTCGCCGAACACATGGTTCATGCACCGCTGGTACGTTGCACCCGCGTTCCTCAAACCGAACGGCATGGTGACATAACAGTACATGCCGAAGGGCGTGATGAAAGAAGTCGCGAGCTGGTCGGACTCTTTCATCTTGATTTGATGATACCCTGAGTAGGCATCGAGGAAAGACAGGGTTTCGCACCCAGCAGTGGAATCCACGATTTGATCGATGCGAGGTAGAGGGTAGGGAACCTTCGGACATGCTTTGTTGAGACCAGTGTAGTCTACACACATCCGCCATTTCCCCCCTTTCTTCCTCACAAGCACAGGGTTGGCAAGCCATTCGGGATGGAATACCTCTTTGATGAACCCTGCTGCCATCAGCTTGTGGATCTCCTCGCCTATCACCCTGCGCCTTTCCTCGTCGAATCGGCGCAGAGGCTGTCTGACCGGTCGGGCTCCGGCCCGAATATCCAGCGAGTGCTCGGCGACATCCCTCGGTATGCCGGGCATGTCCGAGGGACTCCACGCAAAGACGTCGGCGTTTGCGTGGAGAAAGTCGACGAGCACTGCTTCCTATTTGGGGTCGAGCCCGGAACCGATCCGGATCTGCTTGGAGGTGTCGCCACTGGGGTCGAGAGGGACGGCCTTAACCGTCTCCGCTGGCTCGAAGTTGTCGGTGTGTCGCTTCACGTCCGGCACCTCTTGGGAGAGGATTTCCAGGTCGGCGATGAGGGCCTCGGACTCGGCGAGGGCCTCGGCGTACTCCACGCACTCCACATCGCATTCGAACGCGTGTTTGTACGTGGGGCCGACGGTGATGACCCCGTTGGGGCCCGGCATCTTGAGCTTCAGGTAGGTGTAGTTGGGGACGGCCATGAACTTCGCGTAGCATGGCCTTCCCAATACTGCGTGGTAGGTTCCTCGGAACCCGACCACCGCGAACGTCAAAGTCTCCCTTCGGAAGTTGGAGGGTGTTCCGAAGCAGACAGGAAGGTCGAGCTGTCCGAGGGGCTGGACGCGCTTCCCAGGAATGACCCCGTGGAAGGGCGCAGCGCCTGCTCGGACGGAGGACAGATCGACGCGCAGGAGCCTGAGGGTCTCGGCGTAGATGATATTGAGGAAGCTGCCCCCATCCATCAGGACCTTGGTGAGCCTGACGTCGCCGATGATGGGATCGACGACGAGCGGGTACTTCCCCGGGCTCGGCACGTGGTCGGGGTGGTCATCTTGGTCGAAGGTGATCGGCTTGTCGGACTAGTCTAGGTAGACTGGCGCCGCCACCTTCACCGAGCAGACCTCCCGACGCTCTCGCTTGCGATGCCGAGCCGAGGCATTCGCCGCATGCCCTCCGCAGATCATGAAGCAGTCGCGGACCTCGGGGAACTCTCCTGCTTGGTGATCTTCCTTTTTGTCGTCGTCGCGGGCCCTGCCACCCTCTGCGGGTGGCTCGGCCTTGTGGAAGTGGCGCCGAAGCATGACGCACTCCTCGAGGGTGTGCTTGACGGGCCCCTGATGGTAAGGGCACGTCTCCTTGAGCATCTTGTCGAAGAGGTTGGCACCTCCGGGGGGCTTCCGAGGGTTCTTGTACTCGGCGGCGGCGACAAGGTCTGCGTCGGCAGCGTCGCGTTTCGCTTGCGACTTCCTCCTGCCTTTCTTCTTGGCGCCGCGCAGAGTAGACGCCTCGGGAGCATCCTCCGACGGGCGGCCCTGGGGCTGCTTGTCCTTTCGGAAGATGGCCTCGACCGCCTCCTGGCTGGAGGCGAACTTGGTGGCGATGTCCATCAGCTCGCTCGCCCTGGTGGGGGTCTTGCGACCCAACTTGCTCACCAGGTCACGGCAGGTGGTGCCGGCAAGGAACGCGCCGATGACATCGGAGTCGGTGATGTTGGGCAGTTCGGTGCGCTGCTTTGAGAACCGCCGGATGTAGTCCCGAAGAGACTCTCCCGGCTGTTGCCGGCAGCTTCGGAGGTCCCAGGAATTCCCGGGGCGCACGTACGTGCCCTGGAAGTTGCCGGCGAAAGCTTGGACCAAATCCTCCCAGTTGGAAATCTGCCCCGGAGGCAGGTGCTCCAACCAAGCGCGAGCAGTGTCGGAGAGGAACAGGGGGAGGTTGCGGATGATGAGGTTGTCGTCGTCCGTTCCACCCAGTTGACAGGCCAGGCGGTAGTCCGTGAGCCACAATTCCGGTCTTGTTTCCCCCGAGTACTTTGTGATAGTAGTCGAGGGTCGGAATCGGGTCGGAAACGGCGCCCGCCGAATGGCCCGGCTGAAGACCTGCGGACCGGGTGGTTCGGGCGAGGGACTCCGATCCTCCCCGCTGTCGTAGCGTCCCCCACGCCTGGGGTGATAGCCTCGGCGCACCCTTTCCTCGAGGCGTGCCGACGGTCGCGATGAGGGTGCTCGTCGTCGAGGTGGCCCGGGGCCGCAGGCGCGGTGTTGCGCGTGCGCCCGGTGTAGACTGAGGCTTCCCGCATGAGTCGGGAAGTCGCGGCACAAGGTTCCGAGGGGTACCCCTGCCTTCGGGAGGCAGAGCTCTCGGCCCGCCGGGCCGCAGCGCCTTCCAGGAGATGCTTGAGCTCTCCCTGGATTCGCCGACCCTCGGTGGTTGATGACTCCGGCATCGCGCGGAGGAGCATCGCTGCGGCTGCCAGGTCCTGACCGGTTCCGCCGGATGCGGGTGGCGGCCTGTCCCTGGCATCGTTGGCGATGCGGTGATGGAGACCCTGGGGCAGGTGACGTATTTCTCCGGCCGGGGGCTGGCCCGCCCATACCTGCACGACGTCCCGGCGGATCGACTCGAGCGCTCCTGCTCCCTCGTCGAGCCCGGCCTGCGCCCCGCGGACTTGCTCGAGCTGTGGGTCGTGACCCCCCGCCGGAACGGGGACCACAGCTAGCTCCCGCGGGATGTCGGCGCGAGGCACTGGCCTAGGGAGATCACCATCCTCCGGCATGCCGAGACGGTTGCCTCCGGAGGGATCCCCTAGCTCGACGTGGAAACATTCGCGGCTCGGGCCGCAGTCCTTGTCGTCAAGGCTGCGGCTGCCGTCGGAACAGTCGGAGAGGCAGTAGTTGCATGCGGTCATGAAGTCCCGTATGGCACTGGGGTTGCCAGGTCCAGAGAAATCCCAGCAGATGCTGGGGTCGTCGTCTTCCTCGGACCCAGAGGGCCTGTAGGTCGAGACGCCTGTCAATCGGTCCCAAGGTGACCGCACACGAAACCCAAGAGAGGTTGTACTCGCCTCAACGTGAGCGCCCGCGAGAGCAAGGTCGCTAGGCGGGTTGAGGTCGAGTCGAAATGACGAAGGATGGGAATCGGTCGGTACCTTTTGGTCGACGAGGAGCGACGAAGTCACATCGGGGGCTGATCGCGCCGTCGTCTTGGGTACGAGGGCGACGTCCTGCAGGCCCTTCGTGAGCGTGCTGGCGTCGTCCACTTGCTCGGGGTCGGCGTGTTGCGGGGGGACGGCGCTTGCCTTCGCCTCAAACGCGATGGTGACGCCCGACGCGTCCTCCGTTGGGGCGCTGGTAATGTCGATTCGCTCGACAGCCGACGAAGCGCAGCCTCCCGCTCGGCCCTGGTTGCCCCGCCTCCTCCTCCGATGGCGAGGGAGAGGATGGGGCGAGCTCGAAGGTTGTTCTTCCCCCACGCGGGGAAGACGTCGTCGATTCCGCCGCTGGCGGGCGGGCTGTCGGCCACCATCGTCGCCGTCGCGCGGCGGTGGAAGGAGTATCATGTCGTAGCTGCCGTCGAAAGACATGAACTCGAGACTCATGAAACGGAGCACCGTCCCGGGTTGGAGAGGTCGTTGGAGACTGCCCATCTGGAGGTTGACGGGAAACTGCTCGTCAACACGCAGCAGGCCCCTACCTGGCGCGCCAACTGTCGGCGTTTCGAGACCGGGGGGTCCCTAAGCCGACGAGTGAGTGTGCCACGTGCCCCAGCCCAGATGGGTCGAGCGCGTGGGCAAGCGCGAAGGGGGGAGAGCGAGGTGGCCGGAGCCGGGTCGTGAGGGAGGCGGAGATCCCGCGGCCTTCGTGTTCGTCCCGCGCCCAGGTCGGGTGCGCTTGCAGTAGGGGGTTACAAGCGTCCACGTGGGTGAGGGGAGCGAGCGGCCCCAAGAGAGCGCCTGCCCCTGCCCTCGTTCCCGCGGGGCCAACCTTCTCTAAGAAGGCCCTGGTCCTTCCTTTTATAGGCGTAAGGAGAGGATCCAGGTGTACAAATGGGGGTGTAGCAAGGTGCTACGTGTCTAGCGGGGGAGAGCTAGTGCCCTAAGTACATGCCAAGGTGGCAGCCGGAGAGATCTTGGCACCCAGCTGGTGTGGCGTCGTGGCTGTCGGAGAAGCAATGGAGCCTGGCGGAGGGACAGCTGTCGGAGTGGTTGGGCCCTTGCTGACGTCCCCCTGCTTCCGTAAGGGAGCTGAGAGCCGCCGTCGTCATGGGTCTAGCGGGGCGCCATCATTGCCTATCTGGCGGAGCTAGCCAGATGGGACGTCGGTTCTGTTTTCTGCGGCCCGAGTCGGCTCGGGGTAGGGTTATGATGGCGCTTCCTGTTGACGTGGCGGACTTGTGCCCTAGGTCAGGCGACGTGGAGGCTCCTCCGAAGCCGAGGTCGAGTCTGTCCTGCATGGCTGAGGCCGAGCTCCTGGGTCGAGCGAGGCGGAGGTCTTTCGGCAGAGGCCAGGGCGGAGTCCGACCCCTGGGGTCGGGCGAGGCGGAGTTCGTCGTCTTCCGGGGCCTTAGCCCGAGTCCGAGCCCTGGGTCGGGCGGAGCGGAGTTCGCCGTCTTCCGGGGCCTTAGCCCGAGTCCGAGCCCTGGGTCGGGCGGAGCGGAGTTCGCCGTCTTCCGGGGCCTTAGCCCGAGTCCGAGCCCTGGGTCGGGCGGAGCGAAGTTCGCCGTCTTCTGGGGCCTTAGCCCGAGTCCGAGCCCTGGGTCGGGCGGAGCGGAGTTCGCCGTCTTCCGGGGCCTTAGCCCGAGTCCGAGCCCTAGGTTGGGTGGAGCTTCCTATGGCGCCTTTGGCAAGGCCTGGCTGCCTGTCAGTCTCACTCTGTCAAGTGGCACTGCAGCCGGGATGGCGCAGGCGGCACTGTCCTTTTGTCAGACCGGTCAGTGGAGCGGCGAAGTGACGGCGGTCACTTCGGCTCTGCCAGGGGGTGCGCGTCAGGATAAAGGTGCCAGGCTACCTTTGCGTTAAATGCCCCTGTGACTTGGTCTGTCGGTGCGGCGATTTAGTCAGGGTTGCTTCTTAACGAAGGCAAGGCCTCGGGCGAGCCGGAGGTGCGTCTGCCGTAAAAAGGGGGCCTCGGGCGAGACGGAAACACCTCAGGGTCGGCTGCCCTTGCCCGAGGCTAGGCTCGGGCGAGGCGTGATCGAGTCGCTCGTATGGACCGATCCCTGACTTAATCGCACCCATCAGGCCTCTGCAGCTTTATGCTGATGGGGGTTACTAGCTGAGAATTAGGCGTCTTGAGGGTACCCCTAATTATGGTCCCCGACATGACTATTTGAAAAAACATAGTAAATCCAGAAAAAATATAAAATGGAAATTTTATAGGGCCCAAAGGGCAAATGTACATAGGGTAAGTTTACGGAGAGAACCCTAAATTCTAGAGAAAATACAATACAAGAAAGAAACTATATACATATTGTCGGGGACCATAATTAGGGGTACCCTCAAGACGCCTAATTCTCAGCTGGTAACCCCCATCAGCATAAAGCTGCAGAGGCCTGATGGGTTTGATTAAGTCAGGGATCAGTCCATACGAGCGACTCGATCACGCCTCGCTCGAGCCTAGCCTCGGGCAAGGGCAGCCGACCCTGAGGTGTTTCCGTCTCGCCCGAGGCCCCCTTTTTTACGGCAGACGCATCTCTGGCTCGCCCGAGGCCTTGCCTTCGTTAAGAAGCAACCCTGACTAAATCACCGCGCCGACCGACCGAGTCGCAGGGGCATTTAACGCAAAGAGTGAGACTGACAGGCAGCCAGGCCTTGCCAAAGGCGCCATAGGAAGCTCCGCCCGACCCAGGGCTCGGACTCGGGCTAAGACCCCGGAAGACGGTGAACTCCGCTCCGCCCGACCCAGGGCTCGGACTCGGGCTAAGACCCCGGAATACGGCGAACTCCGCTCCGCCCGACCCAGGGCTCGGACTTGGGCTAAGACCCCGGAAGACGGCGAACTCCGCTCCGCCCGACCCAGGGCTCGGACTCGGGCTAAGACCCCGGAAGACGGCGAACTCCGCTCCGCCCGACCCAGGGCTCGGACTCGGGCTAAGGCCCCGGAAGACGGCGAACTCCGCTCCGCCCGACCCAGGGCTCGGACTCGGGCTAAGGCCCCGGAAGACGGCGAACTCCGCTCCGCCCGACCCAGGGCTCGGACTCGGGCTAAGGCCCCGGAAGACGACGAACTCCGCCTCGCCCGACCCAGGGCTCGGACTCCGCCCTGGCCTCTGCCGAACGACCTCCGCCTCGCCCGACCCAGGAGCTCGGGCTCGGCCTCGACCATGGAAGACAGACTCGACCTCAGCCTCGGAGGAGCCTCCACGTCGCTCGACCTAGGGCACAAGTCCGCCACGTCAACAGGAAGCGCCATCATCACCCTACCCCGAGCCGACTTGGGACGCAGAGAACAAGACTGACGTCCCATCTGGCTAGCTCCGCCAGACAGGCAATGATGGCGCCCTGCTAGACCCATGACGACGGCGGCTCTCAGCTCCCTTACGGAAGCGGGGGGACGTCAGCAAGAGCCCAACTATTCCGACAGCTGTCCCTCCACCAGGCTCCGTTACTCCTCCGACAGCCACGACACCACACCAGCTGGGTGCCAAGTTCTCTCCGGCTGCCACATTGGCATGTACCCAGGGCGCTAGCTCTCCCCGCTAGACACGTAGCACTCTGCTGCATCCCCATTGTACACCTGGATCCTCTCCTTGCGCCTATAAAAGGAAGGACCAGGGCCTTCTTAGAGAAGGTTGGCCCCGCGGGAACAAGGGCAGGGGCAGGCGCTCTCTTGGGGCCGCTCACTCCCCTCACCCGCGTGGACGCTTGTAACCCCCTACTGCAAGCGCACCCGACCTGGGCGCGGGACGAACACGAAGGCCGCGGGATCTCCGCCTCCCTCACGACCCGGCTCCGGCCACCTCGCTCTCCCCCCTTCGCGCTCGCCCACACGCTCGACCCATCTGGGCTGGGGCACGCGGCACACTCACTCGTCGGCTTAGGGACCCCCCGGTCTCGAAACGCCGACAGTTGGCGCGCCAGGTAGGGGCCTGCTGCGTGTTGACGAGCAGTTTCCCGTCAAGCTCCAGATGGGCAGTCTCCAACGACCTCTCCAACCCGGGACGGTGCTCCGTTTTGGGAGCCTCGGGTTCATGTCTTTCGACGGCGGCTACGACATGATACTCCTTCCACCGCCGCGCGACGGCGACAATGGCGGCCGATAGCCCGCCCGCCGGCGGCGGAATCGACGACGTCTTTCCCGCGTGGGGGAAGAACAACATTCGAGCTCGCCCCATCCTCTCCCTCACCATCGGAGGAGGAGGCGGGGCAACCAGGGCTGAGCGGGAGGCTGCGCTCCGTCGGCTGTCGAGCGAATCGACATCCCCAGTGCCCCAACGGAGGACGCGTCGGGCGTCACCCTCGCGTTTGAGGCGAAGGCGAGCGCCGTCCCCCCGCAACACGCCAACCCCGAGCAGGTGGACGACGCCAGCATGCTCACGGAGGGCCTGCAGGACATCGCCCTCGTACCCAAGACGACGGCACGATCAGCCCCCGATGTGACTTCGTCGCTCCTCGTCGACCAAAAGGTACCGACCGATTCCCATCCTTCGTCATTTCGACTCGACCTCAACCCGCCTAGCGACCTCGCTCTCGCGGGTGCTCACGTTGAGGCGAGTACAACCTCTCTTGGGTTTCGTGTGCGGTCGCCTTGGGACCGATTGACGGGCGTCTCGACCTACGGGCCCTCTGGGTCCGAGGAAGACGACGACCCCAGCATCTGCTGGGATTTCTCTGGACCTGGCAACCCCAGTGCCATGCGGGACTTCATGACCGCATGCAACTACTGCCTCTCCGACTGTTCCGACGGCAGCCGCAGCCTTGACGACAAGGACTGCGGCCCGAGCCGCGAATGTTTCCACGTCGAGCTAGGGGATTCCTCCGGAGGCAACCGTCTCGACATGCCGGAGGATGGTGATCTCCCTAGGCCAGTGCCTCGCGCCGACATCCCGCAGGAGCTAGCTGTGGTCCCCGTTCCGACGGGGGGTCACGACCCACAGCTCGAGCAAGTCCGCGGGGCGCAGGCCGGGCTCGACGAGGGAGCAGGAGCGCTCGAGTCGATCCGCCGGGACGTCGTGCAGGTATGGGCGGGCCAGCCCCCGGCTGGAGAAATACGTCACCTGCCCCAGGGTCTCCAGCACCACATCGCCAACGATGCCAGGGACAGGCCGCCACCCGCATCCGGCGGAACCGGTCAGGACCTGGTAGCCGCAGCGATGCTCCTCCGCGCGATGCCGGAGTCATCAACCACCGAGGGTCGGCGAATCTAGGGAGAGCTCAAGCATCTCCTGGAAGGCGCTGCGGCCCGGCGGGCCGAGAGCTCTGCCTCTCGAAGGCAGGGGTACCCCTCGGAACCTCGTGCCGCGACTTCCCGACTCATGCGGGAAGCCTCGGTCTACACCGGGCGCACGCGCAATACCGCGCCTGCGGCCCCGGGCCACCTCGGCGACGAGCACCCTCATCGCGACCGTCGGGCCCGCCTCGATGAAAGGGTGCGCCGAGGCTATCACCCCAGGCGTGGGGGACGCTACGACAGCGGGGAGGATCGGAGTCCCTCGCCCGAACCACCCGGTCCGCAGGTCTTCAGCCGGGCCATTCGGCGGGCGCCGTTTCCGACCCGATTCCGACCCCCGACTACTATCACAAAGTACTCGGGGGAAACAAGGCCAGAATTGTGGCTCGCGGACTACCGCCTGGCCTGTCAACTGGGTGGAACGGACGACGACAACCTCATCATCCGCAACCTCCCCCTGTTCCTCTCCGACACTGCTCGCGCTTGGTTGGAGCACCTGCCTCCGGGGCAGATTTCCAACTGGGAGGATTTGGTCCAAGCTTTCGCCGGCAACTTCCAGGGCACGTACGTGCGCCCCAGGAATTCCTGGGACCTCCGAAGCTGCCGGCAACAGCCAGGAGAGTCTCTTCGGGACTACATCCGGCGGTTCTCGAAGCAGCGCACCGAACTGCCCAACATCACCGACTCCGATGTCATCGGCGCGTTCCTTGCTGGCACCACCTGCCGTGACCTGGTGAGCAAGTTGGGTCGCAAGACCCCCACCAGGGCGAGCGAGCTGATGGACATCGCCACCAAGTTCGCCTCCGGCCAGGAGGCGGTCGAGGCCATCTTCCGAAAGGACAAGCAGCCCCAGGGCCGCCCGTCGGAGGATGCTCCCGAGGCGTCTACTCCGCGCGGCGCCAAGAAGAAAGGCAGGAGGAAGTCGCAAGCGAAACGCGACGCTGACGACGCAGACCTTGTCGCCGCCGCCGAGTACAAGAACCCTCGGAAGCCCCCCGGAGGTGCCAACCTCTTCGACAAGATGCTCAAGGAGACGTGCCCTTACCATCAGGGGCCCGTCAAGCACACCCTTGAGGAGTGTGTCATGCTTCGGCGCCACTTCCACAAGGCCGGGCCACCCGCTGAGGGTGGCAGGGCCCGCGACGACGACAAAAAGGAAGATCACCAAGCAGGAGAGTTCCCCGAGGTCCGCGACTGCTTCATGATCTGTGGAGGGCATGCGGCGAATGCCTCGGCTCGGCATCGCAAGCGAGAGCATCGGGAGGTCTGCTCGGTGAAGGTGGCGGCGCCAGTCTACCTAGACTGGTCCGACAAGCCCATCACCTTTGACCAAGATGACCACCCCGACCACGTGCCGAGCCCGGGGAAGTACCCGCTCGTCGTCGATCCCATCATCGGCGACGTCAGGCTCACCAAGGTCCTGATGGATGGGGGCAGCTGCCTCAATATCATCTACGCCGAGACCCTCAGGCTCCTGCGCGTCGATCTGTCCTCCGTCCGAGCAGGCGCTGCGCCCTTCCACGGGATCATTCCTGGGAAGCGCGTCCAGCCCCTCGGACAGCTCGACCTTCCTGTCTGCTTCGGAACACCCTCCAACTTCCGAAGGGAGACTTTGACGTTCGTGGTGGTCGGGTTCCGAGGAACCTACCACGCAGTATTGGGAAGGCCATGCTACGCGAAGTTCATGGCCATCCCCAACTACACCTACCTGAAGCTCAAGATGCCGAGCCCCAACGGGGTCATCACCGTCGGCCCCGCGTACAAACACGCGTTCGAATGCGATGTGGAGTGCGTGGAGTACGCCGAGGCCCTCACCGAGTCCGAGGCCCTCATCGCCGACCTGGAAAGCCTCTCCCAAGAGGTGCCGGACGTGAAGCGACACGCTGGCAACTTCGAGCCAGCGGAGACGGTTAAGGCCGTCCCTCTCGACCCCAGTGGCGACACCTCCAAGCAAATCCGGATCGGTTCCGGGCTCGACCCCAAATAGGAAGCAGTGCTCGTCGACTTTCTCCGCGCAAACGCCGACGTCTTTGCGTGGAGTCCCTCGGACATGCCCGACATACCGAGGGATGTCGCCGAGCACTCGCTGGATATTCGGGCCGGAGCCCGACCGGTCAGACAGCCTCTGTGCCGATTCGACGAGGAAAGGCGCAGGGTGATAGGCGAGGAGATCCACAAGCTGATGGCAGCAGGGTTCATCAAAGAGGTATTCCATCCCGAATGGCTTGCCAACCCTGTGCTTGTGAGGAAGAAAGGGGGGAAATGGCGGATGTGTGTAGACTACACTGGTCTCAACAAAGCATGTCCGAAGGTTCCCTACCCTCTACCTCGCATCGATCAAATCGTGGATTCCACTGCTGGGTGCGAAACCCTGTCTTTCCTCGATGCCTACTCAGGGTATCATCAAATCAAGATGAAAGAGTCCGACCAGCTCGCGACTTCTTTCATCACGCCCTTCGGCATGTACTGTTATGTCACCATGCCGTTCGGTTTGAGGAACGCAGGTGCAACCTACCAGCGGTGCATGAACCATGTGTTCGGCGAACACATTGGTCGCACGGTCGAGGCCTACGTCGATGACATCGTAGTCAAGACAAGGAAAGCCTCCGACCTTCTCTCCGACCTTGAAGTGACATTCCGGTGTCTCAAGGCGAAGGGCGTCAAGCTCAATCCCGAGAAGTGCGTCTTCGGGGTGCCCCGAGGCATGCTCCTGGGATTCATCGTCTCCGAGCGGGGCATCGAAGCCAACCCGGAGAAGATCGCAGCCATCACCAGCATGGGGCCCATCAAGGACTTAAAAGGCGTACAGAGGGTCATGGGATGTCTCGCGGCCTTGAGCCGTTTCATCTCGCGCCTCGGCGAAAGAGGCCTGCCCCTGTACCGTCTCTTAAGGAAGGCCGAGTGCTTCACTTGGACTCCCGAGGCCGAGGGAGCTCTCGGGAACCTGAAGGCGCTCCTCACCCAGGCGCCCGTCTTGGTACCCCCAGCTGATGGAGAAGCCCTCTTGGTCTACGTCGCCGCTACCACTCAGGTGGTTAGCGCCGCGATCGTGGTCGAAAGGCAAGAAGAGGGGCATGCATTGCCCATTCAGAGGCCAGTTTACTTCGTCAGCGAGGTGCTGTCCGAAACCAAGATCCGCTACCCACAAGTTCAGAAGCTGCTGTATGCAGTGATCCTGACGAGGCGAAAGTTGCGGCATTACTTCGAGTCTCATCTGGTAACTGTGGTGTCATCCTTCCCCCTGGGGGAGATCATCCAGTGCCGAGAGGCCTCGGGACGGATCGCGAAGTGGGCGGTGGAAATCATGGGCGAGACAATCTCGTTCGCCCTCGGAAGGCCATCAAGTCCCAGGTACTGGCGGACTTCGTAGCCGAATGGGTCGACACACAGTTGCCGATGGCTCCGATCCAACCGGAGCTCTGGACCATGTTTTTCGACGGGTCGCTGATGAAGACGGGTGCCGGCGCGGGCCTGCTCTTCGTCTCGCCCCTCGGGAAACACCTGCGCTACGTGCTACGCCTCCATTTCCCGGCGTCCAACAATGTGGCTGAGTATGAAGCTCTGATCAACGGATTGCGAATCGCCATCGAGCTAGGGGTCCGACGCCTCGACGCTCGCGGCGACTCGCAGCTCGTCATCGACCAAGTCATGAAGAACTCCCACTGCCGCGACCCGAAGATGGAGGCCTACTGTGACAAGGTTCGACGCCTGGAAGACAAGTTCTACGGGCTCGAGCTTAACCACATCGCCCGGCGCTACAACGAGACTGCGGACGAGCTGGCAAAGATAGCCTCGGGGCGAACGACGGTTCCCCCGGACGTCTTCTCCCGGGATCTGCACCAACCCTCCGTCAAGATCAGCGACACGCCCGAGCCCGAGGCGCCCTCGGCCCCGTCCGAGGTGACCTCGGCCCAGCCCGAGCCATCCTCGGTTCAGCCCGAGGAACCCTCGGCTCCCGAGGACGAGGCGCTGCGCATCGAGGAGGAGCGGAGCGGGGTCACGCCTGATCGAGATTGGCAGGCCCCGTACCTGCAATATCTCCGCCAAGGAGAGCTACCCCTCGACCAGGCCGAGGCACGGCGGGTAGCGCGACGCGCCAAGTCGTTCATCTTGCTGGGCGATGAGAAGGAGCTTTACCACCGCAGCCTGGTGCTTCGGCTGCGGCAAGACGCCCGAGGGAGGCACAAGCTCATGCCCCCCTGGGAGGGGCCATTCGTCATCGCCAAAGTTCTGAAGCCCGGAACGTACAAGCTGGCCAACAGTCAAGGCGAGGTCTACGGCAACGCTTGGAACATCCAACAGCTACGTCGCTTCTACCCTTAAGATGTTTCCAAGTTGTTCATATACCTCGCACCCACGCAAAGTTTAGTCAACAAGGAAGGGTCAGCCTCGCCTCGGCAAAGCCCGACCCTCCCTCGGGGGCTAAAAGGGGGGAAACCCCCTCTGCGTCAAAATTTTCCTCGAAAAAAAATCTCTTTTACCAGAATATCTTTCGTGCTTTTTGACTACTTCGAAAAGTGGGTCCTGGAAACGACGGGGTACACGTAAGCAGTCAAGGCTGACCGAGCCGAGGGACTCCTACGCCTCCGGGATACGGATACCTCACTCATCACCTTCTGCGATAAGTAACTCGCGTTCGGATAAGGTGACTCCGCGGATCGAACAAGTCTTTACGTTCGTAAGCCCTTCTGTCGAAGCGATTCTTCGAGTCTTCTCGACCGAGTCGGTGATAGGGCCTCATGGACGAGTAAAAGTGCGCGTAAGCGGCAAGGCCGACCGAGCCGAGGGACTCCCACGCCTCCGGGATACGGATACCTCACTCCTCACCTTCCGCGAGAAGCAACTTTCGCTCGCACAAATGTCCCTGTTACCGACAAAAAGTCCAGATACTTGAAACAAGAGGAAGAGAGACGTAGCTTTAACACGCAACAAGGGTGTGTGTTCTGGCCTCGACGGCCGCACAAAGCACACACTACAAGACAATCTGATCCTGCAGGCTCGGGTCTTGACGCTGGAAGGGGGCAGCAACACCCTCGGCATCGACGGCACCTCCGGAGAGGCCCGACCTAGCCTCGGACGGCGACGCGGTCCGAGGGTCTCTGCTCCGAAGGCGACGTCATCACCACGCCCGGGCAATCGCTGTCAGGGACTTCTCCGGGAATCCGGCCCGAGCAGGCAGCTCGGCCGGCCACCTCCGGGGCCTCGGCCAACCATCTTCCGAGGGCGCTAGCCCGGTCCGAAGCCTCGGCTGATCAACCCCGACGTCGATCCAGCCAACGGACAACCTGGCCAGGCTCCGGCCAACCAGGTTTCATTTTCGAGCCAACTCCGCCTCTGCTCATGCTGATATCGCTACCCCTGGCCTCGGCTCGACGAAGAGCGGCCGAGGGGTCTCTTTAACTAAGCTAGAGGAGCCTCGGACAGCAGGGCCGACCGAGCCGAGGGACTCCTACGCCTCCGGGATACGGATACCTCACTCGTCACCTTGACACGGGGCGACTCATGCTTGGTGAAGCGGTTCAGACAAACAACAGGCGAGTCTTAGTGCTCAGAAATGAGGAAAAAACACGGCTCCGTGCCGAAGTTACATACATGTTCAGGCCCCGAAAGCCGAAATGAACAAAAAACCCGGCACTCGAAGTGCCATCACAAACGGAACTCCGGTTCCGTCTCCACGGGTATGGACGACCTCCCCGCCCGGGAAGCCCGTGGAGCGACAAGCTCTGGGCGAATCACCAGCAAAACGCGGGACACCCCCAAGCACCCCGACAGATCCTCGCAGCCGTCCTCGCCGCGAATGCGAGGAGGAAGACGGAATGTTGCATCCTAGCTAGGCAGCAACAGTTCGCCTTCCCCGGCATGGCTGGAGGATGTCTCCGCCGTAGGGCTAAAGGGCGATTGCCACCACCAGAAGCTGGAAGAAGAGGTGGTCCGCCGACCCGCGCAGGAGGTGGAGCCCCGGCTCGCCTCGCTCCCCGCCCTGGCGAGGATGACGAACACCCTCGACGCTGAGGGCGGGGCCGGGACCACAGCCCGGTTTGCCTCTCCCCATCCAGGGGCTGGAGGTCACCGTCTTGGGTGATCACCAGCGGAGGGGAGCAATCGGGCTGTGTGATGAAAATCCTTGAAGCCGAACGATGGCTGAAAGGTACCAACTCCCACGGAGTTGCGTTCCTCCAACGATGGGGCGAAAAGACGGCGGTTTCCCCCATCCAGGGGCTTGAAAGGTGGAAAGACACGATGCATAAGGGAGGAAGAAGACATGGTCGCCTTACGAAAGGGGTCGCCCTCCTTTTAAAGGCGACTCTCCCTGCTTGCGCCCCCAACCGTCACGGGCCAAGTCTTCTCCAACACACCTCAAAAGCCCTCCCCCGTGGCGCGGGGGCTGGGTCCCGCATGTCATGCAGACCGGCTCCGAGCAGAAGAAGCCAAACCGCCGCGCACGGCGCACGCAACCACCCAGCGGTTACAAGTGACCCTCCACTTTTGCCCAGGCCAACGGGCGAAAGGGGCAGGCAGCCATGCAGGCGGCAATGCGGCATGCAACCACGCCAAGTGGCCGCGCCTCTCCGACTCCTAACCTGCCAGCACGGAGGCCCAAGCCCACGTGTCGCGCGACCGGCGCGCCGGATGCTGCATGCAAGCAACTGTACCACTTGCGCCACCACCGCACCCCCTCGATTGCGGAACCGATACCGCGACCCGAGGCGACCCAGCGCGCGACCCAGCAGCGCCAGCCTGACACAGCGGTCAAACGCGGTCAAAAGTGGGCCGGCAGTAATAACGGTGGCAGGCGCGCGAGAGCAGCGGTCACACCGTCAGCCAAGCTCATGGCCCATCCGGAGGCAGCGAGAGAACCCCCTCTCACGGCGTGAAGACGACGCGCCCGTGACCCGTTCCTCGAACAGCTCGCGCACGCGCAACGACAGCCTCGTCAACTACTCGCCCCGTCGCACTAACTCCGCGGCTGGGCAGGCGGCGCTTCTGGCAGGAGCAGCTGGCGACGCTTCGCCTTCGCCAAAACAACCGCGCCAAAAAAGGTACGCCGCGTCGTTCAAATTCGTATCCTTTCTCTATCTCTTGCAACAGGGACCGGGAAAGGGGATACCCCTAAAGGGATCCTTCCCCGTGAAGGAACTAGGCTCCGAGCCTCCATACTGATCAGGGGTTCGAAGGCTGGCCCCCCGAAGGGTTCAACAGCCGCCTCAGATCGCGTGGGCCCGACACCCACTACTGGTCAGAGGTTCGAAGGTCGGCCTCCCGAAAGGTTCCACGGCCGCCTCAGGCTACTCGGGCTCCGCGCCCATTACTGATCAGGGGTTCGAAGGCTGGCCCCCCGAAGGGTTCACAGTCGCCTCAGACACCGAGCGAGGGATGACCAGGGGTACGTTCGATACATAACCAAGGCTCGGGCTGCGCTCCCGAGGTACCCTAGGACATTTCCGAGACCAGCGGGAACGATCCTGTAACGGAATCCCATCGGAGGGAGGCAACGAGCCCTCGGACCCCGTCTCCAGGGGACCGGGTCCGGCAGATCACCCGCAGGTACTTTTGGGCGTGCCTCCGGGCCCCTAGCCGACCCCCAACGAATGGGGCACGGACGTCCACTCGGATTACCCGCTTGCAGCTCACCGGAGACACCATGTTCGGTGCCCATCGAGGGTAACATGGCGCTCTCCCCCCCTCCTCCTTGCGGAAAGGCGACGTAGGGGCGTATGTAAAAAAGCCGAGTCTGTCCCTGATCGCCCTCTCGCCCTGTGCGGAGGCTCGGAGGCTGCTCTCGCAAACCCGGCTCCGGCCAAACCGTTGACAGCGTCAACATACCAGCCCGAGAACTTGGGCCCCGACAGTGCACCCGGGCTACGGCCTGTTCGCATGAGGGAACCACCAGACCAGCCAAAGCATTACGCAAGGCATTAAGACCTCGAAGGAGTGAAACCACTCCTCCGAGGCCTCGGGGGCTACACCCGGCGGGTGCGCTCGCGCGCACCCACCGGAACAAAATGCAACCGAGAAAGGCTGGTCCCCTTGCAAAAAAGTGCGACGAAAGCCTCCAAGCGAGTGCTAACACTCCCTTCGAGGCTCGGGGGCTACTGTCGGGGACCATAATTAGGGGTACCCTCAAGACGCCTAATTCTCAGCTAGTAACCCCCATCAGCATAAAGCTGCAGAGGCCTGATGGGTTTGATTAAGTCAGGGATCAGTCCATACGAGCGACTCGATCACGCCTCGCCCGAGCCTAGCCTCGGGCAAGGGCAGCCGACCCTGAGGTGTTTCCGTCTCGCCCGAGGCCCCCTTTTTTATGGCAGACGCATCTCCGGCTCGCCCGAGGCCTTGCCTTCGTTAAGAAGCAACCCTGACTAAATCACCGCGCCGACCAACCGAGTCGCAGGGGCATTTAACGCAAAGAGTGAGACTGACAGGCAGCCAGGCCTTGCCAAAGGCGCCATAGGAAGCTCCGCCCGACCCAGGGCTCGGACTCGGGCTAAGACCCCGGAAGACGGCGAACTCCGCTCCGCCCGACCCAGGGCTCGGACTCGGGCTAAGACCCCGGAAGACGGCGAACTCCGCTCCGCCCGACCCAGGGCTCGGACTCGGGCTAAGACCCCGGAAGACGGCGAACTCCGCTCCGCCCGAACCAGGGCTCGGACTCGGGCTAAGGCCCCGGAAGACGGCGAACTCCGCTCCGCCCGACCCAGGGCTCGGACTCGGGCTAAGGCCCCGGAAGACGGCGAACTCCGCTTCGCCCGACCCAGGGCTCGGACTCGGGCTAAGGCCCCGGAAGACGACGAACTCCGCCTCGCCCGACCCAGGGCTCGGACTCCGCCCTGGCCTCTGCCGAACGACCTCCGCCTCGCCCGACCCAGGAGCTCGGTCTCGGCCTCGGCCATGGAAGACAGACTCGACCTCAGCCTCGGAGGAGCCTCCACGTCGCCCGACCTAGGGCACAAGTCCGCCATGTCAACAGGAAGCGCCATCATCACCCTACCCCGAGCTGACTTGGGACGCAGAGAACAAGACCGACGTCTCATCTGGCTAGCTCCGCCAGACAGGCAATGATGGCGCCCTGCTAGACCCATGACGACGGCGGCTCTCAGCTCCCTTACGGAAGCGAGGGGACGTCAGCAAGAGCCCAACTATTCCGACAGCTGTCCCTCCACCAGGCTCCGTTACTCCTCCGACAGCCACGACACCACACCAGCTGGGTGCCAAGTTCTCTCCGGCTGCCACATTGGCATGTACCCAGGGCGCTAGCTCTCCCCCGCTAGACACGTAGCACTCTGCTGCATCCCCATTGTACACCTGGATCCTCTCCTTGCGCCTATAAAAGGAAGGACCAGGGCCTTCTTAGAGAAGGTTGGCCCCGCGGGAACGAGGGCAGGGGCAGGCGCTCTCTTGGGGCCGCTCGCTCCCCTCACCCGCGTGGACGCTTATAACCCCCTACTGCAAGCGCACCCGACCTGGGCGCGGGACGAACACGAAGGCCGCGGGATCTCCGCCTCCCTCACGACCCGGCTCCGGCCACCTCGCTCTCCCCCCTTCGCGCTCGCCCACGCGCTCGACCCATCTGGGCTGGGGCACGCGGCACACTCACTCGTCGGCTTAGGGACCCCCCGGTCTCGAAACGCCGACACATATACTAACACTATTTAAGTTAATGGACCTACAAATAATGTGTTGCTACTTGATTGGATTTGTTGTGCATGATATTTTGTGTTTGCCTTTTTTTCTTGGCCAGTTAAACTATCTTCCCAAATATTCTGCAAATGTTTATGGTGGCCTCAAAAATATTATCCTGACATGTTTGGTTTCTTTTGATATCTTGTTCAATAAGTTAAACAATTACTCACTCTGTTCTTTTTTATTTGTCACGGTTTAGTTTAAAAATGAACTAGCGGACGACAAATATTCGAGAACGGAGGTAGCGTCTTACAAAGCCCTAATTCAAAAAATAGAATTGTTTAATATTGTTGAAATGACAAACGACATAAGGTCAAGTCTCAAGAGGGGTGTAGCGGGGAGGTGATGGTAATGGTCAGTGTCTCAACCACTACCGGAATCCGAGGCTTTGCCGAGTGTCGGATTCTTTGCCGAGTGTCTTTTGTCGGATTCTTTGCGAATAATATAACAATCTAGCGTGTTTGAACTTGCAGGGCCAAAGAGAGCCGTCTATGAGTGCCGAGTTGAGACAAGTAGCCAATGGCTTTGCCTATAGGGTCAGGAAATTTTCTGGGTATGACGTCAATGGATACCGTTTTCGCACAACAAGCTACGACCAAAGTCGGCCCAATCGAAAAACCACGTGTTCTGGAGTCTTTACGCCCGGGCTTGACGAGGTCGAGTATTATGGAAGAATTGAAGAAATATATGAACTCAATTTTTATGGTTCCAAAACTCTTACTCCAGTGATATTCAAATGTCATTGGTTTGACCCTGAAGTTACGAGACGGACACATTCTAATCTTGGGATAGTCGAAATTCGACAGGATTCCACCTTAACAGGAGACGATGTCTATATTGTGGCCCAACAGGCCACACAAGTGTATTATCTTCCATATGCGTGCCAAACGAAACAACATCTTAAGGGTTGGGATGTTGTGTATAAGGTATCACCGCACGCTAAATTACCTGTTCCAAACGATGAAGATTATAACTTAGACCCGGACACATATGACGGAGAGTTCTTCCAAGAAGATGGGCTCGAAGGGCAATTTGAGATAGACTTAACCGAAGCAATCGGAATGGAAGTAGATATTAAAATGGTTGTTGATGACGAGGATGATGAGGTGCAAAATGAGAATGACTTAGAAATACTTGAAGGCAATGCCAATGACGAAATTGTGCCTTCAGATGATGTTGACTATGAAATGGTTGATAGTGATGATGACACTTATGATCCGGCTAACCCGGACACATATGAAGATTATTTTTAATCGATGTAATGCTATATTTCATTTATTTTGCATATGTTTCTAAATACATATTTTTTTTATCTGTGCTTAATTGTTTACTCTTAATTGCAGGTTGTTGGACAAAGATGGTGGGCGGTGGGACGAGGACGAGGAGGGGGAGGGGGAGGGGGAGGGGGAGGAGGAGCACCCGTAGGACGGAGGAGGAGGCGCAGCAGGACGACGCCGTACAGCAGCAGGTGGAGCAGCAAGCCGCTGTCGATGCGGCACAGCAGGACGACGACGATGCGGCGCAGCAGGACGACGACGACGACGCCGCTCAGCAGGACGTCTCAGGTTCTGGCTCCTCAGGTTTGAGGAGTATCTACCTGCGAGGTCCCGCGAGCCTACCTAAGCGACCCATACTTCGTGACAGACGTCCGCTGATACGACCCGATGGAGAGAGGTAGGTAACTTTAGATGTTGTTGCTGCCTTTTCATATTATATGTTTAAATTAATAATAGAAACTAATACTTCATCTTAATCACTTGGACAGGTCTTGGATGGTTTTGGAGACTGCAGGGGGTCACGGCCGCAACCCCAATGGCATCCTCGGCCTTCTATGCCGGGAACACTTCCCTGGACTTGTCGAGTACGCCGGAGTGACGAGCCCAGCATACACCTTCGACCACTACGCCGTCGCCCCCGATGCAGTAGATCGGGACGACAGACAATTCAACAACAAGGCGGAGCGGGTCAAGCAAGAGCTGTGGGTAAGTCTTCCTCGCACTATATTGTTTAATAAGTCGCATTTGTTGCATATTCTTGAAATAATGTATGGATACATCGTCTTTGTATGTAGGATTTCTTCAGGTGCGATGCTGGATACGAGGCCAGGGCGGATGTGGTGTCTACGACGTGCTGTAAGAAGCTCGTCGTGGACATGCACTACGAGGCGCGCATCCAGGCCATCGTCACTTACCACGGCTCCGTCCTTGGGGAGAAGGTGAACAAGAAGGACGCCCGAACCATGTCATTGACTGCGGACCAGTACTTGCAGGTAAATACAAAACTTTATTATTGGTACTAAATATGCTTATTCTTATCTTCTGATATGCGGTGTACTTATATTTTTTTAGATGATTCCTCATTGGTGCGCCGCGCATCCTGAGTGCTGGGAGAAGATGGTGCAGAGGTGGTGCTCGGCTGAGTGGGACGAGGCGCACAACGCTAGCCGGGAACGGCGTTTGCTGATGCAAGGTCCCTCCCACCATCAAGGCAGCCGCAGCCTGGGCAAATACGCGGAAGCATGGGTACGCGCTCTTTTTTATTTAGGTATATAACTTTCGATTAGACATGATTTCTAACCATATCGTTGGTTTTCTCGCAGTCGGCGGCACATGGTGGCGCGCCTTGCTCCACGTTCTCGGCATATGCCATGGCCCACAAGGGGAAGGCGACGTCCGACGTCACCTACAACCCGGATGACGGGCCCGAGGCGTACACCAACCCCGCCATCCACAGCCGACTCAGTGAGTACACCGCCATGGCCAAGGAGGTCCATGGGCCAGATTACGATCCGAGGACCGAGGACATCGACGGAGATGTCCTCATGAGGGTCGGAGGAGGCAAGAGGCATGGGCGGTACTGGATTGCCGACGGGGCAATCGACTCGTCCTCCACTCCCACTCTCTCTCAGGTGCGAGCAAGGAGCACGAGCGCGAGCCCAGTCATACGACCTCGGCAGGACACCTCACAGCATCGTATCCAGCAACTCCAGGTTATTCCTTATCTATTCATCGTTCATTGATTTTTATATATCTTCTCTTTGCATTATCGTAACATTAGGGCGAAATATTACAGACTCAGCTAGATGATGAGAGGAGGCAACGTGAGGAGCTGGAGAAGAGGATGGCGGAGATGTTCGCGTACATGCAGAGCCTTGGCGCCGCACAGGGTCATGCTCCACCACCTCCGTTGTTCCCTACAGCTGACCCTACAGAGTTCACTACTCCTGTGAGTATCAAAATTTTAGTACTGCATGATATATATTCATATGTTCTCACACATACAATCTGTTCTCTATGCAGGGTCAATCGGCGGCGTCGAACAACCCTCATGCTTCGTCCAGCCCTTCGCCGAACCAGTCCAGATGCCCACCTCGTTGATGATCTGTTTTGTGATGATCCAGACTTACCTTTATGAGTGTTGGTGATGTTAGTTAGACTTTGTCTTGTGAGATACTTGGTGATGTCAGTGATGATGCAAACTTGTATCTGTTTTGTGATGATCCTGACTTTAGTGAGACTTGTGATCTGTTTTCTGAGACTTTAGTGAGACTTTGTGATATATATGGTGTTGATGATAAATGTGTTCATTCTGTGATGTGCTTGATATATAATGTGATGTGAATGATATATATCTTTTGTTTGTTTGGATGGAACAACAAAAGCAAATAAAAAAGGGACATCCTGGTCACTTTGCCGAGTGTAACACTCGGCAAAGGGTTGCTTTGCCGAGTGCTATGACCATGGCACTCGGCAAAGAAGGAAACCTGGGAACCGGTAAAGCCATCTTTGCCGAGTGCTGACAGTGGCACTCGGCAAAGAAGGAAACCTGGGAACCGGCAAAGACATCTTTGCCGAGTGCTTTCGCCAAGGCACTCGGCAAAGATACTGGCAAAGGGGCCCACTGGAGGGTTCTTTGCCGAGTGCCAGTGCACCAGACACTCGGCAAAGAAACCTCCTTTGCCGAGTGCCTACTAGAGCTCTCGGCACAGGGACTGGCTGTGGGGTCCACTGGACCAGTCTTTGCCGAGTGTCGCCGTAGGCACTCGGCAAAGGATCCGTCACCGTCACTTGGCGCCGTGACAGTGACTTTTCTTTGCCGAGTGCCAAATGGCACTCGGCAAAGACTTTGCCGAGTGCCCGACAAAAAGTACTCGGCAAAGATGTTGTTGCCGATGTACAGTTCGTCGAGCTTTCTTTGCCGAGTGTTACACTCGGCAAAGCCTTTGCCGAGTGTAAAATAGCCTTTGCCGTGTGTTTAGAACACACAGCAAAGAAGCTGATTCCGGTAGTGAACATGTCTGAGATAGTTAGTGGTTCAATTATGTCCTCAACTCCTCATACAGAAGGAATAGCAGCGGCGGCTTCTAGCCTTTTGAACTTTTGAAACAGGGAACTCTGAACATTTGACCAAACCAGTCGTGAGGTTTCATGCATCTACTGTGTTCTGTCATTTGTTTTCGGTTAACTGTTAGTATGAGTGACTTGTCGTTGTCCAACTAAGAACCCTGAGCTCAGACTCCATTTCCCATATCGGCCGTGTCCATGGAATGTATAAGTGATTAATGTTTTGAAGTCTTACGTATGCCTAAACACACTATTTCAACTTTATGCTTCAACAAGGAAATTGCATAAATACTTCACTGCACTTGACGATAGTTTTTAGTTTGTACGGAGTACATACTAATGTTTTTCTATCTTTGAAAATCTACGAACTGTTTTTTCCTGTGCATTTCAGTTTGCTTGTTTCCTTCACTACCTTAGATTTGGCGCTTTCACAAACTGCTATCAAAATTGTTGGGACTTTCTGTGCAGGGGGTGAAAAGGCGCTCAAGAACTTTCCGAAAATGGACAGATATAGATCTAGTTCGAAATTTTCATGCTCTCCGCATGCATGTAAGTTGGTTAAAAATCAAGCAATGGCTCAGTTGGAAAAGAAATCAAGGTGCTGTTTGGTTTATATGTTTGTAATGTAATAGCTAACAAATAATGTTAAATCATATTTGTTTAAGTCAAACCGTAATCGGATACCACACTAAAAATTAATACCGGCTTATTCAAACTTGTTAACGCTGGTAATCGAATGCAAACCATTACTGTTGGGGGCCTTCGTCCTCCGAAGGTCCTCAAAAACATGATTTGACAATGTTTTCCAAGTGGACTATGTGAACAGGTGCTTTCGGATTCAGAATTATGAATATGAAGTACGGTCAGGACGAAGCCTGAACCAGACGAAGGACGGGCTGATTACCAAGCTCTGCGAAGGGTGGTGCACAGCCGAAGCTGTGCGCAGAGAAGCTTCGTCGCGATAGCAGAGGGAGGAACCGACTTAAAGATGAAAAGACTACGTGGACCTTAACAGATTTCCATAAGTCATTGAGAAATGTAATGGACATGGATGTAATTTTACGTGGGCTGCGTCCCGCGTCTATAAATAGGTGAACAGTACTCCCGTACTGTTCACGCTGACTTGGCATTCACTTTTGCGTCACGCTTGTACTTTTACCTTCTCTCATGACCGAAGGTACATTTGTAATTTAAAATCATTTCTATCTTTCCATGATTAATAGAAATGATTTTATGATGATGTTCATGTCATATTTCATGCTTTATATAAATCCTTCGTCATTACTAGTTACATTCACGAAGGTATGTCTATTATGACCTTCGTCCAAGACTCATTATTTCCCGAAGGGGAATAATGTTCTGAAGGACGAGAGACTTTAACATTTAACATTTTTTATGTTGCCTTGTTCTTAACTCTTAGCATTTGAGAACAAGTCCCCAACAATTACTGTTACCATTTACGTTACATTTTAGGAACCAAACGGCACCCAAGCAATATAAACATGGAACACGCTGATTAGCTTGACAGCTAGAGAGAGCAACGTGTAGCCAGTCATATCCAAGTAGGGGATCTAACGATCAATCATTCGATTTGGGCGAATTAACAGAATTCATGATTATCGGTTTAGTTTTCCCAAACGATGCGGCCGTGCAACTCCTTTTTTTTTGTTTTTTTTTACTCCTGCAAGTCCACTAATAATGCACCACTAACGCACACGTACGCTTGTTAATATATCCGGGGAGACAAAACTATCGATCGTGTGGACACCTGTCGATCCGGTGGAATAAGTTGGGCAGAGATGACAACAATATAATGTGTGAGGTCGAATGTCAGAATTATTTGTGCTTGTCTGTTGAGATGGAGATACGTTAGCTGGCATGGAGATTTTTCAGTTCTTGGGGTGATCTTTGGCATGGAGATACGTTTTCTTTTTGAGAATTCAGCAGGGGAACCCTACTGTAAATTTTTTGTATTAAGGCGTTTGGTTATAGAAATATCTAGAACTAAGTGTACAGCTTGATACGAGGGTATCAAGACATAGGAGGGGGAAAGAATCTAAGTCATTCTGTATAACTAAATGTGACTCGATGCAGCCATTTTGGTATCGATGTGTCGCATTTTTCTCTTGCTCTATAAATAATCAAAAGAAATTCCTTTCTGAACTCATTTTTACAGTGTTGAACTGTTGGATCCAAGTTTTCAAAGATCTAACCGTTCGATATTTCCACCTTTCACTACATGGTTTAGCTTTGAGCCTGAGCGGGTTCGTTTGAGCTCATCGTTTTTTTTTTTCACAAACGTGCATGAGTGAACATATATTCGAATTATGAAGGGACTTATCTTAGAAACTGTAGGCATATTCAGCACCAATTTAAGCCAGGAAATTATAAATAACATGTTTATGATATAAAAAGTTATACACAAGTGAACTAAGCCCGACGACCATGTACATGATATTAATCATCATAGTGTCAGTGTTTCGTACCTGGCTACGACAAGTAAATTTATTATGCGCGTTCCGGGCGCTGGAGGACGTGCGCGGAGGGCGCAAGATCTATACTGGTTCGAGCATAATGTAGTTGAAAGTGCATTAATCCCTTTTGTGGGTTTTAGTGATTTGGATAACAACACATTTAAATGTCTAACAAGTTAGCTAAGTGTTGAACATGAAATTCAGCATGATGAACATACCTGAATAGTGTATAATGGTCAGTGAACAATGGTTCAACACAAGATTAAATAACCAGTTAGACAATGCAAATGGATATAATATGGTCTCTATATTGGTTTGAATATATGGACAAGACCTGAGAAATCACTATGCATAAATATGATCAGAATAGAGGTTGAAGTGATTAAGAGGATTGGTCAAGCCAAAGTGAATAAGATATGAGTAGGGGTGACAATGGGCTCTAAATTTTACACTATAAAATTTAAGAATCAGATCAGATTAGGATCAGACCCTATTTCTATTTTTTAACTAAAATATATTTAGGGCCCTACCATTTTGTGAAGAAACATTTGAATCGCGATCCATTACCACCCCTAGATATGAGAAATCGTGAATTGACTTGACCATATTACTATTAGTCCATATATGCTTCTATGAGAATCAAACTAGAGTTTGATTGATCTTAGCATTTATATCTAGATGACATTCAAGCAAGATTCACAATATTGAAAAAATGATTCTCTCAATGCATGCTCAATATGCTCAAGAGTGGCTTGATAAGGTGAAGCTAGCAAGGAAAGGGCTTCGAGGGACTAAGCAAAGGTAAAGGCCAAGCAACAACTTGTGGACCGAGGTACCATGACCAAGGTGAAGAAGAGAGTACTTGCACTAAGTCGATGAACTAATTAGCTATGAAGAGTTATATTATGTTGATGCATCGGTAAGGTGACTTCAACTCATATATGGTGAAATGGTTCGAGTCACAGGCTTGATTTGTGTTTGCTTCAAAAGGTGAGACAAAAATGTTTGTGATCCTTATGAAGCAGCGTCATGGAGAAATCACACATCTATTGCCAAAGCTCAAGCCTCTAAAATTCAAAAGCTATTTCGAAAACAAAATCTTTTGGACACTTTGTGAGTTCAACCGGAGTGAGGTTTAGGAGACGGGGAACCTTCCTGCTAAAAAACAGTTGAACTTGTCTTCAGGACAGTTAAACTTGACTTGAACTGAGTTGAACTTGTCTCTAGGACAGTTCAACTTGACTTGAACTGAGAAGCTCTCTAGTCAAAACCAGTTGAACCTGCCCTGGGGCTAGTTCAACTTGGGTTTTCTCTTCGAACCTCGCTGGTCAAAACCAGTTGAATGGCCCTAGGGGGCGGTTCAACTGGTGTCAGGGTCAGAAGACCATTCTGACTTCTGCTTGCGAGTCTGACTAGTCGACTATCTGTGAGGCTGACAGGCCAGGCGGTTGAACCGGCCTTAGGGGCAGTTCAACTGGTTTTGGGCTTTTTGACTCCAATCAAATTAGATTTTTTGAACTTGGTTTGGCTCTGTTCCAAACTAGTTCAACTGGTCTTGGGGCCAGTTCAACAGGGGTCTGAGACAAGTTCAACCGGGTTCTCAAGTAAGTTCAATTTGGGTATGAAACTAGTTCAATAGGGGTCTCAGGCAAGTTCAACTGGTCTCACGCAGAAAATCCCAAATGGCTAGTTTTGGTGCTCCACCTATATATACTCACTCCTATCTCTCTCCTCCACATATATAAGAGCATGCACCAAACTCCATTTCTAACCTGAGAAACACCTCCCACTCTCTCTCACACATCTATTGTCTCTCCCATTTCAAATCTTTGGAGAGATTTTTTTGAGTGAGATTGGGAGTTGCGGGTTTTGTGCTTCATCTCTAAATCCTTCTTGTTCTTCTTGATTCGAGATTTGGTACTACATCGAGTTATTTGTGGATCCATTACTCTTAGAGCTTCTAGCTCCTAGATGACTAGATGTCGCTTGTGAGTCTCCAAATCTTGTGGAAGACCACAAGAAAGGTTGTATTACCCGCTCGTTTGAGCAAAGATTAGCGTGTGGGCTTGACCTTTGTGGTTGGCAAATGGAGGATTAGGGTTTAAATAGAGTCGGATCTTTGTGGGCGCCACAATGAGGAAGTAGGGCACTACGTTGGTGTGATCGAACCTCGGGATAAATCTTGTGTCTCTTGTTTTCTTGATCATTGTGTTTGTTTGTGTGTTCTTCGTTCTCTCACCATTCCGTGGAAGATTTGTTTATATCTTTTTGGTGTAAGGATTTTGAGAAGTGCCCTTCTCAGATCTACTACTTTGAATTAAGCGGATCATCTAGGACATCCGATTTACAAAGTTAACTAGGTGAATTTCGAGATCAATCCAGTTTTATATCTCATTGTTTAGTTGGACTCATGCAGTTGCTAATTTTTGTTGAATTTTTTTCCGCTTGCCTATTCACCCCCTCCAGACAACTTTTAATTGGTATTCGAGCCTAATCCTCGTTCTAACGCTTAACCACGTTTGGAAAAGATCATGTCGAGGGGACTAAGAAACAAAAGCGCTTCTAAGCTTGAAGAAGTTGAGGTTGCCTCAACTTCATTCTTTAGTGCAGATGTTGATCCTTGGGCAATTGGCCTTGCCATGAGAATCGTTGAAATGATGTTCCTCAAAATGAAGGAAGATGAGGCGAAGAACAAGATTGAAGAAGAAAATGATCATTTGAGACCAAATAACGAATCCACCTCTTCATAAGGTTCATCTTTCAAATCCACTTCTCATATGTGCTTTGTCGCTAATAAGAATGACAGTGAAAGTGAAAGTGGGGATGAGGAGGAACATGAAAGTGATAGTGAAATGAAGATGATCTTCAAAAATTCTTCGCTCAACTAAGTAAGAAGAACAAGATGAGCTTGCTCAAACTAATGAAAATAGCAGAAGTACAAAAGGAAATGCTTCATAAGTAAGAAGATATCCTCATCGAAAAAATCAAAGACTTGGAGAAGTTGACCAAAGAGCGTGAGAAGCTAAAGTGCTCTCATGATGATTTGGTCCAAAGGTACAAAAATATTTCAATTGAGCAAACTAGTACTTCAAATGCTTTATCATGTGTTTCTCAATTAGAAAAAGAAAACACAATAGAACAATTAAATGTTGAAAATCTAGCTTTGCATGAAAGACATGATATGCTTGTGTGCTCTCATAATAAATTTATGGATTCACATATCATGTTAGAAATGGTTCATGAGGTTGTGTTAACTAATTTGAAATCATACCAACCTCACATGTGCGCACATGTTTAAATTGAAACTATATTACCATGGGGTAACTATTGTTGTTATCAAGCAAGCCAATCTTCCATTGAGCTAGAAATTTCAGGAATTAGTGATATTTCTATCACACAAGAAAATAAAGAGCTCAAGGAAGAAGTTGGAAGGCTAAGAAGAAGCTTAATTCTTTTGAAGGGAAAGTTTCATGCTCAATCTGCTCACGATAACTGTGATAACATGGTGAAAAAGCTTGAGAAGGGGACAACTGTAACATACACAAAACCCCTTCAAAAGAGTATCAAACCTTACAAGAAGGGCATGAGCAAAATTCAAGGTGAGAAAATTAATTCTTATATTATATGCTCTAACAATGTACCTATGTGCTTGAACAAAGAAAGATCAAATAGAAGCGATAGGAGGTGCTATGGATGCAACAAGAAGTGTCATGAAATTGGTTCATACCCCCACTTGAAGAACCAAGACCTTGCATGATCAAGAAATATGACCATCAAGAAAGATGAAAGCGAAAGGCAAATGCGTTGCAAGGAGAAGCACCACATTTGCTACAATTGCCATGAAAAAGGTCATCTATTCAAGGTTTGTCCAAAGGGTAAAACTCCTATGCCTAAGTTGCCAATCCACTCAAATATGCTTAAGAGACCTAAATTTGAATCTTATGCTAGAAAGGCGATGAGTTCACCACATTCTAGGACAAAAGCTATTTGTGTGCCTAAGTCCCCATTGGCTAACCTTGGTGGACCCATCATGAGATGGGTACCAAAATGTACTTAATAAGTTTTGCAGGTACCCAGAGATGATATGAAGCTTTGGGATGCTTGAGCGGTTTAACTCAATTCTTATCTCAGGCTATCAATCATACATTGTCTATTCTTTTAAGATTGACCCAAAGATGAATTGAGTTGTTATATCACTAACTTCATATTCATCTTTAGTATGATCTTATGTTGTAGAAATAAAAGGATTTTCCTTTATTGGAATTAAGCAAAAGGCCTACAACTTGGTGAAGTTCAAAGGATGGTAACATTTAACTCTTAAGTGCATGTTGCTCTCTATTTGTATATTCATTTGTGTCTTGTGTAGCCACATAGGAAAAATGAAGCACTTGAGAATGAACTTAAAAGATTTTATCTTTCCTGGGAAAAGATCCAATTAGAACATGAAAGTGACAGTGAAGATGAGGACGATCTTCAAAAATTCTTCGCTCAACTAAGTAAGAAGAACCGGATGAGCTTGCTCAAACTAATGAAAAGAGCGGAAGTACAAAAGGAAATGCTTCATAAGCAAGAAGATATCCTCATCGAAAAAATTAAAGACTTGGAGAAGTTGACCAAAGAGCGTGAGAAGCTAAAGTGCTCTCATGATGATTTGGTCTAAAGGTACAAAAATATTTCAATTGAGCAAACTAGTACTTCAAATGCTTTATCATGTGTTTCTCAATTAGAAAAAGAAAACACAATAGAACAATTAAATGTTGAAAATTAAGCTTTGCATGAAAGACATGATATGCTTGTATGCTCTCATAATAAATTTATGGATTCACATATCATGTTAGAAATGGCTCATGAGGTTGTGTTAACTAATTTGAAATCATACCAACCTCACATGTGCGCACATGTTGGAATTGAAACTATATTACCATGTGGTAACTATTGTTGTTATCAAGCAAGCCAATCTTTCATTGAGCTAGAAATTTCAGAAATTAGTGATATTTCTATCACACAAGAAAATAAAGAGCTCAAGGAAGAAGTTGGAAGGCTAAGAAGAAGCTTAACTCTTTTGAAGGGAAAGTGTCATGCTCAATCTTCTCACGATGACTGTGATAGCATGGTGAAAAAGCTTGAGAATAGGACAACCGTAACATACACAAAACCCCTTCAAAAGAGTGTCAAGCCTTACAAGAAGGGCATGAGCAAAATTCAAGGTGAGAAAATTAATTCTTATATTATATGCTCTAACAATGTACCTATGTGCTTGAACAAAGAAAGATCAAATAGAAGCGATAGGAGGTGCTATGGATGCAACAAGAAGGGTCATGAAATTGGTTCATGCCCCCACATTAAGAACCAAGACCTTGCACGATCAAGAAATATGACCATCAAGAAAGATGAAAGCAAAAGGCAAATGCATTGCAAGGAGAAGCACCACATTTGCTACAATTGCCATGAAAAAGGTCATATTCAAGGTTTGTCCAATGGGTAAAACTCTTATGCCTAAGTTGCCAATTCACCCAAATATGCTTAAGAGACCTAAATTGAATCTTATGCTAGAAAGATGATGAGTTCACCACATTCTAGGACAAAAGCTATTTGTGTGCCTAAGTCCCCATTGGCTAACCTTGATGGACCCATCCTGAGATGGGTACCAAAATGTACTTAATAAGTGAAAGTCGCCTAGAGGGGGGGGTGAATAGGCGGAAACTAAAATTTACAAACTTTAAGTACAACTACAAGTCGGGGTTAGCGTTAGAAATAAAACCGAGTCCGAAAGAGAGGTGAAAACAAATCAACCAAAGAAAATAGAGCGGATGACACAGTGATTTGTTTTACCGAGGTTCGGTTCTTGCAAACCTAGTCCCCGTTGAGGTGGTCACAAAGACCGGGTCTCTTTCAACCCTTTCCCTCTCTCAAACGGTCACCTAGACCGAGTGAGCTTTCTCCTTAATCAAACGGGTCACTTAGACCCCTTACAAGGACCACCACAACTTGGTGTCTCTTGCTTTGATTACAAGTATCTTGAGAACAAGAATGAGGAATAAGAAAGCGATCCAAGAACAAGAGCTCAAAGAACATGAGCAAAAACTCTCTCTCTAGTCACTATTTGTTTGGAGTGGATTTGGGTCTTGGAGAGGCTTTGATTCTTTTGAATTGTGTCTTGTATTGATTGCACTAGCTCTTGTATTGAATGTGAAGTCTGAAAACTTGGATGCTTGGAGTGGTGGTGGTGGTTGGGGGATATTTATAGCCCCAACCACCAAACCAACCGTTGGGGAGGCTGTCTGTCGATGGACGCACCAGACAGTCCAGTGCACCACCGGACACTGTCCGGTGCGCTAGCCACGTCACCCAACCGTTAGGTTTTTGATGGTTTCGACCGTTGGAGCTCTGACATCTTAGTGCACCGGAGAGTCCGGTGCCGCATCGGACAGGCACTGTTCACTGTTCGGTGCGCCTTCTGGCGCTGCTCTGACTCTGCGTGAACTGTCCACACACTGTTCACGTTGCAGGCGACCGTTGGAGTCGACTGTTGCGCTTCTTAGCCGTTGCTCCGCTGGCACACCAGACAGTGCGGTGAATTATAGCGGAGCGGCTCTCTAGAAACCCGAAGGTGAAGAGTTCAGCCTGTACGGTCCCTGGGGCACCAGACACTGTCTGATGGCACACCGGACAGTCCGGTACGCCAGACCAGGGTTCTCTTCAGTTTCTTTTGCTCCTTTCTTTTGAACCCTAACTTAGATCTTTTTATTGGTTTGTGTTGAACCTTTGGCACTTGTAGAATATATAATCTAGAGCAAACTAGTTAGTCCAATTATTTGTGTTGGGCATTTCAACCACCAAAATCATTTAGGAAAAGGTTTGACCCTATTTCCCTTTCAATAAGTTTTGCAGGTACCTAGATATGATATGAAGCTTTGGGATGCTTGAGCGGTATAACTCAATTCTTATCTCAAGCTATCAGTCTTACATTGTTTATTCTTTTAAGGTTGACCCAAAGATGAATTGAGTTGTTATATCACTAACTTCATATTCATCTTTAGTATGATCTTATGTTGTAGAAATAAAAGGATTTGCCTTTATTGGAATTAAGCAAAAGGCCTACAACTTGGTGAAGTTCAAAGGATGGTAACATTTAACTCTTAAGTGCATGTTGCTCTCTATTTGTATATTCATTTGTGTCTTGTGTAGACACATAGAAAAAATGAAGCACTTGAGAATGAACTTAAAAGATTTTATCTTTCCTTGGAAAAGATCCAATTATATGGTAGATTGTAAGTTCGTATTTTTATATTATGGCAATCTACATGCTTTAATTGGTGATAATTAATTTGTGGCATATTTCAAATAAATTATCGTATTATTGCCATGACCTAGACATAAAGAGGATTATCTCGAGTTCTTAAATGGATAGAGTGTTATGTAAGAAATTCAAATTCTCAAAGCACTTATCAAAGGGGGAATTCTCTATATGACTAGAGTTGCGAGACTAATGTTTCTATCTAAGTGTTTATGTAGTCTCACAGCATGAGAATGTGTTTCTTAAATGGAATGTGCCATTCAACATTCAAAGAAGATCAATTTGATCTAATACTATGTGATGTATTCCTTCTTGTTTAAATTGGTTTTGAGTCTTCTAAATTAATCACTCACCATGCTATGAATTAAACTTGCCCTGTAAACTTAATTAAATAACCATGCTAGTTTCATCTTATTTCAATTGATGTTATGCATGATGCTTGTGAGGGTAATATAGTTCATATCATGAGGTTTCCTTATTTTAGTAACCTTCTTGTCATTCATATACTAGAGGTTGCTAAATAGGAAACTATTATTTGTGTTTCTAATGCAATCTCTTTTAAATTATTTCATGGAAATTCATAAGTAGAGATTGCTCTTTCAATTGGTAAAATCACAAGAATTAAAGGTTAATCAATAGTATGTTGATGCATCGGTAAGGTGACTTGAACTCATACATGGTGAAATGGTTCGAGTCACAGGCTTGATTTGTGTTTGCTTCAAAAGGTGAGACAAAGACGATGTTTGTGATCCTTATGAAGCAACACCATGGAGAAATCACACATACGACACTAATGACTCGAGTTTACTTAATTATATTTTATTTAACTTGAGTATATGAATCGTTGTACTATCAAGGGGGTCCAAAAAGAAGGTTGGTGTTTTATAAAGCTCAAGCCTCTAAAATTCAAAAGCTATTTCGAAAACAAAATCTTTTGGACAATCTGTGAGTTCAACTGGAGTGAGGTTTGGGGAACGGAGAACCTTCAAGCTCAAAAACCGTTGAACTTATCTTGAGGATAGTTCAACTTGACTTGAACTGAGTTGAACTTATCTTTAGGACAGTTCAACTTGACTTGAACTGAGTTGACCTTGTCTTCAGGATAGTTCAACTTGACTTGAACTGAGAAACTCTCTGGTCAAAACCAGTTGAACCTGCCCTAGGGCTAGTTCTACTTGTTATTTCTCTTTGAACCTCTCTAGTCAAAACCAGTTGAACTGGCCATAGGGGCCGGTTCAACCGGTGTCAGGGTTAGAAGATCGTTCAGATTCTGACTGACAAACTGTCTGTCAGGCTAACAGGCCAGGTGGTTGAACCGGCACTAGGGGTGGTTCAACCGATTTTGGACTATTTGACTCTAGTCAAACTAGATTTTTTGAACTTGGTTTGGCACTGGTCCAAACCAATTCAACTGGTCTTGGGGCCAGTTCAACCAGGGTCTCAGACCAGTTCAACAGGGGTCTCACCGTCTCAGGCAAGTTCAACTGGTCTCACGCAGAAAACCCCAAACGGTTAGTTTCGGTGCTCCACCTATATAGACTCACTCATATCTCTCTCCTCCACATAAGAGCACGCACCAAACTCCATTTCTAACATGAGAAACACCTCCCACTCTCTCACACATCTATTGCTTCTCCCATTTTAAATCTTTGGAGAGAAATCTTTGAGTGAAATTGAGAGTTCTGGGGTTTTTGCTTCATCTCCAAATCCTTCTTGTTCTTCTTGATTCGAGCTTTGGTACTACATCGAGTTCTTTGTGGATTCATTACTCTGGGAGCTTCTAGCTCTTAGACAACTAGATGTCTCTTGTGAGTCTCCAAATCTTGTGGAAGCTCACAAGAAATTTGTATTACCCGCTCGTTGAGCAAAGATTAGTGTGTGGGCTTGACCTTTGTGGTCAAAAAAGGGAGGATTAGGGTTGAAAGAGAGTCGGCTCTTTGTGGGCGCCTCAACGAGAAAGTAGGGCACCTTGGTGGTGTGACCGAACCTCAGGATAAATCTTGTGTCTCTTGTGTTTTTGCTCATTGTGTTTGTTTGTGTTCTTCGTTCTCTTACCATTCCATGGAAGATTTTTTATATCTTTTTGGTGTGTGGATTTTAAGAAGTGCCCTTCTCAGATCTACTACTTTGAACCGTATGGATCATCTAGGACAACCCATTTGCAATGTTAACTAGGTGAATTTTGAGATCAATTCAATTTTATATCTCATTCTTTAGTTGGACTCATGCAGACCAGTTGAACCGGTTTTGACGCCGCTTGAACTTGTTTTACCTAGTTCATTTCTTTTTTTTGTTGAAAATTTTTCTGCTTACATATGCACCCCTATAAGCAACTTTCAGTCGCTACTTCCAGTTACCGGTGGCTTGCGCTACCGGCACCATTGATGATCAAACTTGTAGTAGGGGTTACAAGCAGTCAAGAGAGGGAGGAGAGGCTCCCAGATGTCTTATCGGGATGGAAGTGGAGCTTAGAAGCTGCAATGTGGAGTCCTAGCTAAGTCTTGGCTTGGCGGGGCTCTGACCTTCTGGTCCTTGTCGGTGCTCCTCTTCATGTTCGTCCTTGTGGGTTTGTCTCTGTCTGAAGGTGTCTGGTTGCCTCTCTGTCCCCCTTGCCCTGAGCCAAGCCTCTCCCTTTTATAGACTGAGAAAGGGGTCGGCCAGCGGTGGCTTCTCTGGGAAGGAGCCATAAGGCAGGGGTAAAACCAGTGTTTTACTCTAGGTGAGACCACGTGTACTCGTGAGGTTAGGGTTGCATGGATGGTGAGTATTTATCATGGTGGATGACATGGGGGCGGTGATGGTCCTAGGCGCCATAATTCGAGCTACACCGACCCCTAGCTTTCGTAGCCTAGAGCTCGACGTGGCCAGTCGTGTAGTTCCCTGCATGAGGTTTCGCACTCATGCCTAGTTCGATAGACCATAAGTGTGTCGCAGGCCAAGGGGTGCGTAGGCCAATAGTATGTCGTAGTCCGGGGGCTCGTAGGTCACGAGCACTATGCGACTCAATGAGTCCGTAGATCATGAGTGGGAAGCGGATCGGCGCCCACACTATGGCTCGGTTCCAGGCGTGGTTAATGCGGCCAGTCATTTATGGCAGGTCAGTCCGGGGCCGGGCATGGGATCCACTCGAGTGGTTCCCTTCCGACATGCCCATCCTCCCTTGTCAGGCTCCACCAAGCCCAACCTCGAGCTCGATGCCGCGGGGTTCGACCGGGGGCGGATCCTTCTAGGGCTGACACATGTGCCTCTTCTGGCTGACTAACGACCCCTAAGGAACATGGGCTCTTTCCTCAGTGCGCTCACTGATCGGTGGATCCCAGGGACCGGGGATCATTTCCCCGACACATAGTTTAAAAGAAGATTGGAGGATAGAAAGCAACAGAAACATGGAAGGCGCTAGTTGAGCTAAGTTATTTTTATAAATAGTGTTGGGGACTTGTTCTCAAATGCTATGAGTTAAGAACAAGGCAACACAAATGTTAATGGTTAAAGTCCTTCGTCCTTCGAAGCATTATTTCCCTTAGGATATAATGATCTTCAGACGAAGGTTATGAAGGTCGTACCTTCATCATCGCAGTACATATTAATGAAAAAAGAAGCATATAAAACATGAGAGATAACATGTATAACCATATGACATTATTAATATATCTTAATTATATCATCATGAATGAACGTGAACAATATTGAATTACATTTGTACCTTTGGCTTGACAAAAAGTAAAAGTCCAAGCGTCACACACGAGTGAATACAAGTCAGCGCGAACAGTACGGGGGTACTTTTCATCTATTTATAGGCACAGAGCACAACCTGTGTAAAATTACATTCATGTCCTTCATGTTTACAATTGACTTAAGGACAATCTATCGAGGACTAGATAGCCTTTTCCTCTTTAAGTCGGTTCCTTTTTCTGCTACTGAGCCAAAGCTTCCTTGCGCGTAGCTTCGGAATTGATTCGACCTTCGTCCCGATCACACTTTTCATATTGTGAACAGCTTCGTTCCAAGTCCAAGGTTCCTGTACATATATTACACTTGGGAAACATTGTTAATCATATTTTTGAGGACCTTCGACAGACGAAGGCCCCCAACAGTAGCCCCTCGTAGTATTAATTTGTTATAATAATGAATTTAGACTGTGACGTGAACGAAGGCCTTAAGCCGAAGGTCCAAAAAAACACCTTCCCTTTGCTAGAATAGCAACTGTCAATGACAGACGGGGCCCTTCAAGTTGCAACGCGCTGAGCATATAAATATGAACCCACACCGGCAGCATTTGGCACGCCATTTCTGCCATTTGCGTTATTGTGTCAAATTTTTAGCTCTTGCTCACTAGCTCTTGCCTGATTCTCGAGTTTTTAGAGTTTCAGTTTAAAGACGCGTTTGTTCAAAATTTGAAAAAATGAGTGAAGAGAAGAAGATGACTGAAGAGAAGAAAACGACCGGGGAGACAAAGCTGTATGAAGAGAAAAAGGTTACAGATCCTTTCATTGCTGGATTTGTTGAGTCCATGGCAAAAACAAATACAGAGAAAATTACTAAGGAGATCATGGAGGGTTTATCCGAAGACTCTGGTGATAGTGATAGTTAAGACGTGGAAAGTGGGGATGAAGACTCTGAGGACCTGTCGTGGCGCCCAAGCCATACTATCTTTGGAAAGTCGACTATCAAACAGAGTAATATTAACGCCATGAGGGGGAGGTATTTTCATGACATGTCTATTATCAGAGTTGGAGGAGATAGTACTACCCCTGCTCAGGAGGAAAACAAAGTTGTTATATACCGAAGCTTCTTAAAGGCAGGTCTTCGGTTCCCGCTGAGCAAGTTTGTTGTTGAAGTGCTGAAGATATACCAGATCTTCCTTCATCAGATGACCCCCGAAGCTATAATTAGGATGGAGATTTTTGTCTAGGCTGTAAGGAGTCAGGGGCTAGAGCCAAGCGTGAAGTGCTTTTGCAGTATGCACGAGCTTTTATATGAGACGAAGGCTACTGGCAAAGAACAGTACCACAATAACTTCGGTTGTTATGGATTTATTGCTCGCCCCAATGCAAGCCACCCAGTGCCAACATTCCAGAAAAGATGGCCCGGGGCCTGGATGGAGGAGTGGTTTTACGTTAAAATGATTTGAAGGCAAGGTAAGACATCAAAGAAATCATTCAGCGCCCCATCTGGTCTCGCTTCGGCCTCTGAAGGCCAAAGGTGGAAATTGATGGCACCGTTGAAGCATGTCAGAGGGCTTTTAGCACTGTTTGTGCCTTTATTGGCACAAGGGATTTGATTCAAGAGCATATATCCTTTAGAGTATGGCCACTTGTGGAGAGCTGCGATATGCCGAAGGAGACCACCGCCGATTCTAGTGATGGTGGTCTAGTCCGACTGAAGTATACCTTCTGATTTAGGGAGAAGTTTGATGAGCCAGACGACGACTGGCTGAAGTGTATCGAAGCAACCAGTGATGAGCTACTTGGAGCTTACTCCAAGGCCAAAGATAATGCTTTGTCCGCAGCTTTCGGGGGTCAGGGCAAGAAAAGATTGAACAAGGTATTTAATTTGATGCTATTTGCTTCGTATACCCTGATTACCATTACCCGCTACAAGGGCCAGAGAAAAAGAGAAAAACTATCGCTTCGGCCACTGCAACTGAGCCGAAGGGCAAAAAGATGAAGGTTCTGACCCATCGGCCACGTTACATTGAACCGGCCGTGGTGCCTAAATTTGCGTGGGGACCTCTTCAGCTGCCGAATCAAAGCAAGCTGCTCCGATTGTGCAGAGCGCTGAAGAGCCGACTATAATGCCGAAGGTGCCTACATTCGGGTCAGCCGAAGTTAAAGGTGATAAGGCCACGGAGCCACAAGTGGAAAAAGTAATAAAAGTGCCAAAAAACATAAGCCCACCGGCAGAGGCAAATTTGCCAAAGATGCAAAAATTTCTGCTGCAACTCCCAAGAAGAGGAGGATGGCCAGCGTACTAGACGATGTCATAGAGGCTACGAAGGCCTTGAGCCCTGCCCCTAAGAAAATTGCCAAAGCTACAAAAGTTTAGGCCGAAGCCGAAGCTGGGCCTTCAGTGTCCACCGAGACGAAGCCTCCCGCACCTGAGGAAAAAACGACAGGGCAAATTGTACCAGAAAAGACCGAAACTCCTGCTCTCGAAGCTCTGAACAAAGATGTTGACTACATTATTCGACATGCTTCAGGGAAGAAATTATCCCAGGAAGAAATACTAGAAGCTAGACACTTCACCCAAAGACTGAAATATCCGAAGGGGGCTTTAGTGTTCAATGGTAGTAACGAAGAAGATTTCTTGTACTGTCTCCCAGATAACAAAGAAATATCTGTTTGTCGGGAGATAGCTAAGAGTATGTGATTTCCTAAGCTTGAAGAAGGCCTTTCGGTCTTATCGAAGGATGGTCTTGCTGACAGCCTCGCGTATAATAGCATAAAGGTATAAAAGTTGACTTTGAAGTTAGAAGTGAAGTATTTTATTGTTATACTCAATTCTTTCTTCTTCTTTACAGGGATTAATTCTTAGTAATGCCTTGAGGGCTCAGAAGAGCGCCGAAGACGAAGGTTGTACAATGGCTCTTAACAACCTTCGGTCTGAGGTGATTGAACTAAGAAACGAAGGTCTAGAGAAAGATAAATTTTTGATTTCATTGGTAAACAAAGTAAATGAAGACGAAGCTAATTATAAAGCTTAGACCAAGGCCCAAAAAACCGAAATTGAAGATCTTCGGAGACAGCTGGCCAAAGCTAAAGAGAATTGTGCGCTCGCACAGGCTAACCGAGAGATCAGCGAGTACTAGAAAAATTATCTAGAGAAAAATATTGAAAAACTTCGCAAATCCAAGGAAAGGTGCTTCGAGAAATCCTTGAATTGTGTGAAGAAATTTAAAACTAGCTTCGCTAAAGTGGGTGCCTACTCTGCTGAAGAAAACTTCATACGAGGCGACCCCGAGGGCGTCGTTGAATGGATAAGTGGAGAAGCCAAAGCCTTCGAAGAAATTTTGAGTGATCGCGGGGATGTTTGCGCGTTTTCCGGTGTACAGGGAATTTCAGCCATCTTGGAGAAGACCAGATGTGGTCACATTAAAACCATAGCCCAGGCCGAAGCTGCCTTCTCCGTAGATGATACGAAGGATCCTTCAGCTGAAGCAACCTTGATGGGCGGGAAATTTTACAATGATATCTAGGTGAATGGTGGCCGAGAGATGGCCCATGAGATTATAAAAAAGAGTGAAAAAACACCCATGACGCCTGAGCGGAAGCAAAACAAGCTGAAGAAGCTGCAGAACGTGAAAGGCGTATAGGTATTATTTTTTGTTTTTGTTTTTAGCTTTGGTACTTGCTTTGTGGCTTTGAACTAATCAACTTTTCCTACTTCAGCTGAACTATCTCCGCCGTCGGAACCGTACGATCCCCTAGCTGATCCAGAAATGAAGGAAGCGCTGGACATTATAAACATGGCAGACTCCATTATTGACGAAGTTGTCGATAAACTTTTAAACGAAGTAGCAGAAAAAGTTCTCAGAGAAGAATAGATTTCATTGTAATAATATTTGGAATGCTCGATGTATGGGACAATGGAATGAACATTAAGCTTCTATTGTAACAAAATTATGTAACATTTGATGTATATAACGTTGAATCGAATATGTAAATTATTGTAATTTATTTCTTTGTGATGCATGAAATTTACACACATACCGTTTTTGAGCCTTCAGCGAAAAAACACCTTCCCTTCTTTTCATGCTTCGTAAAGAAAGAGATCCCTTATGACAAGGCTGGTAAAATTGTATTTCTCGAAGCTCACTTCGTGCCTTAGCACATTTTCAATTTGACGAAGCATTTGTCGAAGATTGGCTTCGTATTCGATTCTTGTGTCGTTAATGCAATATGATGTATGATGTAATGTTATGCAAAATGATGAGATGATATGATGCAAAATGATGAGGATGCCGAAGACACACACACCCACACGCCCACACTGGAATACACAAGCTCTGCATCCCCTTAGGAACGACTTTTGAGCTTCTTCACCTTTTATTTCGGTGATATAAGTTCTGCATCCCCTTAGGAACGTCTTTTGAACTTATTCGCCTTCTATTTCGGTGGTATAAGTCCCGCATCCCCTTAGGAACGTCTTTTGAACTTCTTCGCCTTATATTTCGGCGGTATTTGGCTATGCAATCCCTTTGGAACGACTTTTGAGCAAAACGTTACGCTGCGCTCCCTTAGGAACAACTTTTTGTAGCTTCGTCAATTTTAGCTCTGCATTCCCATAGGGACGACTTTTGAGCAAAAAACTTACGCTACGCTCCCTTAGGACTTCATCAATTTTAGTTCTGCATTCCCTTAGGAACGACTTTTGAGCAAAAAACTTACGCTGCGCTCCCTTAGGAACGACTTTTTGTAGCTTCGTCAAATTTAGCTCTACATTCCCTTAAGAATGACTTTTGAGCTTCATAAATCTGTGAAGAAGATATATTTCATTATGGTATTTACAACATTATTACAAGAAATTGAAAACTGAGTTCTTCATTACTTGTTCTTACAAAAAGGTAAAATGATATAAAAGACAAAATTGCTTCAAAAAGTAGGATATTCCTCAATAAATGTGCTTCGATTCTGGTACAGTGCTGTTGACTGTACGAGCTTCAGACTCCTCCCTAAAGTCATGTTGTTGTTGTGGATGTTGGCGCCCTTCTGGCTGCTGGCTTCGGGTATAAGTAGGTTGCAATGGTGGTGGCGGTGGGAGCTGAGGCCAGGAAGCTTGTGAATGGCTTGCCGAAGAAATAGAAGCTGCAGGTTGATTGCCCACATACTCTGGTATCTAGGGAGAGTGGGACAAAGCAGTATGTAAGACCTGCTTCGGCTGATTCTGTCGGGCTTCTGCTTCGGCAATCTCTTTTTGCTTCTGAATGGTGATCTAACACGTTCTTATAGTGTGGCCCTTGTCTTCACCACAGAATAAGCAATAGATTTTCCTTGGCTGATCCCCATATCTTCCTCCGAAGCTCCTGCCGCCTCGGCCCCTAGGAGCTGGTGGCCTGAAGGAGCTTTGCTGTTGTCCTAAAGACTGTGAGCTGTATTGGGGCTTCTGAAACTGGCCTCCTTTGTCATCGTTCTGGCTGGAGCTGTGGATTGATCTGACATGCCTAGGGTGGATTCTTCCTCCGAAGCCCCTAGTCATCTCAAAAAATCTGTAAGCTTCCTCTCTTCTTTGGCGAAAGTCATTGTCAGCTCGGATGTACTCATCCATTTTCTGAAGCAGCTTCTCCAGAGTCTGGAGGGGTTTCCTGGCAAAGTATTGAGCCGTAGGCCTTGGCCGAAGACCTTTGATCATGGCCTCAATGACGATTTCAATGGGCACTGTAGGCGCTTGTGCTCTCAGGCAAAAGAACCTTTGGACATATGCCTAAAGGTACTCCTCACGGTCTTGAGTGCACTGGGACAAGGCCTGAGCAGTGACTGGCTTCATCTGAAACCCTTGAAAACTGGTGACCAGCATGTCCTTAAGCTTGTGCCATGACGTGATTGTGCCTGGCCGGAGAGAAGAGTACCATGTCTGGGCCACACTTCGGACTGCCATGACGAAAGACTTTGCCATGACTGCGGTATTGCCCCCGTACGAAGATATAGTTGCTTCGTAGCTCATCAGGAACTGCTTCGGATCTGAGTGGCCATCATACATGGGGAGTTGTGGTGGCTTATATGATGGGGGTCATGGGGTAGCATGCAGTTCTACTGATAGAGGAGAAGCATCATCAAAAGCAAAATTTCCATGATGGAAATCATCATACCAATCATCATCATTGTAGGAATTATCTTGACGAAGCTCTCTTTGTGAAGGTCTTCGGTCCTGGTCATCTTGAGTAAGATGACGTATTTCTTCAGCAACTTCATCGATCTTCATCTGAAGATCGGAGAGACAAAGCATCTTCTCTGTCTTCCTTTCGACCTGCTGATGGATAGCTTCGAGGTCCCTTATCTCCTGGTCCAACTCCTTCTCTTGGGGTGTTGGACTTGTAGCCTTCCTCTTTTGAATTCGAGCTTCCCGCAGCGTGTCCTGGTTGACGTCCAGTGGCTGCAGTGCAGCCCCTAGCCCTGAAGAAGTTTTCTTCGGTGGCATGACAAAGGTCACAACTTGCCGAAGGTGGTCGATTGTTCACCGGAGGTGGGCACCAATGTTGGGTACTTGTTCTCAAATGCTATGAGTTAAGAACAAGGCAACACAAATGTTAATGGTTAAAGTCCTTCGTCCTTCGAAGCATTATTTCCCTTAGGATATAATGATCTTCAGACGAAGGTTATGAAGGTCGTACCTTCATCATCGCAGTACATATTAATGAAAGAAGAAGCATATGAAACATGAGAGAAAACATGGATAACCATATGACATTATTAATATATCTTAATTATATCATCATGAATGAAAGTGAACAATATTGAATTACATTTGTACCTTTGGCTTGACAGAAAGTAAAAGTCCAAGCGTGACACACGAGTGAATACAAGTCAGCACGAACAGTACGGGGGTACTGTTCATCTATTTATAGGCACAGAGCACAACCTGTGTAAAATTACATTCATGCCCTTCATGTTTACAATTGACTTAAGGACAATCTATCGAGGACTAGATAGCCTTTTCCCATTTAAGTCGGTTCCTTTTTCTGCTACTGAGCCGAAGCTTTCTTGCGCGTAGCTTTGGAATTGATTCGACCTTCGTCCCAATCACGTTTTTCATATTGTGAACAGCTTCGTTCCAAGTCCGAAGGTTCCTGTACGTATATTACACTTGGGAAACATTGTTAATCATGTTTTTAGGACTTTCGGCAGACGAAGGCCCCCAACAAATAGCTTTGTGCTAAAGAAATTTAAAAAGATACGATGAAGCAGTTGGAGAAAGAGATACTAGTACTCGTATGCAATTTATGAAAAAATATTCTCTCATGGCCCCGATGCAACATTTACTTGTCTGTTGGGGACTTGTTCTCAAATGCTATGAGTTAAGAACAACGAAACACAAGTTGTTAGTGGTTAAAGTCCTTCGTCCTTCGAAGCATTATCTCCCTTAGGATATAATGATCTTCAGACGAAGGTTATGAAGGGTGTACCTTCATCATCCCAGTATATAACGAAGCAAGTAGAAGCAAATAAAACATGGGAGATAACACGAATAATCATATGACATTATCAGGACATTTTTATTATCTTATTATGAATAGACATGAACAACATTGAATTACATTATTACCTTCGACTTGACGGAAGGTAAAAGTCCAAGCGTAACGTTGGAGTGAATACAAGTCAGCGTGAACAGTACGGTGTCACTGTTCATCTATTTATAGGCACAGGACGTAGCCTGTGTAGAATTACATTCATGCCCTTGTCATCTACTATTGGCTTAGAGATAATCTATTGAGGGCTAGGCAGCCTTTTCCCCTTTAAGTCGGTTCCATTTTCTGCCGCTAAGATGAAGCTTCTTCACAGGTAGCTTCGGCACTGATTCGCCCTTCACTCAAACCGCGCCCTTCATATCATGTATAACTTCGTCCCATGCCCGAAGGTTCCTGTACATATATTATACTTTGGGAAGCATGTTAGTCGTGTTTTTGAGGATCTTCGGAAGACGAAGGCCCCCAACATTGTCCATCTTCTATATGAAGCAAATGTATGTGTCTTAGTGCAACATAGGTGGTGTATCACATTGAAAGATCCTTAAATAAGTTTAGACTAATAGTTGACAATAAGACAAGAGTAGAAGGGTGCATCACAAAAGAATTTAAATTCAAAGAGATCGCATACTTCACGAGTTTATACTTCACCGAGAAACACAATGCTATGCAACTATTATGTAGTACATTGTAGATGAGGATAATCCTTTCAATGTCCTTAAAAATTTCAATGTAAGGGCAAGACTATCGGTGCTTGCATGACCCATTATGTCACTCAAGAACGAAAGTCTTATTTCTTTACACGTACACAAATATGAATGAGATGGAACAATCTTTCAAGTAAGAGTTTGATTCAATGGACTTCATTTGATTTCAAGAATAACAGAAATCTTGTTTCTATTGTCCTTATTATTTTTTTTACATTTTGTAGACAGTGAGTTTGATTCAAAAATTTGGAAATCCAAACATCAACCTAAATCGAAGCAACTAGATATGATGCACCATGAAGGAATATGGGGATATCCTGATTTCACTGTTTTGTTTTGAGAATATGTAAACACTTACCATTCCATGCTATGTATGTATTATTGTACCATATTATGTTTGAAGGGTCTTATAAACCCATACAATTGATAGTGCATGTAAACTGCCAATATACGTGAAGACTTGTGTCAATTATCTTACGTGAGTTTAACTGTCAAAATCTACGATTGATACAATATCAATGGGCTTTGCTTCCGGTCAACCAAATCTAAAGTCATTCATCCAGATGCGGCATATAACATTGGAGTTATAACTAGGGTCGTCGATGCATACGGTCATGACATTAATTATTATAGAATAATCCAAGACGTAATCGAATATAGCTATACAAAAAATAAGAATCTTAAAGTGGTATTCTTCTATTGTGACTAGTTTGGTCCCAACCAAGGGACTTTACATAACCAATATGGCATGGTCGAAGTCAAATACAGTGAACGTTTATGTAAGTACGATTATTTTATCATTGCTCACCAAGTCGAGCAGATGTATTATATGTCATATTCTCCACAAGCTTAAAATCTTAGTAGGTAGTATACAAAATCAATCCTTGCAAACACCTATACCCACTTGATGATGATGGTTATCATGAATACCACTTGGATCTAAGAACTATTATGATATTACCTAAGGTAACGACCTACCATAAAAGATCAAGATGATGTAACATTATCAGGGAAATGGAAACGAGAGCGTAAAAAGGGCAAAGTGAGATGGCAACCTTGGGGAAAATTGGGTAAATTGATCCTTATTTTGATGATAGTTGACATATAATAAATTTTACCCTTTTCAACTATTTTTCTACTTTGTGCATAACATATTTGAAAGGGAAATGACCTCAACCATATCCTATAATCGATTATGGTGTTTGACGACCATCACAAACCTTATGGACTAACTAGTTTGTCTAGTTGATCTTTTCTCAGGTTCATAAAGTTCATATAAATCTATAAGAAAAATGGATCCTTGGGCCGTTTCTATAAATATGGGGCAAGTCAGACTTGCACCAGCCTGCGGTGCACAGGATTGTCCGATGTGCAGTGGACAGTGTCTGGTGCATAGGCTGGCGCGCTCGACGAACAGACCGCTCTCGGGAAAACTCAACGCTTAGTGACTAAGATTCATTGGACTGTCCGGTGTGCACTGGACTGTCCGGTGAGCCCACGGCTAACAGTCATCTTCGCCAACGGTTGACTGCCACCGACCAGAAACAGTCAGAAGTCAGAAACCATCAGCGACGATCAGGTCGCACCGGACTATCCAGTGAGCCACCAAACTATCCGGTGTGCCACAAGGACTGCTTCATACTCCAATGGACGACTGACGTGGCAGACACCGGACAATAAACAGTGTCATGTCCGGTGCGCCCGTCGACAGACAACCGCTGCCAACGGTTACATTGGTGGTTGGGGCTATAAATACCCCAACCACCTCCATTCAAGTCACCCAAGCATCCATACATCCACATTCAATACAAGAGCAAAGAATCAATTCCAAGACACATTCAAAACTTCCAATCTCCTCAAGTGCCACAATTAAGACCAGTGATCATTAGTGATTAGTGACTTGAGAGAGTGTGATTTGTGTTTCATTTGTTGCTCTTGTTGCTTGGTTGTGCTTTCTTCATCTCCTTCTAAACTCTCTTTAAGTGATTTGTAAAGCTAGCAAGAGACACCTAAGTGTATGGTGATCCTTGTGGGGTCTTTGTGACCCTTGAGATTAAGAAGAAGCACTCAACCGGTCTAGATGACCGATTGAGAGAGGGAAAGGGTTGAAAAAGACCCGACCTTTGTGGCCTCCTCAATGGGGAGTAGGTTCATTGGAACCGAACATCGGGAAACAAATCGTCATGTTCATTTGTGTTGATCTTTACTCTACGATTTGGTTCTTCCTTTCCTCACTCTCTAAAGTTCTCTTGCTCACAATTATTTGAGTTAGCTTCCAAAGTAATCCACATTGATTGAGCAACTCATAACAAGAAGAACTATCTTCCACACTCTGTATTCATTATAGTTTGTTTCTAATTCTAACCTCGGGTGAAGTTCGTGTTCAAAGTTTATAATTTACAGGTTTCGGCTATTCACCCCCACTCTAGGCGACTTTTAATATTTCAATTTGTTAGCTTTTCTAATACTAACTCATACGTGTTAGATAGGATATCAAAAATAACAGAAACTTAGCAAGGAATTTCCTCTAGTCGAGCTCCTTTAACGGCACTCATGACTTCATTTTTTAGGGGACTACTACTAGCTCGAGCAGACATAGGGAGTTATTGAGACATGTAGATCTATATATGCAGGGTTGTGCTATCGCATCTGAACACAACCAAGTAACAATATTTGAATTAACTTTTTGTATTTTAATTTCATAATTTTTTTCTATTTTTAGGATGACAAGGACGAGGACAAGCATTAGTTGGATGACCAACAGCAATAGCATGACAACGACCAATTTAGCGACACAAGCAATGACACCACCGACCAGTGTGGTGACGTAGACGAGGTCCAAGCCAGCCAGGTGGACGAGTTTGCCATCGAAGGCTCTAGCCAGGTGGACGAGTGTCACACCCGGGTTTTAAGCGTCCAAAGCCCGGGCGCAAACATAATCACCAGGTGTGCTGGGACCAGGTCTCACACACATGATGAATCATGACACAGGATCGAATGTCACATCTTTACTACATAACAGGAGTTCTATACAAAATAAATAAATAATTACATTATAAGGAGACAACGGTCCAGCAACCCAAAGTTGACTGGGAGACGACGGCCTAGACCTCTCACGAACACATCGTAGCATCCTCCATGCGCCTCATCATGTGGTACCTGTTCTTGACCTGTGGGGGGGTGTGAGACAGCAAGAATGAGCTCACATATGTTCATAGCTCAACAAGTTGTGGGGAATAATGTGCATGAACTCGCCAAAGGTGGGAGCTCACGTGAAGTGTAAGGCTTACCAAAGAGAATGGTTGAAGCTGAGCATTGCTTTTAAAGTTGGTCAAAATTTTATTAGCAATTACTAAGTATAAGTAAATACCAACCTAATTAAATAGTAGAACAAAAGTAACCACCTCACCTGCAATGCAATGCATATGACAAATTGAATTTAGTTCCATAATTTAATCATGTGAGTGTCCGAGCCGCTCATGACCGTGAGCACGGCTAGTATACCAGTTTTACACTCTGCAGAGGTTGCGCATCTTTACCCACAAGTCATGTTACCTATTTGCCACGAAGTTGATCAGACCCCATACACCTCTACCAAGGAAGCGAGGCAGGGTACCACTACGAGGCCTTTACAAAGTTCCACTAGCTTCAGACTACCCGCTACAGTTTATAGGAAGCTCCAGTGCAGGATTCTTGCCTGACCGCCATCGCAGCAAAATCAACCCAAGGACCTCCCTACACTGACCACTCCCCTACTGCCCTTGCCCCTTTCGGGTAAGGTAGCCCTCCACTAGCTTTCCTAGTTAATCAGCCAAGGGCGTCCCATTAAACCCTTGTGGTAGCACTGTTTTCCCGGGTGGTTCTCCATGTTCCCATTAACATAATGATCTTAACATGAACAATAAAGAATAAAACAGATAATAAAAAGTATAACAATGAGTGATGAATATCTCTATACCCAAATCCACATAAAGCAATAGCATGAACTACCCAAAACTTTTAGTAGTAAAACCAGTGGTGAAACAAGGTATAAAGATAGTCAAATCTAGGGTAACCTATTGGGTCCCATCAAAATTAACCTATGCAGATCATTATGAATAATAAGAACATGAATGGGTAAAAGAGGTGATCAAGGGCACAACTTGCCTGGCACTTGAGATTCCAGGTACCAACTTGCTCTTCAGATGACACGTGACCTCACTGCTAGTCGTAGCAATACAAACAAACATGTATAGGCAAAATTAACATCACACCAAACATAAGAATAAACTACATAATAATAATCTACATGTTGTAACGAGATCGTGGGTTCGAGAACTGCTAAATTCGGAGTTATGGTTACGAAGTTATGAATTTCCGAAGTTATTAAGCACCTAGAATAGATTAATTTTAAATGAACAATTTTAATTCAAGTTTTATGGTAAAACAGTGTTACTAGTTGATAGATAATATTAAAACAAAATTATTACAACTGGAATGAATCCATTTGTAGCCAAAATGAATTAAATATGGATTTCACAAGTTTCTAGTATTGTTTTTGTATTAAAAATCATTTTCTAAAATATATTATGAATTTCCTCAGGCTTATCGACTGCGGACACCATTTTCCAGAAGCCCAGGGGGCTCTGCATAAATTCCAGGACTAAACGGTAATGGTCTTAACACTAACTTGGATGGCGGGTTAGTTTAGGAAAAGCCGAGGGGCCTATTTGCAACATCGCACGGCCGAAAGGGTACGGGCCAACTAGGGCCGCCCGATGAAGGATCAAGGGCCCGGATTAGATTCTGAACTTTAAGCGAACCGTTAAGCGTTGGTGGCCGCCCGATCCGAGATCTACGAATCGGATTTAAAATACCCAAGGTGGCTTCGAATGCGCCCGATCCCCATCCAACGGTCCGGATCTTGATGAAGAGCGCCCTAACCCTAACCACCAGATCCCGATCGGAGGGCATATATTACACGTGAGGGCGCTACACTCAGGGTCAAATCTGACCGTCCAATAGCCGATCAACGGCCCACATAATTCTCCCCTACCCCTTCCCAGCTAGACAGCGGCGCCGCCTGATGTCCATGGTGGCGACCCCGCCGGAGCCACGCGGTCCGGCCGAGCAAGGCTCCCCCGACGTCAATCGAAGGTCCCCACGCACAATTAGAACAACGACGAAACGGACTAGGTACTCACCGTAGTCAGAGACGGCGACCAGGGAGTGGTCCACGGCACTAGGTAGACCCGCGGCGGAGCAGGTGCTCCGGTGAGCAATTCTGGTGCCCCGGTAGCACCACGACGCCCAATCCAGGCACGTACGCACGCGGTGTACCCAGGAGATTATCCTCGGCCGAACCAGGAGGGCTCGACGATGAGAATTGCGTAGTTCAACGGCGGCGGTGGCGGTCTTCTTCCGCTTGAGCTCAGGGCGCCGAGCTCGGGTCCTTCCTGCCCTCTCTATCCCGGCGATGAGTCTCCCCTTCTCTCTCCTTGGCGTCTGACTTGCGACGGATATGGATCAGGGTCACGGGCGCTCACAGTTTATAGTCCAGGTGGGGAATAGAGCATCCCGATGGCGACGGGGTGGGTGCGATTCCTGAGCGCGCGATTCTGTTACGCGGATTGGGAGATCAATGGTTTGTCACGATTCGCCACGGAGAGAGAATTCGGGTTTTATGGCCGCTATTGCCGGAAGTCCGAGCAGGAGCGAAAACGGCCGCCGAGATCTTCGCCGCCTTCTGTTGCGACGCTCAGCCAGAGCCGCTCCGCGCGGGGATGAGGGAGATGACAAGTTGGTCCCACATGTCATAGGATGCAGGAGTGGGAGGCTGGCTGGGTGGGCCCGCGTGGCAGGCGCGGACGCGAGAGGTGGGCTGGCGCGGGAGAAACGGGGTGGGCCGCCTGGGAGGTTTCAGCCCAAGTGCATTTGTCCTTTTTTTCTAATTTTATTTTCCGTTTTGTTTTCCTTTTTTTTATTTCTTTTCCAAATTTGAAACTTCAATTCAAATCTTAAATCATGTTTGAACTTCAGATTTACAAATATATCCAATAAAAATCCTAATAATTAATATTTTTATTTTCTTTATAGTGCATTTTTTTTGTTTCCATCTTCTCTCTTCTTTCCTCCATTTTAAATTCTATTATATTTTTTTAACTTAAACTTGTCTTGCGAATTTAAACTCAAATACAAGAACCAAAACATGAGATTCATATCTCCATATTTATTTATTTGCTATTTAGCTATTTTAATTCCCATAATTGGGCTTGTACAAAGAAAAGGAAATCAAATAATTCCCAAATCACTTTTATATAAATGCATGTATTTACTTATTTTATTATTATTTTATTTATATATATATATATTATCTTATATAAATTTTTGAGCTTTACAACGAGTTTGCCATCGGAGGCTCCTAAGGTCGCTATCGGAAAGCCATGTAGTACTCCTCCTATATTGCCCATTCAAGAGGAGGACAAGCCTATGATCAAGCATTGTGGCGATGCATGAGGGTTTTACTTCCTTTGTTTTGTGTAATGATTGTTTGTAGTGAAAGGGAAGTGTGCCCTTAAGCCATTTCTAAGTGTTTTGGTGATTAAGTGCTTAACACATCACCTTGATATAACATACTAATTGTGAGTATGAGCTTAGAGTCAAAGTAAAGCAAATTGAGAGTTGTAAGAACAAAGTGCAAACTCTACAAGGAAAAAAGGTATAATTCTAGCATTTAGTAAATTGTTTTTGGTACTAACTATGTTCTATTAAGTGCTAGAAAACTTCTTAAATCAAGAGAGATTCAAAGGGAGAAGTTTGGCTAAGTTCAGCCAAACTTGCACCAGCATGCGGTGTACCGGACTGTCCGGTGTGCACTAAACAGTGTCTGGTGCCCAGCCTGGCGCACTCAACGGACTAGCCACTTTTGGGGAAAACGCTGAGGGCACCACGAAAAAAAATCACTGGACTGTCCGGTGTACCAACCAAGCGCCCAGCCAACGGTCGGACACGTGATCAGCGGGCGACACGTGGACTTCGCCAACGGTCATCAGGTCGCACCGGACTGTCCGGTGTGCCACGGGATCAGTGGCTGCAACGGTCGGCTTCGCCAAACAAGGAAGGGATCCGCACACTGCTCACTGTCCGGTGCACCCGCGGACAGAAGGCAACATGGCCTTCCAAATGGAGCTCCAACGGCTCCTAGGTCCCTTGAGGCTATAAAAGGGACCCCTTGGCGCATGGAGCTCCACACCAAGCACTCATTGAACATTCTACAACGCCGAGACTTCGCAAAGACGCATTTGGTTCGTTGTGATAGAGATTCGAGCATTTCTTTGAGTTGTAACTCCGATGTGCTGTTTCGTGTGCTCGTTCTTGTATTGTGTGCGTGTTGTTGCTGCAACTCTCGCTTTTGTGTGCTTTTCTATTCCTCCCTTACTCTTGTTTTCATTTGAGATCACTTGTGTAAGGTGTGAGAGACTCCAACTTGTGGAGATTCCTCACAACGAGATATTGCTGAGAAAAGGAGAATCGTGGTATTCAATTTGATCTTTGGATCACTTGAGAGGGGTTGAGTGCAACCCTTGTCCGTTGGGACACCACAACATGGAATAGATAAGTATTATACTTGGCTGAACCACGAGATAAAAATCATTGTGTCACTTGTCTTTATACTACTGCAATTTTCTCTCCATCCACTTCACTTACATAATTGCTCTAAGTTTAAGATTCACCTTGTGAAGAGCAATTAAGTGAAGAAGTTTACTCCACTCGTACTCATCACTCGAACTTGGTATTATCCTTCACTAATCCAATATCAGTCTAAGTTTGGTTTGTTGAGCTATTTTTACAGGATCACCTATTTAGCCCCCCTATAGGTGCTCTCACATAGTTCGTTGATTGATAAGGCCTTCGCTAGTACAAGCCATCATAACTTGGTTAACTTTGTCTTAGGTAACCTCTTTCATTTTCATTGGCCAGGGATAATGAGTATGTCTGGTGGTGAGTGTGTTTCCACGATGTCTCAAGATCGCTACCGGTTCGCTCCTGATACGAACTATCAAAATGCATAAGAAGTAGTGTAGCATACTTTTAGGTAAGATTATTCTATATTTTCTTTTGTGACTAAGTTTTTAAAGTATAATACACATATTTCCTTATCACATTTTTGCAGTTATGTTTTGTTTGCCAGTTGGAGAAAACTATATAACCCATTCACATACAGTGTTTGACAAGAATGCATGGAAGATTTCCAAGGACTTAGTGTCCTATGCTCATATACCGACAAATAATATGTATTACAAGGAGGTCCTAGGACAATAGGTAAACAAGAAGTAGGGATGTGCATCTATCTACTTGACCAAGGAAAAAAATCATTAGGTAATTTTTTGGATATTTTGTCTTACACTCCCAATATAATAATTATTTAATTGTAAATAAATGTATGTCTCCGGGCTACATTTTTATGGATAGTGAACCGCGAGGAGACTTTCCTATTCTATGGAGAAGAGTTCCAGGATATGTTTGAGAAGCATAAGGCCTTGTTCGTTTGTGCCGGATTGGTGGGTCGGAACGATTTCTAACCGGATTGCTTCTCTAATTTATATAAACTTTGATTAGCCGGAACGATTCTGGGTGCAATCCGATAGAAACGAACAAGACCTAAACAAAATCATGGTAACGATCCTGAGCACACTTATGACAGGGACGACCATATCTGTAAGGCTAACTCTATGGTAAGTTAAATTATATCATATTTTTTTCAAAGATTACCACATATAGCTTGTCTATACAGGAACCTGCCATCGGAGTAGTGTCGAGCGACGTTAAGATTTATAATATTGGGTATCATAACACATACTCTTTGAATCCAGAGTAGATATGTAGTAAGTCATGCACATACTATTTGGAGAGTTGTCTATACTTTATATTATTCAAACTTCATTGTTATCTTACTTGGTTTGTTTCTACTACAAACACCTCACAATCAAGAAGTGGTCAATTTGGATGAATTGCAATTGACGAGCACTAATAGTCAATCCTTCTATCGTGCATGCTAGTGGAGGTGGAAAGAGCCATGGAACTATGGAAGGTATGATACTGTATTTTCTCAAATTTTGTAATGTAAGTACAAAATTAATATTCTAAATTATTTATGTTACATGTACTCTATATTTTATGAAATGATTGGCTCTAGACATGTCAGAGCTTAGAAGGTAGCATCCTCGTTACAGAGCTCTGGAGGTAACAGTCGACGAAGCAACGCACAAGAGGAGTTATTGTAGATTCAAGAAGCAATGAGGTTGTGCGATGAGCAGGAGATGCAACATCAAGAGTATGATGGACAATGTTAGGACTATACGCCATCGTCACAATTATTTTTCTAATCACATGACACACCAACATACCATGTTTCAAGTACGTTTGACTGATCTTCTATTATCATTTATAGATTTTAACAAAACTAATGATGTTTACTTTATTTGTATAATATGTTGCAGCCTATAGCGTTAAACATCAAGTTTCTCGTGTTTGAGATGTTGTCACCGCTGCCATGGGGTCCTCCTCTATTGATGCTTTGACCTTAGATAATCACCTCTTTAGCAACCTTACATCAATTGTAATATAAATTAGCCAATTGAGCTTAATTACACGAAAACCAATTATATCTAAACTTAGTTAATTTAGGAAAAAATAGCTCCTCAAAAGGTGTTTCAGAAACACTATTTTCATATCTCCTCGTGAAGTTACACAAAAACTACCCACCATCTTATTGGTTACACGACCTGCCGATTCATATCGCTTTCTCCACCCACTAATCATTAAGGATAATTAAGGAAACTCATAAGAATTAATTGTATTATAGAAAGAGTCTATATGCAAGGCAAACATTTTTGAAATCCTCTTTATCAATTTATAAAAGTTATTTTATGGTGAAACTGAAAAAATATCAAAATAATTTTTCATGGTGAATCTATAATTTTTGAAGTGAAACCCTTCAGACCTAATTTTCATCGTTATGCTATAGCCGAGGGAAATTAGGAGGATATCTATCGACTCGCACATAAAATAAGTTCCGTCGCCTCGCACATAGAAACCTATAGAAATGCAGGCTAATTTTTTTTAATGAGAAACATCAAAATTTATGTAATTTCCGTCCGCGAGGGAAAACCAACAAAAATGATACTTTTCATATATCGACCACTGGCAAAAATCAGCTAATTTTCGTCTCTTAATTTGAAAGAGTCAGACCGATAAAAAACAAGATTATACCGATGGAAATTAGCTAATTTTTGTCGGTATACCCTTATTCTCTCGGCTTTTGGCCAACAAAAGATTGTTTAGATTGTTGTTGTGAAGTCTGTTTCCATAACTTGAAACAAGGAAACCAAATAATGAACACACGCACGAATGAAGAAAGTATCAGATGGTTACCAACTAATTGAAGACAATACAATGATGCCCCTAGTCACTCTAAGGGCTACTTTAGTAACCTTAAATCCCTTTCGAGTTTTTAGAGGATTGTGATAGAAATAAACTAATTTCCTCTCTAATCCTCTTCAATCCTAAATTAGATTTGAGTTTCGAAACTAGCTCTAAGCTACAGCCAATAAACTAGTGAAACACATAAAATAAGAGTCAGTTGTGAAGTCCCTATGTGGAAGGCAAAGATCAGAATCAATGATATGAAGCAACAAATTATCTCCTCCTTGTGAAATTATACTGGCAAAGAACTCTTCTCCACGATCTCGCCGACTTCTTCACGACCACCTCGTTCTTTATTCCCCAACCACAGTCCTACCATCCATGCCTCTTGTTTTTGTCATCCAATGCAAACGACTCTTTACCACTGTACATTACTCTACAAATCACCTAATCATTCATCCCTATTGCAGCCAATTATTGTTCATGTTATCACCTGGATTCTCAGGACTCATTGGGCCCATTTCGTCAATTGCCCCCACATATTTTTATCTGAATTTTGCGTCTCATTTTCCTATTACATCGTTGTGCGATTTTTTTAGCCGTGTTATTGAGCTGTCTAGCTGGCATCTCCAACTGGAAGTGCTTCGAATTAAACAACCCGCCAGTCTGATGTTGAAGGCGCAAATGGTCAGACTTGTACGCGGGAACATTCCCTTAATAACTGAATGAACTGAAAATTAGAAATTCTGCCCTGTGCTAGTAGTGCTGTTAGCTTGCTACTATAAATTCAGACTCGCCCGTCCCCATTTACCAGTAGCTTGGCCATCATACCAACTAAGAAACTAGTACCGTAAATAAAGGAAAAACAATGGAGTCCTCCGAGGCGAGCTGGCACTGGCACTCGTTTGATCCGTCAGTCGCCGTGGAGGACTCCGAGGCAATGGTCCAGCTGCTCGGCGTGCAGTACTCTGGCAACGAGCAGAAGCAGCCAACGCCGACGGCCATGTCCTGGCCTGGCCAAGAAGCTGACCAGTACTACAGCTCGACGGCGTGCCCGTACTACATGCAGGCGCAGCAACCCAACCCGGGCGCAAGCTGCTACGACCATGGTTACTACGGCAGCAACACGTTCACGATGACCGGCGACTTCTTCGTGCCGGAGGAGCAGATGCTTGATCTGAACCTCGACTTTGAGTACCAGGGCGGCGAGGGGACCTGCTACGGCCGCGGCGGTGGCAACACGCCGGCGGTGTGCAAGAGGAAGCTGGAGAATCAGAAGGACGAGAGCGCCACGTGCACCGTTCCAAAGAAGAAATCTCGATCCACCGCAGTACCGGTAAGTGCGCCATGCCATGAACTCGTGATCGTAGGACATTTCAGTGCACTGGATGGACCAGATGCCTGACGGAAGGAGTGTTCGTTCCGTATGATGTAGCAAGCGCAGAAGAAGCGCAAGACGGCGTAGAAAGGCGCGTGCAGCCGAGGCAACCAGGAGGAGAACTACGGCGACGACGGCGGCAATGCTAAACAACAGCAGCAGTGCTCTAGCGACTACCTGTCTGACGACGACGACTCGCTGGAGATGACTGCGTGCGGTAACGTGAGCTCGGCGTCCAAGAAGTCGTCGTCGTCGGCATGTGGGAAGGCCAGGGCCGGACGTGGGGCCACCACCGATCCGCAAAGCCTCTACGCCAGGGTAAGGAGAAATTCGTTCGGTGGCCGCGATGATGCTACACAGTTCCATGCACTTGCTTGCTGCTGCCTGAAACTAGATATGAAGTTTTCCTGCTTTTGGCGATGCAGAAAAGGAGAGAGCGGATCAATGAGCGTCTGAAAGTATTGCAGAATCTTGTCCCGAATGGAACCAAGGCAAGTTAACCAGTGACTAAAGACGAGCAAATTAAATAACTCACAATAGTTTCTTTTAACGCTGAAAAGGCCAGGATAACGAGTCGTTCTAACGTATGTACGGCCATGGTTTTCAGGTAGATATTAGCACGATGCTCGAAGAAGCAGTACAATACGTCAAGTTCTTGCAGCTCCAGATCAAGGTTGGTTCTTTCAAAATTCTAGCCACTTGTCAAAACCTTGTTGGCTGAAATTTCATGTACTAGTATTCAAGACCTTTTTCGTTGTGCGCAGCTGTTGAGCTCGGATGATATGTGGATGTTTGCTCCGATCGCCTACAACGGGGTCAATGTTGGCCTAGATCTCAAGATATCTCCACCACAACAATGATCTACGCCAATGTGAAGATATGGCCGATGTTCATTGACAACACACATATACAAATTCTTTAATTTTGTGTTCCGTTTGTTGTTTCTGAATTCATATGTAAGATTCAACTCTGAATGACAATCGGCTATCACGAACCACTTTTATAGGCAACCATGAACCTCCACGGAAAATACTCGCATGACCTGCTCACCATTTTAAGTTCTAAAATGATACTCTCATTCTAAACTATAATATATTTTAGCTTTTGTTATATACTTATGTATACGCTATGTCTACGCATATAGATATAGATGGCTAGATGGTCCAGACCCGCTAGACGGTCCAAAGAAGCTTAACATTAGCCTAGCCTCTAGCCCGCATTGCATCATGCATGTGCCAGCTTAGTCCGACGCGTCTATCATGTTTGGGCCGACACTTCGGTCCACATTGCTGGTTTGGGCCTAACACAATTCCTCTCCAACTGTTGAATCAGACCCCTTTAGAGTCTTGGTCGTTGGATCGGCCTCCGTATACGTCGCCTCTAGTTTCTCGCTCGGCCTCTCTGGCTCTCCCGTCTCTCCTGAAATCCTAGCCCCCAATTAGCGCATTTGCCTCTCTCCAACTCGTCTTCTCCCTCTCCGACGGTGGCAAACAACACTCCACGATTCTTGATCTTACCATCATGACTGTCCTAGCCCGTAGGATGGTGATATCCTAGCCCAAGGCTTAATAGAATTAATAGAGTATCCATACCAACAAGATGTATCTTTTTTTTCGGAAGCCTATCTCGAAAGAACCTCCAAGTTAAGCGTGTTTGGCTTGGAGCAATTTGGGATGGGTGACCGTCCGAAAAGTTTTCTCGAGTACGCATGAGTGAGCACAAAGTGCGCACAAAAGACTCGTGTTAGTCCGTGGAGACAATATATGATCCTAGAGAGCTACCAGGAGTAAGTACCCACTACAAAAAAAATGGTTTTGTATGACAAAAGTAAAGTGTCATGTTTAGTACAAAATTGGTCATAAAAATCATCTTATGACGAAAATGCTGCGTCATAAGGGTCGTTATATAACGACCGTCACATTATGTACCTTGTGACGACTGTTCAGAGTACCGTCACATAATGTCATCACCTTTTGTGACGGCTGCATTCGTCCGTCACATATTGTTGCTATATATGACGGTGTTATCTGTCACATTTTTTTCAGTCGACGCGTCACCTAAAGTTGGGATCGTCACTTATGGCACCCACATACAGTGACCATACAGTGACGACACACTAAGCTCTCATGATAACTCACAGAATCATAATACACAGAAAAACCATCATACACAACATTCTCATCACAAGTCATACACAATTCCAGCACACTAGTTCTTCCACAACAGAGGTTCAAACATACAAAGGTTCCACCACAAAGGTTTGAAGCATTCAAACAGATTGCACGTAGTTCTGACAAAGTTCTAACCACAGATATGTTCTAGCAAGGTAGAAAAACCTTAAGCAAAGGCATCATCCTTAGACTTGGTATGCATCCCTACCTGAATCTTTCTGAAGTTTCAGGACAGCTCGTAGCAGTGCATTTGGTCTCTTCAAACTTGGTATGCATCCCCTTCACTTCCTCTTGGGCCTGGCGTAGCAAACTTTGGTTTTCTTCAAGTGCGGCCTGTTGAGCTTGTAGTTGTGCTTGCAACTCTTCCTGCTTCCTAGCAGCTTCCTCTCTTTCAGCTTGGAGTTTTTCCTCAAACTGATATAAGATTTCTTCAAGTGCGGCTTGTTGAGCATATAAAAAACTTGGGATATAAGATTTGCCATGAAATATTGGTACATGCCAACAGCAATACAACATAGTCAAATAATGACTAAATAGTGTGCCTGACTAAAACAATTCACCTTAGGATCTCGTAGGTAGTGAACAATTTCCTCAAGTTCAGCTTTAGCTTCGTCATCTCCCTTGACATCACTGAACTTTGTCTTCGAATCCATGTTGGGTCGAACCTCTTCATTCAATCCAAGCCCTGTATATAACCCAAAATTGAACAATGCTGAACCTGAATCAGTAACCATGTGAATAGGTGCATTCGCTGTACCAAGAACTCCATCTTTTGTCCGTCGACCCACACTCCCGAAAGCAGCAAGACCAGTACTTCTTTCTTCCTCAGCTGCTGAAGTAGCAAATGACTCTCGCGGTATCAGAGCCGACTCTCGCGGTATCAGAGTCGACTCTCGGTCCAGAGATTGAACGGGGTGTTACAAGTGGTATCAGAGCCGACTCTCGTGGTTTCATGAGCCTGTGTGGGTTAGGGGTTCGGGTATATGGTGCATGGTGCATGTGGGCCTAGAGTGGTCACATGGCATGGCATATGACGACACTAGACACACAGACGTGGCTAAGAGAGGAGGTTCCTGAATTGGGTTGACCGACGAGGACGTTGGTCTTCTAAGGGGGTGGATTGTGATATCCTGGCCCCTGGGATGGTGATATTCTGGCCCAAGGCTTAATAGAATTAATAGAGTATCCATACCAACAAGGTGCATCTTCTTTTTCGTAAGCCTATCTCGAAAGAACCTCCAAGTTAAGTGTGCTTGGCTTGGAGCAATTTGGGATGGGTGACCGACCGGATCTCGGTGCGCATGAGTAAGGACATAGTGCGCACAAAAGACTCGTGTTGGTCTGTGGAGGCTATATATGATCTTAGAGAGCTGCCAGGAGTAAGTACCGTCGGTCTAGGAATTGGACGGTGTGTTATACTGTCTCTCTCTCTCTCTTACTCCCTTCCTTATCCTCTCCATTTCTCCCTTCCCCATCCAGTCGTCCTTGCCGGTAGTGGTGGAGGACAAAAAGAAAATAAGGTATGGCAAATCTACTAGAAAAAAAGAAAATAGAGAAAATGATGCACACTAGGAACCAAGCGCACAACCTCTTATTCCAAACACTGCACCACAACCACCATAGCACGCATGCCTTAGTATTAACTGTGGAAGTTATAAAGGTTTTAAAATTGAGGTATGCCAGCTACCATACTGAGCCATATTGGGTCCTCTGCCATTGCTCGCTAGTATTAATCTCTATTTGTCGTCCCCGACGGCTACTCTGGTGTCATCTCGTCATCTCCTAAACTAGATACGTGGTTCATTGACCTTATTGAACGCTTTGGTGCTCCAGGTTCGGAGGTAACATCTTTGAACACTAACTCTAACCCTAGTTCTTGAGTTCTCTATTCTTGTTCTTGACTTCTTGTTCGTTATTCTTTGTTTCTCACATCTTCTTCTACCTTGTGCAAGTCATCAATTGTTGTTAAGCCATCAAGGAACTAGGGTTCAAATCTGTGGTTTGCTAGCTACTCTAGTCCTATGGATTCATAGGTAACATATGTGACCACTAACCCTAACCCTAAACCTTGAGTTCTATGTTCTTGTTCTTGACTTTTTGTTTATTCTTCTCTGTTTCCCACATCATCTTCTACCTTGTGCAGGTATCGTGAAGATGTTGAGGAACTAGAGGGTCGGATCCATGGTTTGTGGCCACTCGAATGCTCTAGATTTGTAGGTAACATCTCCGACCACTACCCCTACCCTAGATATTGAGTTCAATGTTCTTGTGCTCTCAATTTGTGGTTCTATGCCTCGAATCTGTTAAGGGACCAGAGCTTCAGTGATGGGCAACGACGATGAGGACCACAAACACTCCATTAATGATGACCTTCGGATGTGTGTCCTGCATGGTGATGATGAGAGTGACATTGAAGTTGATTCTAATCCTCTCAATGTCGGTGATGGTGTTTGTGAAGATGTTCAAGTGGTGATTTTGCCACCATAAGCAGCGACAAGAGGCCCTAAATGACAACCTATATAACATGGAATGACTTCAAAAAGATCTACGAGGACATCAATGGTAAGAGGTTAAGAACCGGTGTCAAATGCTTTCATTGTGGCCATGTTAGCCTTGCTCATTCTTCTATTGGCATTGGCCATCTCTTATGACATATCAAGGTATGCCAAGAAACAAAGGAAAACCTTCACTAATCTCCATCTCTTCTTTAGTTCACTACTGATGGCAGTGTTTGTCACTAGGATTATAGTTTGATTGCTAGACTAGATCTCCCTATCTATTTTGGTGAATCTAAAGCTTTTGAAGAGTACATCAAGGTTGCTGATAATCCTAGATTCTCTACTATCTAGACAAACCACTAATATAGATTTCACTAAGTGCTATATTGCTTCATGTGCTAAGCTTATTGATTCCCTGGTTAGTATTTCTTCTAATGTTCTTACTTCTTGTTGGTTACTTGTTCTCAAATGTTGTGGATCAAGAACAAGGCAACATAATTGTTAATTATTATGGACCTTTATCTTCCGAAGCATTATCTCCACATGGGTATAATGCTCATCAGACGAAGGTCAAGAAGGACATACCTTCATCATTTAATATGTGAATAAGAATGCAAAAGGATGAAGACAATAACTATATCTCATTAATTCATTCATATTTGCATCATGTAACACATGTATTAATATTAACAAAATTCATATTACATTGATACCTTCGGCTTGCCCGAAGGTGGAGACGTGAGAGAGTGATCACAATTCAGCGTGAACAGTACAATGCTACTGTTCATCTATTTATAGGCACGGGACGCAGCCTGAGTAAAAGTATATTTATGTCCCCAATATTCACATATGATCATAATACAAATTATTAAGGACTAAGTAGCCTTTTTCTCTTTCGGTCAGCATCATCTCTATACTTCGTCTCCGTTGTGGGCCAATGTTGTCCATCTGGTGATAGCTTCGGTGTTTACTCTTATCATCTTTAGATCTATCTTCATCTTGTATGCCTTCGTCAAGAGGAAGAGGCTTGCATCGTGAAGACGAAGCTTCCTGTAGTAGCTTATGTAGGAAGCAAATGGTTAATTATGTTTTTGAGGACCTTCGGAAGGAGAAGGCCCCCAACAGTAGCCCCTCACAGTATCAATTTGTTTTATTGTAACAAATTCAGACTGCTACGAGAACGAAGGCCTTTAGCCGAAGGTACGAAAAAACACCTTCCATTCGCTAGAATAGCGAGTCATTCTGACCCATGGGACCCACCGAGCTGTGGGGCTCTGAGTATATATAGAAGCTTGTGTCATAAATATTTTTTGTGTTGTCTAGCTGTTTGTACTGTGCGTGCCATTTTAACTTTCTTTGCTTTCTCAAGCACGATTGACTTTTGAGCTTCGGCATCTGCCCAATTATCGTCTGAATGGCTGAGGAGAAGAAGATCGCTGACCCCGCTATGGCCGAGTTTTACGAAGCTATGGAGAAGACCAACGTAGAGAAAATCACCAATGAGATGTTGGCCGGGTTGTCTGAAAACTCTAGTGATAGCGAGAGTTTAGACGTAGAGTGGAAATGAAGATGTCGAAGACCAGTCATGGAAGCCGAGCCATGTTGTTTTTGGAAGGTCAACTGTTAAGCAAGGGCAGATCGAAGCGATGAAAGGCAGATATTTTCGTGATATTTCTATTGTGAGGGCCGGAGGGGAGAATATTGTTCCTCTTCCCAAAGCTAATGAGGTGGTAGTCTTTAGGAGCTTCATGAAGGCTAGGCTTCGTTTCCCGCTTCATAAAATGCTAGTCGATGTTTTGAAAACATTTGAGATATATCTTCAGCAGATTACCCCTGAAGCTCTTATTAGAGTAGGGGGTTTTATATGGGCCATGAGGAGCCAAGGGCTTGAGCCAGATGCCAGGTGCTTCTATAATATTCATGAGTTATCCTATCAGACGAAAGCGACTGAGAAAGAGCGATACTACGATAACTTCAGCTACTACAGCTTCGTGCCCCGCTCTGAGGCGAGTTACCCTTTGCCCACATTTTAGAAAAGGTGGTCAGGCTCTTGGATGCAAGAATGGTCTTATGTGAAGAATGACCTGAGTCAAATGGAGGATGTGAAAGGGATTATTCAACGCCCTATATGGTCTCGCTTCGGCATCAGGAGGCCACTCATTGCACTTAGGAATGACATGCAAGCATGCCAGGCAGCTTTCAACATAGTGTGCACCTATATTGGCACAAGAGACTTGGTCCAAGAGCATATTGCTTATAGAGTGTGGCCTCTTGCAAGTGGATGGAAAATGCCGAAGGAGGCTGCCACTGGCTCCAGCCAAAATGTCCTGGTCTATCTCAAGTATACCTTTCGATACAGAAGCCAGTTTGATGAACCAAACGATGACTGGCTAGATGATATAGAGGCAATTAGTGATGAGCTGCTTGGAGCCTACTCGAAGGTTGAAGACGAAGCTATGACGGTTGCCTTTGGCGCTCGAGGGAGAAAGAGGCTGAACAGGGTATTTGATGTTATCGGGTTTGTTTACCTTGATTACTGTTTTCCTATTCGAAAACAAGGGAGAAAAAGGAAAATGCTGCTTCGGCATCCTCTGGTGCGCCGAAGGCGAAGAAAGTGAAGAAGGTCTTGACACGTAGACCGAGACGCATTGAGACGACCGATGTGCCAAAGCTTATTGAAGGTGCAGAGACTGCCCCATTTGCCATAGAATCAGGTCCCGTCATGCCAATCGAAACTTGTACAGATTTGGGCGAAGAGCCAAAATCAAAGAAGGCAGCAGAACAGTTGAAGGTTCTGAGCCCAGCAACTATAACAGAACTGTTGAAGCCATCAAGTGTTTCCGAAGCGACTCCGAGAAAAAGGAGAATGGCTAGTGTGCTAGACGCTATTTTGGAATCCGTAAAGACGCCAACTCCTGCCTCTCCCGAAGCTCCTAGCGAACAAATTAAGGATGCAAGAGAAGCTGCTGCTACGAGCGTGACCAACGCTCCTGCCAAAGCTAGACCTTCAGAAATTACGCCGATAGCATTGATGGAAAATAGTGCTCCTGAGAAATCTAAATCTCCTGCTCTCAAAGTACCTCATAAAGAGCTGGAATTCATTATTCGGCATGCTTTGGGAAAGCAACTATCTTTAGAGCAGATTGCCAAAGTAGAGCATTATGCTAGGGACCTAAAGTACCCCCGAGGGTCCTTGGTATACAGAGGGGATGACGAAGAAGACTTCCTCTATTGTCTTCCTAATAATAAGGAAATCAACGTGTGTCGTGAGATGATGAACAATATGGGATTTCCGAAGCTTGAGCTCGGTTTATCTACTATGTTAAAGGATCAACTTGCAGACAACCTTGCTTTCAATAGCTTGAAGGTTTGCAAATTTTGGCTTCATGTTTTAGTTCTTTCCGTACTGTTTTTTAGTAGTTCTTACATTTGTTGTTTACTCTTTTGTTTTATTTTGCAGGGTCTAATCCTGAGTAAAGCTTTGAAAGCCCAAAAGGTTGTCGAAGACGAGAATTGCCAAATGGCACTTAGTAATCTCCGATCGGAGGTTATAATTTTGAGGAATGAAGCTCTCGCTAAAGATAAGATTTTGCTATCTCTGGTCAAAAGCTGAAGTCTAGTGAAGCCAAGATATCTACTCAAGCAGAAGCTCACAAAGCCTAAGTGCAAGAACTGAAAAGGAAAGTTGCCGAAGCAACTGAAAATTTTGAAGTTGAAGTAGTAAAGCATGAGATATGCGAAACTGAAAGATCAAGAGCACAAAAGAATGTTCAGCTTCACGCAGACAAAGAAAAATGCTATGAGATATCCATGGAGTGCGCTAGAAATTTAAAGAATAGTTTCTCTAAAGTTGGAGCCTTCTCCTCCGAGCAGAAATTCACCCGCGGTGACCCCGATGGAGTTATCCAATGGATCAGTGGTGAGGCCGAAGCTTTTGAAGAAATTCTTAGTGACAGAGGGGATTTTTGCGCCTTCGTCGGTGCCCACGGGGCTGTATCAATTCTGGAAAAGGTCGACTGTGATCATGCCAAGGCTGTAGTTCAGCCAGAATTTGTTTTCTCAATCGACGATATTAAAACCCCTTCAGCCGAAGCTTCTGCATTAGGTGGGAAATTTTACTCCGAAGTGTGGATGAAGGGCGGTCGTGAGATAGTTGATGAAGCTATTAAGAAAAATGAGAAAGAATCTCACGACGCTCAAGAAGAAGCTAAAAGAGCTGAAGAAACTGTCGAGCGCGCCGGACTTATAGGTACATCTATTGTGGTCTAGCTTCATAATTTGTTTTAGCTTCGGAACTAACAAACATATACTATGGTGCAATTGAACTATCTCCCCCCATCAAAGCCATATGACCCAGAAGCCGACCCGGCCCTGAAGGAAGCGCTCGAGACAATTAAAATTGACAATGAAGTTGTTGACGAAGCTGTCAACAAACTGTTAAACGAAGCCGCCAAGAAAGTCTTGAATCAAGACTAAAACTTTGTATATTTGAGAGTTTAGTGTTTGTTCATGGCTTTCGTTTTTTGCGAGAACCAAGTATCAACTATTTGCATGTATATCAATGTAATATATTTCTTTGTGATGCATGAAACTTACGTACATACCATTTTTGAGCCGCTGGCGAAAAAACATCTTCCCTTCTTTTCATGCTTCACGAAGAAAAAGATTCCCCTCCTGTGTAAAAATATATCTGCCGAAAGCATATCGTGTGCCACAACACATTCTTTCATGATCCGATAGGTATTTTTGAAGGAGAAATTTCCTTCTTCTCCACAGCTTTTATTGATGCAAAATGATGTATGATGTGATGCCATGCAATATGATATGATGGTATGATACAAAATGATGTTTATGCCGAAGGTAAAAACCCACGCGAATACACATCCAGACTCTGCATCCCCTTAGGAACGACTTTGGAGTCTCTTCACCTTTTACTTAGGTGGTATTTTAGCTCTGCATCCCCTTAGGAACGACTTTGGAGCTAAGCTTTGTATCCCCTTAGGAACGACTTTGGAGCTTCTTCACCTTTTACTTAGGTGGCATTTAAGCTCTGCATTCCCTTAGGAACGACTTTGGATCTTCTTCACCTTTCACTTAGGTGGTATTTTATCTCTGCATTCTCTTAGGAATGACTTTGGAGCTTCATCATTCTTCCTGTTACACTCGATGGTGTAACTACAGATTTTTTACAATAGGTCGAAGGTTAAACCTTCTTATATTGTCTTCGGGGGGCAACATAAGGACAGAAAGATAAAGAGTACATTAGGTACAAAATTTTTGTAATGGAGCCCCTGTGTGACTTCAGTAAATGTGCCTTGACTCAGGCACAATGTTGTTGACTGTGCGAGCTTCGGATTCTTCACGTGCGTCGCGCTGTTGCTATGCTTGACGATGCCCTTCTGGCTGCTGATTGTGTGTCAAAGTCGGTGCCATAGGTGGGGTGGTGGTAGTAGGACCCATGCAGCTTGCGAGTGACTTGCCAAAGCAACTAATGTTGTGGGCTGTTGTTTGCCCACAAACTCGGGAATGTATGGAGAATAGCACGAAGCAGTATGCAGGGCCTACTTTGGCTGATTCTGCCTTGCTTCGGCTTCAGCTATATCTTTTTGTTTCTAGATCATGACTTTGTATGTCCTTTATCTTCTCCGCAGAATAAACAGAACAACCTCCTGGGTTGGGAGGTGAACCTTCCTCCAAAGCTTCTTACTTCTCTGCCTCTTGGAGCTGGTGGCCTGTATGAGCTTTGTTGTGTCCCTGAAGTCTAGGAGCTTTGTTGATGCCCTTGAGCGTGGATTCCTCTGTCATCACTTGAGCTAGGATTGTATATTGTCCTGACATGCCTAGGGTGGAGACTTCCTCCGAAGCCCCTAGCCATCTCAGAATACCTATAGGCTTCCTCCCTTCTCTTGCGAAAATCGTTGTCAGCTCGGATGTACTCATCCATTTTATAGAGAAGCTTCTCCAAGGTTTGTGGTGGCTTCCTTGCAAAATATTGCGTCGTTGGTCCTGGTCTGAGCCCCTTGATCATGGCTTCAATGACAATCTCATTGGGCACTGTAGGCGCCTAAGCTCTAAGTCGCAAGAACCTTCGGACATACGCCTACAAGTACTCCTCATGGTCCTGCGTACATTGGAACAGAGCTTGGGTAGTGACTGGCTTCATCTGGAAACCCTAGAAGCTAGTGACCAGCATATCCTTCATCTTCTGCCACGACGTGATTGTCCCCGTCGAAGGGAAGAATATCATGTTTGAGCCACACTTCTGATTGCCATGACAAAGGACTTCGCCATGACAGCGGTGTTTCCCCCATATGAGGATATAGTTGCTTTGTAGCTCATCAGAAACTGCTTCGGATCTGAGTGTCCATCATACATGGGGAGCTGGGGTGGCTTGTAAGATGGTGGCCATGGGGTAGCCTGCAACCCTACTTCTAGAGGAGAAGCATCATCAAAAGAAAAGTTACCATGATGAAAGTCATCATACCATTCATCGTCATTGATTGGGCTTTCTTGACGAAACTCCCTGTATTGGGGCCTTCGGCCTTGGTCATCTTGAGTAATATGACGCATTTATTCAGCAGCTTCGTCGATCTTCCTCTGAAGGTCGGCTAGCCGAAGCATTTTTCTCTCTTCCTTTGCACTTGCTGGTGAATAGCCTCCAAGTCCCTGATCTCCTGGTCCAACTCCTCCTCCTAAGTTGTTGGGCTGGTGGCCTGTCTCTTCTGGCTCCTAGCTTCTCATAGTGAGCGTGTCTCCTGGTTTGTGTCCAGTGGTTGTAGGGTAGCCCCTGGCGCTGTTGTCTTCTTCGGCGGTATGACGAAGGTGAATGCTTGCCGAAGGTGGTTGTTTGAGTTCACCGGAGGTGGCGTCAATGTTCGTCACTTGTTCTCAAATGTTGTGGATAAAGAACAAGGCAACACAATTGTTAATTATTACGGACCTTCGTCTTTCGAAGCATTATCTCCACATGGGTATAATGCTCATCAGACGAATGTTAAGAAGGACATACATTCATCATTTAATATGTGAATAAGAATGCAAAAGGGTGAAGACAATAACTGCATCTCGTTAATTCATTCATATTTGCATTCTGTAAAACATGTATGAATATTAACAGAAATCATATTACATTGATACCTTCGGCTTGCTTGAAGGTGGAGACATGAGAGAGTGATCACAATTCAGCGTTGTCGGAGAGGAAAATCTTCGGCCGGGTGGCGGAATGCACCCGCCCTAAATTCTAAGATGAGGAGGGGCCTAAGCGTTTTGCCTGTCTGCTAGATGGTCGATGAACACGAGTGGACATGAGGATTTAGAGTGGTTCAGGCCATCGGAGCGTAATACCCTACTCCGCTGTCTGTGTGTTGTATTGAGTCTGTGAGCTTGAGAGCTTGTGTGTGAACTTGTGAACCTGTCTGAGGGTCTGTCTTGTAACGTTGTGTGCCTTCCCTTTTATAGCTCAAGGGAGGCACATACAAGGATGCTGAGCCCCGACATGTGAGCCTAGGAGCATAACAAAAGGAATACATTATAGGAGTAACTAATGCAAGTGACGCCTGAGCAATTTCCTGGCGCCATGAAGCCCGCAGTCCACACAGTATTGATATGTGGCGGCTGCTTCCTTGGTAACGTGCGAGTAATGATGAGCGTAGTGCACGCGGCAGTATGGGTGTGTTGCCTGCCAACGGAATAGACAGGCACGCCGCCTGTCGCCTGTGGAATGGACAGGTTGCTGCCTGCCAGAGGAATGGACAGGTCTCAATAAATGCTGAGGCAGCACACCGCCTGTCAGTGGAATGGACAGGTCTCAATAAATGCTGAGGCGACACACCGCCTGCGAGTGGATTGGACAGGTGGCATGCCTTATCCGCAATAAATGCAGAGACCGCGTAGCCCAGAGGCCTTACGTCAGGCTTCGCCCGCTGGCTTACGTCACGTGCAGTAGGCCACGTGGCAGCATCGGGTCTCCGCCTGTGCGGGGAGCAGAAGCGTATACGATAAGGTATGGACACGTGTCGGCTCCGGACCCCCGCCTGGCCTTGATTAAGGCCTGGGTATTCTCTGTCCCAAAGTCCCGGGACCCTGCCGTGAGCGGCTCAGACCCCACACAGAGGGGTCCGGATCCTATCCTAGGGGTCCAATTTGCACCCATGGAGGTCCTGGACCTTACCCGGAGGCCTGGTCTATATATACAGGGGTCCGACATCTCCGCATGGGGGTCTGGGCCCGCTGGTGATGCTCCAGAGTGTGCAGCTCTCTGGACATGCGGCGGTACCGGACCTGCCCAGGTGGTGAGGTCGGTGCTGTTGCTGGCCCAGAGTAGTTGCCCGACGCTTGAGCGAGTCATGGCCTGGTCCCACGTACAGCCTTTTAACCATGCGACTAAAGGTAGCCACGTGGGTACTGCGTCTTCATACAGTGGTAAGGGGTACCCTAGTTTTAGGGTACCAACAAGCATGAACAGTAGGTTGCTACTGTTCATCTATTTATAAGCATGGGACGTAGCCCAAGTAAAAGTACATTTATGTCCCCAATATTCACATATGATCATAATGCAAATTATTAAGGACTAAGTAGTCTTTTCCTCTTTCGGTCAGCATCATCTCTATACTTCGTCTTCGTTGTGGGCCGAAGCTGTCCATCCGGTGATAGCTTCAGAGTTTACTCTTATCCTTTTTAGATCTATCTTCATCTTGTATGCCTTCATCACGAGGAAGAGGCTTGCATCCTAATGGCGAAGCTTCCTGTAATAGCTTATGCTGAAAGCAAATGGTTAATTATGTTTTTGAGGACCTTCGGAAGGAGAAGGCCCCCAACACTTCTAATATATGGTCTGGCAATGCTAAGAAGGATTAGCTTAGTGTGGTTGTTCATTATGTTAATCCTGACTAGCAATTAGAGAAGATGATCATTAGGTTAAGCTCATTGATGAGTCTCACAATGTTCAGAACATTACTGATCGGGTTTCTATTGTGCTAGAGGAACGTGGTTAGTGACTACAGTTTTTTCTATTACTTTTAATAATGCTTCTGCTAATACCAATGTCAAATTGACCCCCGCACTAACTGCTTGTGTTTGTGAAATGTTCTTACATTAGCATTGTGCTTATCACATTGACATTCTTATGGTTAAATCTATTTTGGATGTTATGAAGAAATATCTTGAAGCATTTAAAACTTTTTTTGATAATTTTTTTCTAACCAGCGCATTGTTACATTTAAGATATGTTGCATTGTCCTTAATGTTCGTCTTATAAAGTTTGGTTTGGATATGAATGTGAGGTAAAACTCTACATACCTCATGGTTAATAATATTATCCCTTACAAGCAGACATTTAATGTGTTTATTGAGACTAACTATCATAGGGGTGATGTTGAGCCTTTACTTTTAATAGATGACCACTAGGATATTGTATAGAAGGTATTATCATTCCTTGAAATGTTTTATGATTCTACTATTGAACTTTCTAGTGTTTATTATCCTACAACTCCACTTATATCGCATCAACTTATTCAAATATCTAAGCACTTGAAGCATTATGAGAATGATAGGTTGCTTAGGCTTGTGGTTGTTCATATGCAAGATGTCTATCTTAAGCACTGGAGGGACATTCTTTTGCTTTATTATGTCGCTGAAAGTCGCCTAGAGGGGGGGTGAATAGGGCGAAACTGAAATTCTCAAAAATAAACACAACTACAAGCCGGGTTAGCGTTAGAAATATAAATGAGTCCGCGAGAGAGGGTGCAAAAACAAATCGCAAGCAAATGAGAAGAGTGACACGCGGATTTGTTTTACCGAGGTTCGGTTCTCGCAAACCTACTCCCCGTTGAGGAGGCCACAAAGGCCGGGTCTCTTTCAACCCTTCCCTCTCTCAAACGATCCCTCGGACCGAGTGAGCTTTTCTTCTTCTCAATCAAACGGGAACAAAACTTCCCCGCAAGGGCCACCACACAATTGGTGCCTCTTGCCTTGGTTACAATTGAGTTTTGATTGCAAGAGCAAGTGAGAAAGAAAGAAAGCGATCCAAGCGCAAGAGCTCAAAAGAACACGACAAATCTCTCTCGCTAGTCACTAAAGGCTTGAGTGGAATTGGAGAGGATTTGATCTCTTTGTATGTGTCTAGAATTGAATGCCTAGCTCTTGTAAGTGGTTGAGAGTTGGAAAACTTGGATTGCAATGAATGTGGGGTGGTTGGGGTATTTATAGCCCCAACCACCAAAAGTGACCGTTGCTGGAACCTGTCTGTTCGATGGCGCACCGGACAGTCCGGTGCACACCGGACAGTCCGGTGCCCCTGCCACGTCACCATTGCCGTTGGATTCTGACCGTTGGAGCTTCTGTCTTCTGGGCCCGCCTGGGTGTCCGGTGCACACCGGACATGTACTGTTCAGTGTCCGGTGCACCGGTATGGGCACGTCTGACGTCTGCGCGCGCTGCGCGCGCATTAAATGCACCGCAGGGAGCCGTTGGCGCCGAAAAGAGTCGTTGCCCCGCTGGTACACCGGACAGTCCGGTGCACACCGGACAGTCCGGTGAATTTTAGCGGAGTGGCTCCCGCGCGAACCCGAGGCTGGCGAGTTCCGGAGACCGCGCTTCCTTGGAGCACCGGACATGTCCGGTGCACACCGGACAGTCCGGTGAATTATAGCGTGCCGGCTTCCAAGAAATCCCGAGGGCGAAGAGTTTGAGTTGGAGTCCTCTGGGCGCACCGGACACTGTCCGGTGTACACCGGACAGTCCGGTGCCTCCAGCCAGAGGTGCTTTCGGTTGCCCCTTTGCTCCTTTGTTGAATCCAACACTTGGTCTTTTTATTAGCTAAATGTGAACCTTTTGCACCTGTATAACTTATGCACTAGAGTAAACTAGTTAGTCCAATATTTGTGTTGGACGATTCAACCACCAAAATAATTTAGGAACTAGGTGTAAGCCTAATTCCCTTTCAATCTCCCCCTTTTTGGTGATTGATGCCAACACAAACCAAAGCAAATATAGAAGTGCATAATTGAACTAGTTTACATAATGTAAGTGCAAAGGTTGCTTGGAATTGGGCCAATAAAATATTCATATGATGCGCATGGATTGTTTTCTTTGTTTTTGACATATTGGACCTCATTTGCACCAAAAGTTTTGTTTTTGCAAACTCTTTTGTAAATTCTTTTCGAAGTCATTTTGCAAGATAGTCAAAGGTAAATGAATAAGATTTTGCAAAGCATTTTCAAGTTTTGAAAGTTTCTTCCTTTGACTAAACAAAACTCCCCCTAAATGAGATCCTCCTCTTAGTGTTCAAGAGGGTTTTGATATATCATGTTTGAAATACTAGTCCCTCCCCCTTTAGTACATAATAAGATACTAATTTTGAAATTGACCAATTGAAAATCTCCACAATTTTAAAACTTAGGTGGTCGTGCGGTCCTTTTGCTTTTGGGCTCATATTTTCTCCCCCTTTGGCATGAATCGCCAAAAACGGAATCATTAGAGCCCAACGAAGTACTTTCTCCCCCTTTGGTCATAAAATGAATGAGTGAAGATTATACCAAAGTTGGAGAGTGATGCGGAGCGACGGCGAAGGTTGAGTAGTAGAGCGGAGTGGAAGCCTTTGTCTTCGCCGAAGACTCCAATTCCCTTTCAATATACCTATGACTTGGTTTGAAATACACTTGAAAACACATTAGTCATAGCATATATAAAAGAGACATGATCAAAGGTATATTTATGAGCTATGTGTGCAAGTTTAGCAAAAGAAATTCCTAGAATCAAGAATATTAAGCTCATGCCTAAGTCGGGTGAAAGATTGCTCATCAAGTGGCTTGGTAAAGATATCGGCTAATTGATCTTTAGTGTTAATGTAAGAAATCTCGATATCCCCCTTTTGTTGGTGATCCCGAAGAAAATGATACCGAATTGCTATGTGTTTAGTGCGGCTATGCTCAACGGGATTATCCGCCATCTTGATTGCACTCTCATTATCACATAGCAAAGGGACTTTGGTTAATTTGTAACCGTAATCCCGCAGGGTTTGCCTCATCCAAAGCAATTGCGCGCAACAATGGCCTGCGGCAATATACTCGGCTTCGGCGGTAGAAAGAGCGACCGAATTTTGCTTCTTTGAAGCCCAAGACACCAAGGATCTTCCCAAGAACTGGCAAGTCCCCGATGTGCTCTTCCGATTAATTTTACACCCCGCCCAATCGGCATCCGAATAACCAATCAAATCAAACGTGGATCCCCGAGGGTACCAAAGCCCAAACTTAGGAGTATAAGCTAAATATCTCAAGATTCGTTTTACGGCCGTAAGGTGTGATTCCTTAGGGTCGGCTTGGAATCTTGCACACATGCAGACGGAAAGCATAATGTCCGGTCGAGATGCACATAAATAAAGCAATGAACCAATCATCGACCGGTATACCTTTTGATCCACGGACTTACCTCCCGTGTCGAGGTCGAGATGCCCATTTGTTCCCATGGGTGTCTTGATGGGCTTGGCATCCTTCATTCCAAACTTGCTTAGAATGTCTTGAGTATACTTTGTTTGGCTAATGAAGGTGCCCTCTTGGAGTTGCTTGACTTGGAATCCTAGAAAATACTTCAACTCCCCCATCATAGACATCTCGAATTTCTGTGTCATGATCCTACTAAATTCTTCACATGTAGATTTGTTAGTAGACCCAAATATGATATCATCAACATAAATTTGGCATACAAACAAATCATTGTCAAGAGTTTTAGTGAACAAAGTAGGATCGGCCTTGCCGACTTTGAAGCCATTTGCAATAAGGAAATCTCTAAGGCATTCATACCATGCTCTTGGGGCTTGCTTGAGCCCATAAAGCGCCTTAGAGAGCCTATAAACATGGTTAGGGTACTCACTGTCTTCAAAGCCGGGAGGTTGCTCAACATAGACCTCCTCCTTGATTGGTCCATTGAGAAAGGCACTCTTCACGTCCATTTGGTAGAGCTTGAAGCCATGGTAAGTAGCATAGGCTAATAATATACGAATTGACTCAAGCCTAGCTACGGGTGCATAGGTTTCACCAAAATCCAAACCTTCGACTTGTGAATACCCCTTGGCCACGAGTCGAGCTTTGTTCCTTGTCACCACACCATGCTCGTCTTGCTTGTTGCGGAAGACCCACTTGGTTCCTACAACATTTTGATTAGGACGTGGAACTAAGTGCCATACCTCATTCCTTGTGAAATTGTTGAGCTCCTCTTGCATCGCCATCACCCAATCCGAATCTTGAAGTGCTTCCTCTACCCTGTGTGGCTCAATAGAGGAAACAAAAGAGTAATGTTCACAAAAATGAGCAACACGAGATCGAGTAGTTACCCCCTTATGAATATCGCCGAGGATGGTGTCGACGGGGTGATCTCGTTGTATTGCTTGGTGGACTCTTGGGTGTGGCGGCCTTGGTTGTTCATCCTCCTTGTCTTCATCATTTGCATCTCCCCCTTGACCATTGCCGTCATTTTGAGGTGGCTCATCTTCTTGATCTTCTTGGTTAACATCTTGAGCCTCATCCTCAATTTGAGTTGGTGGAGACGCTTGCGTGGAGGAGGATGGTTGATCTTGTGCATGTGGAGGCTCTTCGGATTCCTTAGGACACACATCCCCAATGGACATGTTCCTTAGCGCTATGCATGGAGCCTGTTCTTCACTTATCTCATCAAGATCAGCTTGCTCTACTTGAGAGCCGTTAGTCTCATCAAACACAACGTCACAAGAAACTTCAACTAGTCCTGAGGACTTGTTGAAGACTCTATATGCCCTTGTGTTTGAGTCATATCCTAGTAAAAAGCCTTCTACAGTTTTAGGAGCAAATTTAGATTTTCTACCTCTCTTAACAAGAATAAAGCATTTGCTACCAAAAACTCTAAAATATGAAATATTTGGCTTTTTACCGGTTAGGAGTTCATAAGATGTCTTCTTGAGGATTCGATGAAGATATAATCGGTTGATGGCGTAGCAGGCGGTGTTGACCGCCTCGGCCCAAAACCGATCCGGTGTCTTGTATTTATCAAGCATGGTTCTTGCCATGTCCAATAGAGTTCGATTCTTCCTCTCCACTACACCATTTTGTTGTGGAGTGTAGGGAGAAGAGAACTCATGCTTGATGCCCTCCTCCTCAAGAAAGCCTTCAATTTGAGAGTTCTTGAACTCCGTCCCGTTGTCGCTTCTAATTTTCTTGATCCTTAAGCCGAACTCATTTTGAGCTCGTCTCAAGAATCCCTTTAAAGTCTCTTGGGTATGAGATTTGTCCTGCAAAAAGAACACCCAAGTGAAGCGAGAAAAATCATCCACAATTACAAGACAATACTTACTACCGCCGATGCTCATGTAAGCGATCGGGCCGAATAAATCCATGTGTAGGAGCTCCAGTGGCCTGTCGGTAGTTATGACGTTTTTGTGTGGATGATGGATGCCAACTTGCTTCCCGGCTTGGCATGCGCTACAAATCCTGTCTTTCTCAAAATGAACATTGGTTAGTCCTAAAATGTGCTCTCCCTTTAGAAGCTTATGAAGATTCTTCATCCCAACATGGGCTAGTCGGCGATGCCATAGCCAACCCATATTAGTCTTAGCTATTAAGCAAGTGTCGAGTTCAGCTTTATCAAAATCAACTAGGTATAGCTGACCCTCTAACACTCCCTTAAATGCTATTGAATCATCACTTCTTCTAAAGACAGTAACACCTATATCAGTAAAAAGACAATTGTAGCCCATTTGACATAATTGGGATACGGAAAGCAAATTGTAATCTAAAGAGTCTACGAGAAAAACATTGGAAATAGTATGGTCAGGTGATATAGCAATTTTACCCAATCCTTTGACCAAACCTTGATTTCCATCCCCGAATGTGATAGCTCGTTGGGGATCTTGGTTTTTCTCATATGAGGAGAACATCCTTTTCTCCCCTGTCATGTGGTTTGTGCACCCGCTGTCGAGTATCCAACTTGAGCCCCCGGATGTATAAACCTACAAAACAAGTTTAGTTCTTTGTTTTAGGTACCCAAACGGTTTTGGGTCCTTTGGCATTAGAAACGAGAACTTTGGGTACCCAAACACAAGTCTTGGAGCCCTTGTGTTTGCCCCCAACAATTTTGGCAACTACCTTGCCGGATTTGTTAGTTAAAACATATGATGCATCAAAAGTTTTGAATGAAATGGCATGATCATTTGATGCATTAGGAGTTTTCTTTCTAGGCAACTTGGCATGGGTTGGTTGCCTAGATCTAGATGTCTCACCCTTATACATAAAAGCATGATTAGGGCCAGAGTGAGACTTCCTAGAATGAGTTCTCCTAATTTTGCTCTCAGGATATCCGGCAGGGTACAAAATGTAACCCTCGTTATCCTGAGGCATGGGAGCCTTGCCCTTAACAAAGTTAGATAAATTCTTTGGAGGGGCATTAAGTTTGACATTGTCTCCCCTTTGGAAGCCAATGCCGTCCTTAATGCCAGGGCGTCTCCCATTATAGAGCATGCCTCTAGCAAATTTAAATTTTTCATTTTCTAAGTCATGCTCACTAATCTTAGCATTAAGTTGTGCTATGTGATCATTTTGTTTTTTAATTAAGGCTAGGTGATCATGGATAGCATCAACATTAATATCTCTACATCTAGTACAAATGGAAATATGCTCAATATTAGATGTAGAGGGTTTGCAAGATTTTAGTTCAACAACCTTAGCATGCAACATATCATTTTTAGTTCTAAGGTCGGAAATAGTAGCATTGCAAACATCAAAATCCTTAGCCTTAGCAATTAGTTTCTCATTCTCATTTTTAAGGCTAGCAATAGAAACATTCAACTCATCAATCCTAGCAAGCAAATCAACATTATCATTTCTAGGATCAATGCAAACATGAGAATCAACCTTAGCAAATAATTTAACATTTTCATTCCTAAGGTTGGCAATAGTGTCATGGCATGTGCTTAGCTCACTAGATAATTTGTTTCATTTTTCTACTTCTAGAGCGTAAGCATTTTTAACCTTAACATGTTTCTTGTTTTCCTTGATTAGGAAGTCCTCTTGGGAGTCCAAGAGATCATCCTTTTCATGGATGGCACTAATTAGCTCATTTAATTTTTCTTTTTGTTCCATGTTAAGGTTGGCAAAAAGAATGCGCAAGTTATCCTCCTCATTTTTATCATCATCCTCATCACTAGATGTTTCATATTTAGTGGAGGACCTTGATTTTACCTTCTTTTTGCCGTCCTTGGCCATGAGACACTTGTGGCCGACGTTGGGGAAGAGGAGACCCTTGGTGACGGCGATGTTGGCGGCGTCCTCGTCGTCGGAGGAGTCGCTTGAGCTTTCGTCGGAGTCCCACTCCCGACAAACATGGGCATCGCCGCCCTTCTTCTTGTAGTGTCTCTTCTTCTCCTTCCTCTTGCCCTTCTTGTCGTCGCCCCTGTCACTAGACATAGGACATTTTGCAATAAAATGACCGGGCTTACCACACTTGTAGCAAACCTTCTTGGAACGGGATTTGTAATCCTTCCCCTTCCGTTGCTTGAGGATTTGCCGAAAGCTTTTGATGATTAGGGCCATCTCCTCATTGTCGAGCTTGGAGGCGTCAATCGGTTGTCTACTTGGTGTAGACTCCTCCTTCTTCTCCTCCGTTGCCTTGAAGGCCACCGGTTGCGCCTCGGATGTGGAGGGTTCGTCAAGCTCGTTGATCTTCTTTGAGCCCTTAATCATGCATTCAAAACTAACAAAATTCCCGATAACTTCCTCGGGGGTCATTAGTGGATATCTAGGATTACCACGAATTAATTGAACTTGTGTGGGGTTAAGGAAAATAAGAGCTCTTAGAATAACCTTAACCACTTCGTGGTCATCCCATTTTGCGCTCCCGAGGTTGCGCACTTGGTTCACCAAGGTCTTGAGCCGGTCGTACATGTCTTGTGGCTCTTCCCCTTGGCGAAGACGGAAGCGACCGAGCTCCCCCTCGATCGTTTCCCGCTTGGTGATCTTTGTGAGTTCATCACCCTCGTGCGCCGTCTTGAGTAGGTCCCATATCTCCTTTGCGTTCTTCAACCCTTGCACTTTGTTGTATTCCTCCTTGCTTAGAGAGGCAAGGAGAATGGTTGCGGCTTGGGAGTTGAAGTGCTCGATTTGGGCTACTTCGTCCGTGTCATAGTCCTCATCCCCTACAGATGGTACCTGTACACCATACTCAACAACATCCCATATACTTTTGTGGAGAGAGGTTAGATGAAATCGCATTAAATTACTCCACATAGCATAATCTTCACCATTAAAAGTTGGTGGTTTGCCTAATGGGACGGAAAGTAAAGGTGTATGTTTAGGAATGCGAGGGTAGCGTAGGGGGATCTTACTATACTTCTTACGCTCTTGGCGTTTAGAAGTGACGGACGCCGCGTCGGAGCCGGAGGTAGATGTCGATGAGGTGTCGGTCTCGTAGTAGACCACCTTCCTCATCCTCTTGTGCTTGTCCCCACTCCGATGCGGCTTGTGAGAAGAAGATTTTTCCTTCTTCTCCTTGTGGTGAGAAGAGGAAGATCTTTTCTCCTTCCGCTTGGAGGAGTTCTTCTTCTTCTCCCTTCTCTTGGTGCGGGACTCTTCCGATGAAGTGCTCCCTTGGCTTGTAGTGGGCTTGTCGCCGGTCTCCATCTCCTTCTTGGCGTGATCTCCCGACATCACTTCGAGCGGTTAGGCTCTAATGAAGCACCGGGCTTTGATACCAATTGAAAGTCGCCTAGAGGGGGGGTGAATAGGGCGAAACTGAAATTCTCAAAAATAAACACAACTACAAGCCGGGTTAGCGTTAGAAATATAAATGAGTCCGCGAGAGAGGGTGCAAAAACAAATCGCAAGCAAATGAGAAGAGTGACACGCGGATTTGTTTTACCGAGGTTCGGTTCTCGCAAACCTACTCCCCGTTGAGGAGGCCACAAAGGCCGGGTCTCTTTCAACCCTTCCCTCTCTCAAACGATCCCTCGGACCGAGTGAGCTTTTCTTCTTCTCAATCAAACGGGAACAAAACTTCCCCGCAAGGGCCACCACACAATTGGTGCCTCTTGCCTTGGTTACAATTGAGTTTTGATTGCAAGAGCAAGTGAGAAAGAAAGAAAGCGATCCAAGCGCAAGAGCTCAAAAGAACACGGCAAATCTCTCTCGCTAGTCACTAAAGGCTTGAGTGGAATTGGAGAGGATTTGATCTCTTTGTATGTGTCTAGAATTGAATGCCTAGCTCTTGTAAGTGGTTGAGAGCTGGAAAACTTGGATTGCAATGAATGTGGGGTGGTTGGGGTATTTATAGCCCCAACCACCAAAAGTGACCGTTGCTGGAACCTGTCTGTTCGATGGCGCACCGGACAGTCCGGTGCACACCGGACAGTCCGGTGCCCCTGCCACGTCACCATTGCCGTTGGATTCTGACCGTTGGAGCTTCTGTCTTCTGGGCCCGCCTGGGTGTCCGGTGCACACCGGACATGTACTGTTCAGTGTCCGGTGCACCGGTATGGGCACGTCTGACGTCTGCGCGCGCTGCGCGCGCATTAAATGCACCGCAGGGAGCCGTTGGCGCCGAAAAGAGCCGTTGCCCCGCTGGTACACCGGACAGTCCGGTGCACACCGGACAGTCCGGTGAATTTTAGCGGAGTGGCTCCCACGCGAACCCGAGGCTGGCGAGTTCCGGAGACCGCGCTTCCTTGGAGCACCGGACATGTCCGGTGCACACCGGACAGTCCGGTGAATTATAGCGCGCCGGCTTCCAAGAAATCCCGAGGGCGAAGAGTTTGAGTTGGAGTCCTCTGGGCGCACCGGACACTGTCCGGTGTACACCGGACAGTCCGGTGCCTCCAGCTAGAGGTGCTTTCGGTTGCCCCTTTGCTCCTTTGTTGAATCCAACACTTGGTCTTTTTATTGGCTAAATGTGAACCTTTTGCACCTGTATAACTTATGCACTAGAGTAAACTAGTTAGTCCAATATTTGTGTTGGACGATTCAACCACCAAAATAATTTAGGAACTAGGTGTAAGCCTAATTCCCTTTCAGTCGCATTCATCTTGGATACTATAGCTAAATTAAAGGGTTTTCACAATGTCCTTAGGTTTCTATATAAACTTATTAGTACTGATTATTCCACTAACTTAGTTGAGGTACGAGCTCACCTTTCTACCTTATTTAAGAAATATGATGACACGTTTGGTGCACTTAAGTTACAAAGGACTTCACAATCATCCAATTTTAGTGAGGAAAAAGTGTTTTGGATGAAAATTTTTAATTTCTAGTGATGATGATACATATGTCATTTTTTCAAGTGTTGGTAACCCTTTCTGCACCCCCTCCTCTGTCTAGAAGAACATATGTGAATGCCTTGCTGCAAGCAACATGCACTAGTGAAGTTGCTATGGGTATCAGTTCTAAACACTCTACCTACTTGGACATGACACTATCACCCATCTTGATCCTAGCTTCTACAACTTAAACTAGTGGCATGAACACAGACTTAGTTATCCAATCATTTTAATCATCGAGGAACGGTGACGTCGATTGAGAGCATAGATGGTGGAGATGCTCACCTGCATCCAGGACTGGGAGGTTGCAGTAGCAAGACTTCAGCATCAGGTGGAGGACAAGGAACTTAAAGAGTCTTTTGATAATATGTATCTAGATGTTGTTGTTGGTTCAAGTGTGCAATCGAAACTTGGTACGGAATAACTTTGAACTCATTTAAATTTGTTGTGATTGAGTGTACTCTTTTTTCTATCTAGGGTTTCTGATGAGCTACAAGTTTTACCCAGATAGGTTTTTAATAAGGCAACCATTGCACTAGCTCAAACTTTTGAAATTGTGTGTTTTTGTGTCTCTATGATTATATGCTAGAATTCTAGATGATATGTTTGATGGATCTGTTCAAATATTGTGACCTGTTTGTTAAATTATAGATTATGTTTGATGATTTTTGGATGTGTTAATGTTGTTTTGGCCTACAATGCCTAGTCAGATACTAGCACAATAATACTTGTCGTGCCACCATGTTGGCATGGCACAAAAATAGACACTCATGTTGTGCCTATAGCGACAGTTCGTCACAAATGACATAGTCCTTTACTTAGCCAGGTCGTGCCTAGGCACGATATGAAATGAGTCGTGCCTAAACGGGCTCAGACCATGTCATGTCAAGTGGCCCATCTTTCTCTCTCTCTCTATATATATATATAAACCATTATTCTTAAAAAGTTATTGTGAGCTATGGGTTTGTATATGTGAAAGATAAAATACATTTAGTTCAATAGTTGTGGTCCAAGTCCTTGTTATAGCTTCACTAACAAACGTCCATTCATCCTGAGCTTGTGACTTGCCCTTCACACTAGCAACTCGGTCTTCGTAAGGAAGCCATGTCTATTGATCTTCTCTATCTAGCCACATGATATCATATCACGTCTCATATATAATGAGCTCATTCATCACGCTCAACATAACCAATCGACTTCATCACAAGGGTTCAAGTAGCTCACACTAGTGTACATGCATACTAATCATCTGTGTATCTCAATATAAACATATATTAGTCCAACTAAGTTATCACTTAATTATAAAAACCAAATAAGGTCCTTGCCAAGGTTACTAAGACATCGTTTAAGCGATAAGGCTAGTTGGATGTGTAAGGCGTCCTATCGCCTTGCCGCGCAGTAAGGCGAGGGGAAGAGAGGAGGTGCTACGGCCGTGTGCAGCGAGCAGGGCGCGATGGCAACGCGCAGGGAGTCAGGTGCGGGGAAGAGGAGGTGGCGACGCGCAGCGTGCATGGTGCGGTAGCGGCACTCAGTGAGAAGGAAGAGCTACGGGGAGGGAGAAGGAGAGTTAGGGGGAGGGGAGAGAGGGAGAAGGAGAAGCGATTGGTTGAGGGGATCCGCGACCAGTGGCGGATCTAGGATTTTATGTTAGAGTATGCCATGCTAATAATTTCATATATAATCTGAAAATGAATAAAAATCAGTAGATAACTTCAAAATGCCAAGAAATTCGATACACAACTATAAAATAACTAGAAACCAACATAAATTACAATATAAGTAGAGTTTGACCATATTTAATCTAAGACATGCATAAAATAAGATTACACACCTATAGTAGATCAATATATAATTGTTGGGGACTTGTTCTCAAATGCTTCGAATTAAGAACAAGGCAACACAAAGATGTTAAGTATAAATGCCCTTCGTCCGCTGAAGCATATCTCCCCAAGGATTTAATGAGCTTCAGACGAAGGTCATAAGTAAAGTATCACGAAGGTTTCATCTTCGTGATCATATTTTTAAGACAACAAAGGGAAATGAAATATAAAGCATAAAATATATTCACGTGTTTTATTATATGAATATGCAAGTATTAAAACATAATATTTAAGCACATTTATACCTTCGCCTTGGCAGAAAGCAATAATTCCAGCGTGACGTGTACGTGATTACAGGATCGCGTGAACAGTGTCGGAATACTGTTCACCTATTTATAGGCACAGGATGCAACCTACGCAAAATTACATTTGTGTCCTTTACAATCGACTACAATAATAACACAAAACATCATGGGTCTTTAAGTCAATTCATCTTTAAGTCAGTTCGATCCTTCATCTTGAGATTTGTCTTTGTGCCGAAGCTTTATGGATAATAGCTTCGGCGCTTACTTCTGAGAGGACCTTTCAAAGGTGTTCTTTTTAGGATCTTCGGCTACGAAGCATACCCCCAACAGTAGCCCCTTCGCGGTGCTAGATCGTTTTTCGTAACGAGCTTGATCCGTGAAAAAGTCTTCTAGGCTTCGGGACGCCGAAGATCCAAAAAAACACCTTCCCTGAGCTCGTTGGCGAGAAATGATTAAAATAATCGTCGTGCGCGCCCCGCCTTGCACCAATTACGTGCGCTAGCGATTCACATTCTCGGACCCTGTGGCCCACCGTTCAGTGAGTGCGGGTGGCTGTTTGTTCAGTGCTGGAGACCTTGCCGATTCACCTTCCCACCTGCAGCACTATATAAACAGACGGGTAAGTGTGAAGTTACCACGGCATTCATTGCTATTGCACTGTTTTGCTGCCAAATTTTTAGTCATAGCCGAAGCTTAATCATCGTGCTCAGACAAAACTTCGCTTGTGATTCTGCATCGGCACAAGAGTAAGAGCTTCGGAGAAAACAAAAAAGTCAACACCAAAAATTTCAAGTAAATCATAATCAAATGGCCAGAGTTCGCTCTACTACTCGGGTCGATCGCGAGGGAGATGAGACCGAAGCTGCTGAGACTGTTCCTATTTCAGAAGTAATGAAGCGCTCTGGGTTGGCAACACTGGAGGACATCCCTGCTGCCGAAGCAGAATAGGCCACCGTTGAAGAAACTGATTCCGAAGATGATTACAGCAGTGCAGTGCTGAGCAAGCCTAGCCACCTGGACTTCAGAAAGTCCACCATTTTCGAAGCTGATTTTCCTAAGATGGTGAAGCTGGGCTATCTTAGTGAAGCAAAGAAGGAATTGATTCGTTTTGGTGGAGAACAAACTATCCCGAAGCCAGGAAAAAATGAAGTGGTGGTTTTCAAAAGTCTTTTTAAAGCCGGTTTAAGATTCCCTCTGAACAAGATGATTGCTGGCGTGTTGAAGAAATATGGGATCTACCTTCATCAGCTGACGCCTAACGCTATCGTTAGGCTGAATGTTTATATCTGGGCCCTCCGAAGCCTGGCGGTGGAACCATTCGTCGAGGGTTTTTGCCGAGTACACGAACTGCACTACCAAACCAAGGCTAGGGCAGATGGTTTGCATGAAAATTTTGGCTGCTACAACTTTGCTTACCACAAAACTACAAAGTTCCCAATGATTAGCTACCGGAGCAAATGGCCAGCAGGATGGAAATCTGAATGGTTTTATGTCAAAATTAACGAAGATGAAGATAAATTGGTCCAGAGTCTGTTAGAACTGACCTTCGGAGAAACAAGACCCTGTGCAACATGATACGGGGGAGCCCGAGCAAGATTGCCTTGGCTGAATTTCGAGTAATTGCAGATCATATTGGCACTAGAGACTTAGTGCAGGAATTTTTGGCCTTCAGAGTATTCCCGACTTTTAAGGAGTGGGAATGCCGAAGCTAGAGCGGGAAAAGAAGAAAGGGGAGCTTATTCGGTTGCCCTACCACTATGAGTTCAAGAAACATTTCAATGTACCCTACCAAGAGTGGCTAGTGTGCAACGAGATTCTTGGAAATTATTCTAAAAAAGAAGATCAATTGAAGACAACAGCGTTCGGCACCCGTCCGAAATGAAGGCTAAACAGAGTGATGGATGCTATAGGCTTTGAATACCCAGACTATGAGCGACTGGACAAGGGTGCCGAAGGGCAAAAAAGAAAAAGAGTGGCTAGTGCTTTGAATAAAGACGACGAAGATCAATCAAAAAAGAAGAAACAAGAATCTGAGGCGAAAGCAGTTGCTCCGAAGAAAAGAAAGGCCTCGACCCCAAAGCAAAAATCAGTTGATGAGGAAGAGAAGACTTCTGCGACATCTTCTGCTGCTGAAATAGAGGAAATCCTAAAGGTAATGACTGAAACTTTGCCTGTCAAACTAAGTCCATTGGGGCTTCATCTGACGAAGCTTTTTCATAAGGAAAAGGAGCCCACAAAAACAAAGGCACCTAGGCCAAAGAGGCAAAGGATTGTTACTGTGATAGAAGTGATTGAAGCAACTCCACCTAGGGCTTCAGCTCCGAAGGTGCCTGCTATTGAAAGCACAACAGCTACTGAAGTTGCACCTTCGGAGGCCATAGATGTCGAAGCTACTAGAGCCGAAGACATTAATTTGGAAAGTGTGGCCCTTAATATAGATAAAATTCTGTTAGACATGGCTGCAGAAGAAGCTGCTGGAGCCACCGAAGAGGCTTTGGCCCTAGAGGCCGAGAAAAAGAAAGAAATTGCCGAAGAAACACCAGAGGATGAAATTTTCAATTTTCAAAATTTGGTTGGTCAAGAATTAACAAAAGCCGAACAAGAAGAATTAAAAGAGTATGCCATTTCTTGCAGCTATCGGCTAGGGGCACTTCTCTTCGGAGGTGTTGATGACGAAAAGCTAGGCTGCATCCGAGATCAGGCTGGAGCAAAGGTTATCGGTACTCTATCAAAGAGTATCGGTTTCCCGAAGCTCGAAGCCGATATTAGCCGCTATCGATGACAGCATATTGTCGGTAATTTGTTTTATTCCAATTTCAAGATAAATAATCTCCCTCTAACTTTTTTTCATAAAAAATGTTTTCTAACGAAGGTTGTTCGTGTACAGAGTATGCTATTAAGCAAAGCTTTGAGGATGCAACAGGATTTAGAAGACAAAAAGCACGAGGTTGTAATTGAAAACTTAGAAAACAAAATAAAAGATCAAACAACTGCTTTTGAGAAAAAAGAGTTCGAACTCCAAACAACTGAAGGTTTACTAGAAGAAGCCGAAGCTAAAATAACAAAACTGAGTACGAAGCTTCTCTATCAGTCGGAAGGTTTCGAACAAGAAAAGCTGAAGCTCAATGAAAAACTTGAGGCTGAAATCTAGAATGGTTTAGTTTTGAAAAAATCATTGATAGATCTTCAGAACAAATGTTTGAAATTCAGCAATCAATGTGTTCAACGACTGAAGAAGGTGTTTTATTCAGTTAGGGCCAGTAGTGAAGAATTCATTCCTTCGGCTGAAGATCTACCAAGAGCCTTTGAACACATCGAAGGTGAGATTGATGACCTTGATGATGTTATTGCTGGACACGGTGACTTTTGTGCCCTGGTAGCTTCTCGGGGCACCGCTGCTGCGTTCCTAAAATCTGGTTGTGAGCACGGAAAAATTATCAATAGACCCAATTTCAGCCTATCACCAGCAATTCTAGATGATATTCCTAACCTCGCCCGAAGCATTGCGAATAAATTTATAAAAGTGATATGGACAAAGGGTGGGCGAGAGAAAGCTAGTGACGAAGCCCGAGACCACCTTAAGCTGGTAACAATATTATACCTTATGATTACCTTTTCCTTTGAATTTTGAATTTAGCTTATAATACTTACATACAGGTTGACGAAGCCAAAGCTGAAGCTGCAGAATAAAAAGAAGAAGCTCCAGAGATGCTGTCGAAGCTCGAGTAATCTGTAAAAATAGCTTAAAAACTCCTGTGATAACTTGTATAAAGTATGGTGTAATTGAATTTCACTTTGTAATATAATCTTACTTTTCCGTCCATGTATGGAATGCTTTGGTGTGGACGAAATTAATACTTTTGAGCCATAGACGAAAAACACCTTCCCTTCTTTGCGTACACAGCGAAGCATAAAACTGCCTCTTTTTCTCTTTTTTCGAAGCCTTCTCTTTCGAAGCCGAAGCAAGTTTGTATGTTATGATGATGATGATCCTATGTATGTCTAAGTGAATGTTTATGAATGCAAATGTATGATGTAATGTATCGTGCAAATGAATGTTCGAAGATACATATGAAACCATAATAACAAATCTTTGTCGTTTATTTTTCGGCTTCACCGCTTATTTTTCGGTGTATCAGCGCTGACTTTTCGCTGTAAGCCTCCCTTAGGAGCTTCTTCGCCTTTTATTTCGGCGGAATCAGCGTTGACTTTTCGCTGTAAGCCTCCCTCAGGAGCTTCTTCGCCTTTTATTTCGGCGAAATCAGCGTTGACTTTTCGTTGTAAGCTCTGCATTCCCTCAGGAACGACTTTTGAGCAGAAAACTTACGCTGCGTTCCCTTAGGAACGGCTTTTTGTAGCTTCGTCGTGCTCTGCATCCCCTTAGGGACGTCTTTCGAGCTTCTCCGTGTTTTTTCTTCCTTTTTTTGTCGTTGCACTCAATGGTGCATGCCCAGTTTTTATATTTACATCTTCGGGGGATACTGCTCTTGTAGAGCTAATATAAGAAAAAGAGAAATTACATTCTATGGCCCCATTATAAACCTTTCTCTCCCTTTGGAAAGGAAAAGGGTGCCATAGGAAAAAATAAAAAAGATTACATCAGGTTACACATAATACCGCCGAAGCTCATTCGCATTCCAAGATCTAGGAATGTCGCTGCCGTCCATATCCTTCAGCCTGTAGGAGCCGGGCCTTGACGAAGATACTAACAGGAAAGGCCCTTCCCATTTCAACTGTAGCTTGCCCACTGTGTCTGAGTTGGCGACTCTCCGAAGTACCAAGTGTCCTGGCTTAATATTTTTTAGCCAAACCTTTCTGTCACGCCATTTTATTGTTTCGGCTTGATATTTATTGATATTCTCTAGAGCCTGAAGCCTGATCCCTTCTATAGCATCTTTTGCCACAGAATAATCAGCTTCGTCTTCTGTCGAAGCCATTGTTCTTATTGATCCCGCTTTAGCTTCTTCTGGGGTTATTGCTTCGTCACCAAACAGCAATTTGAATGGTGTAAAACCTGTTGACCTTGATATTATTGTGTTGTGGCTCCACACCACTTTGATTAATTCGTTCGGCCACTTCCCCCTGGGTTGGTTGAAGATTAACTTCATTATTCCTGTCATTATAATGCCATTAGCTCTTTCGACAAGTCCATTTGACTCCGGATGCCGGACTGATGCAAAATGGATCTTCGTGCCAATTTGTTCACAAAACTCTCTGAAAGCTTCGGCATCAAACTGCGTTCCATTGTCCACGGTAATGGCCTTCGGCACTCCGAAGCGACAAACAATATTTTGCCAAAAAAACTTTTGAACAGTAACCGAAGTTATTGTGGCTAAAGGCTTCGCCTCAATCCATTTAGAAAAATATTCCACTGCCACTACAACATATCTTAAATTCCCTTGTGCTGGTGGAAGTGGGCCTAGCAAATCAAGGCCCCATCTTTGCAATGGCCAAGTGGGCTGTATTAATTGAGTTAGAGACGAAGGTTGTTTTTGATCTCTTGCACATTTTTGACAACCTTCGCATTTTTGGACTAACTCTGCTGCATCCACACAGGCCTGCATGTATTTCTTTCATCAGCTCTATACCTTCAGTTCTGGATAGACATTTGAGTAATGGAGAACAGACTCCATGTTTATATAACTCTCCTTCTATTATTACATATGGATGGGCTCTTGCCGCTATTCTCTTTTGATAAGCTTCGTCATTTGAAAGGAAATTGCCCTGGAGAAAAGACATAATCTCAGTTCTCTAATCTTCGCTATAAACAGGAGATATATTGAGCATTGCTCTTTCAAGAAGGTCAACCGAAGGTGCTTTTATTGTTTTAAAGAAAACTTCTGAAGGTAATGGCAGCCCCTGTGCCGCTGACTTGGCTAGTAGATCAGCGTGCTCATTTTCTCCTCATGGAATATTCTTAACAGAAAACCCTTCGAAGGAGGCTTCAAGTCTTTGAACTGTATCCAAATATTTTTCAAGCTTCGGATCTCTTGCTTTACAACTTTTGTCAACATGGCCAGAAATAACTTGTGAATTAATTTTGAGGACCGCCCTTCTTATCCCCATTGCTTTCAACTTCCGAAGACCCAAAAGCAAAGCTTCATACTCAGCAATGTTATTTGTACAACTAAAATCAAGTTTCACTGCGTAGCATGTTCTAACTTTGGAAGGTGCAATTAAGACGACAGCTGCACCTGCCCCAATGGTTCCCCAGGAACCATCGTAGAATACTGTCCAAGCTTCGACGTCTTTACTTGCTTCTTCTTCCTGAGCCCCTGGCGTCCAGTCAGCAATAAAGTCTGCTAACGCCTGGGACTGAATCAAAGATCTATGCACATAATCAATGTAGAACTCATTGAGTTCCGCAGCCCACTTTCCAATCCTTCCAGTAGCTTCTCTATTTCTCATAATATCCTTCAAAGGCTGTGAAGAAGGAACAATTATATGGTATGCTTGAAAATAATGTCGAAGCTTCCTGGAAGCCATCAAAATAGCATACAACACCTTCTCCAATTCTATATAGTTTTTCTTTGATAGACTAAGGACTTTGGAGATGAAGTATATTGGGGCTTGCTTTTTGGTTTGCCCTTCAAGCTTCTCTTGGACAAGTGCCGCACTTACTGCTGAGTGCGAAGCTACCACATATAACAACAGAGGAGCCCCTGGCGTTGGTGGAGTTAATGTCGTTAGATCTATCAAATACTGCTTCAGCTCATCGAAGGCTTTCTGCTGAACTGATCCCCATTGAAAAACTTCGGCTGACTTCAGCACTTCAAAAAATGGTAAATTTCTCTCTGCTGATCTAGATATGAATCAATTTAGAGATGCAAGTCTTCCCGTCAGTCGTTGAGCCCCCTTCTTTGTGCTTGGTGGTTCCATCCGAAGAATAGCTTCGATTTTATTTGGATTAGCCTCAATTCCTTTTGTTGAAACTAGGCAACCAAGGAATTTTCCCTTCTTCACTCCGAAGACACACTTTTCTGGATTCAGCTTCAGACCAGCTTGTCTGAAATTAGCGAAGGTCTCCTGCAGATCAGCAATGTGATTTTCTTGCTTCGTGCTTTTTACTATGATATCATCAACATAAGTTAGCACATTTCTGCCTATCTGAGAATGAAGAACCTTCGCTGTCATTCTGCTGAAGCTTCCTCCAGCATTCTTGAGCCCCTCAGGCATCCAAAGATAACAATATGTTCCACTAGGGGTTATGAAGCTGGTTTTTGGCTAATCCTCTTTCTTCATCCAAATTTGATGATAGCCTGAATAACAATCTAGCAGACTCATAAGCTCTGACGAAGCTGCTACATCAACTAGGGATTCTATCCTTGGTAATGGAAACTCATCCTTTGGACAAGCCTTGTTGAGATCAGTAAAATCAATACACATCCTCAATTTGCCATTGGCCTTTTTTACCATAACAGTGTTGGCTAGCCATTCTAGGTATTTCACTTCTCTGATGACTCCGGTGCTGAGGAGTCTTTTCACTTCATTCCGAGAACCTTCGGCCTTATCATCAGACATTTTCCGAAGCCTCTACTTTCTGGTTCTAAAGGATGGATCAACATTGAGCGAATGTTCAATAACATCCCTGTTGACTCCGCAAAGATCATTAGCTGACCATGCAAAAACATCTTTGTTGTTGAACAGAAATCTTATCAAGGTTTTCTCCTGTTCCTCGGACAATTGAGATCCCAATAGCACCTTCTGCTCTGCTATGTCATCACATAAGAGCATGGGCTTCGGCTGATCGGCCGAAGCAGCTTTCTCCCTTCTGTACTTGTATTGCTCACAAGCTTCAGCTCCATCTATGTTATGGATTGCTTTTGAATCTGTCCAGTTTTCTTTGACCTTTCTAGCAGCTTCCTGACTTCCATGAATGGTAATAGGCTCTTGATCCGAAGGTATCTTCATGCAAAGATATGCTGGATGAAGAATTGCTTCAAAAGCATTGAGAGTACCACGACCAATGATTGCGTTGTAAGGGTACTCCATGTCAACAATATCAAACACAACTTGTTCGGTCCTTGTGTTGTTGATAAATCCGAAGGTTACTGGCATCATGATCTTGCCAAGTGCTACAATCTGCCTTCCTCCGAAGCCACAAAGGGGATGTGTGGCGTCATGGATCTTGTCTTCGGGCTCTTGCATCTGTCTGAAGGCCTTAGCAAATATAATATCCGCTGCACTACCTGTGTCAACCAAAACATTGTGGACCAGAAATCCTTTGATAACACAAGAGATAACCATAGCATCATTGTGAGGGTAATCCTTGAGCTGAAGATCCTCTTGGGAGAAGGTAATTGGGATGTGAGACCATCTTGACTTGATGAAGGGTCCTTGCACCCCTACATGTTGTACCCTTCTCTATGCCTCCTTCTTCTGCTTCTTGTTAGCCAGCTCTGAGCATGAACCGCCTGTTATCCGGAGTACAAACTTCGGAGCCGAAGCAACTCCAGCTTTGAACGAAGTCATCAGCTCAGCAGGTGGAAGTGAGTTCACCGGAGGTGGGCGCCAATGTTGGGGACTTGTTCTCAAATGTTTCGAATTAAGAACAAGGCTACACAAAGATGTTAAGTATAAATGCCCTTCGTCCGCTGAAGCATATCTCCCTAAGGATTTAATGAGCTTCGGACGAAGGTCATAAGTAAAGTATCACGAAGGTTTCATCTTCGTGATCATATTTTTAAGACAACAAAGGGAAATGAAATATAAAGCATAAAATATATTCACATGTTTTATTATATGAATATACAAGTATTAAAACATAATATTTAAGCACATTTATACCTTCGCCTTGGCAGAAAGCAATAATTCCAGCGTGACGTGTACGTGATTACAGGATCACGTGAACAGTGTCGGGATACTGTTCACCTATTTATAGGCACAGGATGCAACCTACGCAAAATTACATTTGTGTCCTTTACAATCGACTACAATAATGACACAAAACATCATGGGTCTTTAAGTCAATTCATCTTTAAGTCGGTTTGATCCTTCATCTTGAGATTTGTCTTTGTGCCGAAGCTTTATGAATAATAGCTTCGGTGCTTACTTCTGAGAGGACCTTTCGAAGGTGTTCTTTTTAGGATCTTCGGCTACAAAGCATACCCCCAACAATAATCACTTCTTGTCCTTCTTGTCTGGTCGGCGCCTTCTAATGACCATAAAATTCTTGATTATATCATCTTCATCAATCTTGAAAAAAACATCTCCCTCAATAAACATGACAAGACAATCATCCAAAAGACTATCACTCATCTAATTTCTTAACTTACTTTTGACTAAACTCATTGCATAACATATCCTCTCAACACTAGCTATTGCCACAGGTAGAAGCAATACTAATTTGAGAAGCATGTAAACCAAATCATAAACTATATGTCTCTTTGTTTCAACAAGCTTATTTGAGAGATCAACAATATTCCCTAGGCTTTTAAATCTATCATCTTGTCTCATGTCATCAATATAGTTATCAAGTTGCAACTCAAGCTTTTGCAAATTGGTATTTGATATGATGTCATTAGGATAGAACTTAGCAAGCCTACGTATCTTTTGGGCATCAAAGGAAGCAAATGAATTGATCGAGTTGAAGGCTGACATACAAGAAAGTAACTCCATATTAACCTCATCAAATCAATTATCAAGCTCTTGCCTAACTTGATCAATGATCGCATTAAATACTTCTCTTCTAAAGTGATCATCATTTGTTTTCTTTCGGCCAAACCGTGTTGATCTTCCATAAGGCATATAATTACCATCCATATCTGGAACTTGTACACCATGTTTATTGCAAAACAAAGTGACCCTTTCTAGGAATTCATTCCAACCATTAGACCTCAATTGTTGCATTCTATTCTTTGCCACGGTAACAAGTGAGATTGATGTGCAAAACAATGGATATAATAAGCAGACAATGTCTCTTTCATTATCAATGTTTTCAACACTTTAATCGTTCCTTTCATGTTGCTAGCCCCATCATAACCTTGACCACGAATTTGTGTTATAGTCAAACCATGACTAACAAGTAAAAATTCGATTGCTTCCTTAAGTGATAAAGAGCTAGTATCATCTACACGAACAACTCCAAGAAAGTGCTCACATGGCCTTCCCATTTTATCAACATATCGCAAGCAAAGAGTTAATTGTTCTTTATGTGCTATATCACTAGATTCATCAGCTAGAATTGCATAGTGCTCATCACCAAGTTCTTCAATAATTTTCTTTTTAGTTTCTATGGCACAACATTGGATAATTTACTTTTGTATATCAGGGCAAGTTAGGGTGCGATTACCTGCAGCATTCTTCAAAACATACTTATTCACTGTTTGCTGCAAGAAATTTCAAGAGTTCAAGGAAGTTCCCTCTGTTGCTAGACTATTCACTTTCATCATGTCCACGAAGAAACTTTAAACATCTAAGTGAATAAGTCAACCTGATCTTATAAATATGAAGATCCTCATCACTCCATTTCTCAATGTGATAATCAATTGTTGCAGTAGGATTCACAAAGGCATTGTATCTCTCTTGAGCTGCTTTGTGTGCACTAAAACCCACATGTTTCAGTAAGTCTTTATTTCCTATATTCCAATTTCTCCAACCATCTATAACAAATGTATCTGCACCCTTGCCCTTACATTTGTTATCTCTGAACAAGTAGCATACAAAGAAAAACACAACATCCTTTTTAATACTATATTCAAGCCAATGATGATTTGCAAACCATACAAAATTGAATTGACGATCTCTATTCCCAATTTTTCTCTTTGCAAAAGCATGTGCGTATAGTTGCAATGGACCTTTGAGAATATATGCTCTTTGAATTGCATCTTGATCGTTAATATCGTAGCTTTGGATAGCATCTTTCTTCTGAATCATGTGGAAGACTATTGATATCATATACTGGTTAGGCTGACTGTGGCGGTGGCGAGACATTATCAAGTGGAACCGAAGGAATAGGAGGTGATATATGATCCATAATTTTTTCCACTACTGTCTCTTCCTCTTGAGGTTGATCATCCGCTAAGGTTTCAGCCAGAGCCGCAGGCGGAGATGAAGCAGTAGCAGACTTCTTTGCCGCATGTTTTTGAAAAAGAGATGCAATATTGCTATTCCTCTTCATAGTTTAGCCACTGTAAAAAAAAATCAACGCATCAGCAAACAACTCTTTAATATCTAACTAGCAAAGTAGTAATTATATTTGTTTCTAATATATATAACATCTAGTACTAGTAGTATATATACGAACCAAGATCCAAAAGGAGACCTGACACATCAAGCGAACGAAGTCACAAAGAAATAATTAATCAAAGAATACGGTAGTACCTGCCACTGACAAACAGCCAAAGCCCAATGAACTAGACGAATTGCTCACTGTTGTGCCGTCTGTGGACTGCGGAAGGCGGCAAGCCGGCAGTAGAGCAGACTCGGCGCTCGACGCTCGGGGGCGGCAGAAACGGAGAGACGAGCGGATTTCTATACGTCAGCTCATTTCGGCCCCGCTTGGGGGCTTCTCCTCGGCGTCGTCGCTCCCTCCGCCGCCTTTTCCTCTTCGCGCCGAGCGCTACAGGTTTGTTCCGACCTCGCTCCCTCCGCCATTGCGACCGCGCTGGATTTTATCCGATTCGGCACCATTATGCCTTTCAACTTTTGGTTGCGTTCTTGGTTCTAGGGTTCGTGTCCTCCGTCTGTTAGATCTTTGCTCGGCTTCATGTTTGTACTAGCGGTTGTGTGATAGCGAATCGTATTCTAGGAAATCCTCTCGAAATCTACCCTAACCTCGCACCTAAAACCATAGCTAGGGTGGTGCGGCTTGGAAGCCACATGTTCGTCAGTCAGTACCAGGCTGTCCGGTATAAGGATTTCATTACCTGGTGAACTATTGGAACGGCCCTCAAGAAACGACAGCTGATTTTCTTAGATGAACCAAAGCAGCTATTGTTGCGTCGGGAATAATCGTTGAGCTTCTTCTAGTCAATGTAGGTGTCATATGAAAACCTAGATAAAAAATGACTTCAATGTTAGTTTCTATACAAGCGTTGGGTTCCCATCCACTGATGCATAAAGAGCACTCCAGCTGGAGTTTCTTAACCCTTATTTATTCTAATTCAATGTGTAGGTCTCTAACCCTGTGTGCTAATCATTAACCTTTTGGAGAATTTTGCTAGATAGAAATATATATGTTATATTTATCACCACCTCTTTTTATCAAGGATAGGATAATTGTTTGGTCGCTGCTCTGTACAGCTTCTTTTCTGCTGATTCCTAAAGGGCTCTCACAGGGAATTTTCAGGGGAACCCGAGATCATGTTAATTTGTTGGCATGCCACATGTTTGTTGTATTTCTCATGAGTCACAGCCAAATCATCCTTCCTTATTCTTTAAAAAAATGGTAGCTTTGCGAAAAAAACGAGATTCTGTTGGGATATCTTATTAGGGGAACCCAAGATCATGCTAATTTGTCGTCATGCCACATGTTTGTTGAATTTCCCATGAGTCACAGACAAAGCATCCTTCCTTATTCTTTAAAAAAGGTGGCTTTGCGAAAAAGCGAGATTCCATTGGGATATCTTATTACCCTTTGGAGATTTCAGCTCTTTGATTTCAGGTCAGCAAAGCGACTTTCAGCCTCAAGTCCCACCCAACCGTGCAAGTGATAGATGAGGATGTCTTGCACTACATCCATGTAGTGTTCATTATGTGTTGTAGCATATAAAAGCTTTTAGCTGAACCTAAAATAGGAGAAAATCAAATTATTGGTTGACTACACATATTGACCTCATATAGATGCTCATTATGGCTGTTGCATGCATGTAAACCTGGATTTCTATAGAAAAGACCTTGTGTGATGAAAATATGGGTTGCCTACCTCATACATTTTTTATTTTTTATCAGGCAACATTGAGCACAGTTGCTTTCACTTCTGTTTCTTCTAGCCGATTCTTAATCCAATTCCTGAAGGAAAGCAAAAAGACAGTTAGCTAAAAACAAATAGTTGCCTACCTACTAAGTTCTCGATTTTGGTTATCCAAATTCTAATCCTCCTCTGCTACAGAGAAAGCTCGTGGACGGGCAACAAACCAGCGGCGTTTCCATACGCGGAAGTAAATCTTCTCATATCTTCTGCTTCAAAATGTCTTGCATTGTATTGCGTTGCTTGATGACGTGCAACAGAGGAACAAGAGGATTAACATTGTGTTTTCAAATGTTTATTACACCAGCCATCATCTTCGTTTTTGGATTGCAGTACGTGCTACAATATCACATATCTCGGGTTTATCCGAAGAGGTAATTGGCTCTTGCCTTGTCTTGTACTCAATTTCTGCGCCATTGTGTCCTTACATGAGATTGTTCGGTGCCATACCACTTCCTATAACCACAATTCATTCGTGTGGTGTGCCTGCTACATGCTGCCTTCCCCTATGCACCAACGCTTTTATCGATTTGGTTCATAAACGTCTTTTATGCGGCGACAAACAAAGGGTTGCTTCTAAATGATGCACTTATATTATCTTTGATACTAAATGTGGTACTACCATGAGCTAATTTCACTCGTACTCACGAAATAGTTTTATCTCCTTGTGCTTGTGTGTTTCCTCTGCTTCGCCACCACCTAAATTAGTTGTTTATTTATGTCAGTACAAGGGAATCAACATTGGGTTCTAGGTTTATACCAGCGCTCTAAACTGTTTCTTGGATTCCAATAATTGCAACAATATCACATAAACATGCCAACAAGGTTTACCTCAAGAGATAATTGGATCTCGCCATTGCTTCTACTTCGCTACGGCATTGTGTTGTTGAACTGACTGTTACATTTTTTGTAGCATTTAGTTCTAACACGGTTGATTGATGTACTGCTTCTGCTATGTACTGTGCTACCTGTACATCAACAAATTTGTTATTTTGGTTAGTTATGATTTTCGTCTGCTTCATCCTGTACTTATTTGGCTAACTATATGTTTACACCAAACATAGAGTATATAATTCATTTATATGAACATGTTTATACATACATGTATGTAAAAACTGCACGTATGTATACAGATGTATGTTTGTGTTGAAACTCCCATATGGACACACGAGGTTAATCCCACTTTGCTTGTATTTTTTCCCATATGCCTCGTGATCCATTAACACAACTATATGCTTATACATTTCAGTAGATCACTATTCATTAGGATAAACGTGTTTATACTTATTTGGTTTATACATAGAAATATGTTTTCGTAAAAACCGGCATTTGTTTCTATTTTTTCCCTGTGTTTCATAATTTATCAACACAACTATATAGTTATTCATGTCAGCGGATCACTATATAACTGATATATGTAAACATTTCAATACCACATGTTCCAAGAAAATCTCAAATGAAACATGTTTTAACATCTAGATTACATATGTTCTCACACTTAAACAGTTGTCTACTCTAATTGCAACAAAAAACACATATTACAATCCACTCTTGCTTCATACATGTTTTATAGGAGTAACAAATAATTTTAACTCGCTGTCTTCTACTCTTCCCTTAATTTTTCAATATCTTTGTTTCTTATTGATTTGATCCCCAACCTAATCCAACTTGCTTTCAAACAAAAGCTATGATGTTGGTGTGTACTTCATACCAAACAGAATTGTTTATAGTAGTTTACTCTACAAGAAGGATTTTACTCGCATCTAAAAACATAAATCATCAAGCTATTGCTACACATACTCAAAACCAAATAAAAAATATCTAGGCCAAATGACAGTACAATAACTTCCCATAATGCATAAAGACTACCATCCAACTGCAAGAAATAAACTAATAATAAAACTAATAATCCTCTACGTTGTTCCTTGGTAATTCATCTAAACCCTAAATACAAACACTAGCAAACACATTAGTCCACAGATTATATTGATCATCAAACACCAAAACCTATTGAGCCAAATGGTCGGGGGTCCATTTTCCATACAATATAGTCACAACACATCATACGATGCTGCTACACGGTTCGCCACGCGCGCATGGCGCGTGCTATACACTAGTTATATTAATAAAGTTGTATAGAAAATCGTTCACCCGTTACGCCGCATCGCCTTTCTCATGCCAGCCGTCAGATATGCATCACGTGGCTGTGAATTTCCTACTGCTCTGATTAACTCTGCTAAGCTGCTCTCGCTACTTCTAGAAGGGGGTTATTCACCTAGCTTTCACCACCAGTGATTTTGCGGACGACGGCCTAGGGTTCCCATCATCGACCGATCGACGACCCCATCCTTCTCCCCGGCAACATAAGGTCCGTGCTTCACTTCGCCTCGCTTGTGATTTCTTCCTTCCTTCTACTTTCCATCCTCTTTGGCAACGCTGCACAGCTACCAACACGCGTGCGAAGAGTTCTAGGTGCCTTGCTGAAGTTGGAGCTCTATCTGCATTGCATTTCTCCAATTCGCACTGACACCTTCACCTCTTGCGTCCATCCTAGAGATGCTGTGATCATGGACTTTGTTTGGTTCTCGGATCGTCCTCCCCACACCTCCTCATCCATTCTTCTACAATACTTCCGTCCATGTCCCCACCCTTGCCTCACGCTGCTCTAATACGCCACTGTGATGTGACCGACTGCATGAGAACTTCCATTAACGGGTATGGGAAGGAAGGTTGAGTGTTGCGAACACGCGCACATGTTGTTCGATTAAATGTCCAACTGATTTTTTTGGGTTAACACATTTGCAGGCTTCATTGTTGCAACCGCTACTACAATAGTTTTAGATTGTCAAAATAAAGTAGACTTATGTGGACCATGTGTTCAAGTTGCTCGATCGAATTCTTCAAACAAATTATTTGCCTGACACTTTTGCATGACTTGCTTCATGCAAACGTTAATGCAACACATTTAGAATGTATTGTTGATTGTTACACCAATCACCTTCCCTGTTATATATCCACACATATAAAATGTTACAGATGTATACTAATTGTGCTTTTGCAGCTCACCCATCGACCTCATCAGTGGTGTGATTGATTCACGTTACAACATCTTCTGCACAGTGGGCTGTTACCCAGAGTACGACCTCTATTAGTAAATTGCATGGTCAAATATATTGCTATTTATCTTTACATCAAATGAGTTACTTATATGGCCACTCATATGTTCTTTTCATTTGTCAATATACCAATAATTTACAAGGAGATGCACCCTTCATTTTCAAACTGCAATATTAGTTTTTACACACCAGTGTATTTTGGCTTGCAAAAAAGTATTCTTTCCGAAACAAAATTATTGCTTCCACCTAAAACGGCAATTGCATTAATATTTTTTTTCTCGAACAGCGCAGGAGAACTGCGCGTCATTTCATTTAAGGAAGAAAAGAGGTACAAGGGTCAAGAGTGACCCAAAACACAAACACCAACACACACACACGCCTCCCCTTAAATACAACCGTCGCGCCACATCAATGAAGAAAGGCGACCACAACCTACAGAGCTAACTAAGCTCTAGTAGGAACCGGCCCAAAAACAAGTTCCTAGAGCTTGGAAGCTCCAGCCAAACACCAAAGCCCACCCTCCACATTAACAGCTTTTAGCACTTCCTCAACACATGGTCTTGAATTGTCAAAGACACACCTATTGCGGTGTTTCCAAATCTCCCAAGCCACCAACATAATTAGAGAATTGAGGCCTCTACGAAGCCCCTTAGGAACAGCAGCAACAGTTCTCTTCCACCAACCTGAGAATCGAGACACTGAGGGCTGAGGAACCAACTGCAGCAGCCCCAACTGTTGAAGGATCAGGGCCCAAATTTGGCGAGCAAACACACATCCAACCAACAAGTGATGCATCGTCTCAGTCATCTAGTCACAAAATGGACAAGACACCGGATGGGGCAGATTTCTGCGCTCAAGACGATTAGCGGTCCAAACTCGATTATGGTACACCAACCATATAAAGAACTTACAACGCGATGGGGCCTAGGTTTTCCAGATTCTCTTCCAAGGGCCAAACTTGGTAGAGCCCACGAAGAAGGCCTCATACGTAGACTTGCTGCTATAACAACCATCTTGTGTCAACTTCCATCTGAACTGATCAGGAACATCAGCTTGCAGCATGACCTCCTCAACAAAATCCCAGACCTGGAGGTACTCAATTAAAACCTGAACAGTAAGAGCACAATTGATATCACGAACCCAACTCCGCCCAAACAAGGCCTGAGCCACAGTCTTTCGCTTAGCAGTTCGCATAGGGACAGTTCTGAAAAGATTGGGTGCCATCTCAGCCATAGTAAGCCCATCCAACCAACGGTCAGACCAGAAAATAATTTTCTCACCATTCCCAACCACGGCATTCACAGCCATATTGAAGAGGGCCCGAGCTTTATAAGGAATAGAAATTGAGAGACTAGCCACGGCCTCTCCACATCAGTCTTCTGAGCCCAAAGCCATCTAATTCTCAAGGCCCAACCTAGAAGCTCAAGATTATGGATTCCAAGGCCGCCATACTGAAGAGGTCTCTGGACCTTTTCCCAAGCTACCAAGCAGTTACCTCCATTAGCTTGTTGATGTCCCTTCCACAAGAACCCCCGCCGCTTTTTATCAATAGCCTTGATGAACCATTTCGGGAGATCCAAAGCTATAAGCAAATAAATAGGAACAGCAGTGAGAACCACTTTCACTAGCACAAGACGCCCAACCCTATTCATCAAAGAAGCTTTCCACCCAGGAAGGTAATCTGCCACCTTATCCACAAAGGCCAGCAACACCTCTTTAGAAGGCTTACAGATTGTGAGATGAAGTCCCAAATAAGTGCAAGGAAAAGCTTTAACCGAACAAGAGAGAGTTTCCACAGAAAGAGCCAGCTCATCATCAGAACAATGAATAGGGGAGACCGAGCTCTTAACCAGGTTGGTCCGGAGGCCTCAGGCGTGACCAAATAAATCAAGGATGCGTCTGACCGCAACCAGGTCCAGAATGTGAGGCCTCAAGAAAACTACAACATCATCAACATAGAAGGAAACATGATGCCTGACCTGCTGAACAACAATAGGTTGTAGCAAACCCAACAAAGTGGCATAGTTGATTAAAGAATTCAGAGTATCCATGACTAGGATAAAGAGCATTGGAGAAAGAGGATCTCCTTGCCTGAGACCGCGACGATGAATAATGATGTCCCCAGGCTCTCCATTGACTAAAATCTGAGTGGAAGAAGTAGATAGTAATAAACAAAGGAGATCCCGCCAACGCTGACCAAATCCCATTTTCCTTAAAACCTCCAAAAGGAACGACCAAGAGACAGAGTCAAAAGCCTTGGAGATGTCCAACTTAAGAAGGATATGTGGTTCTTTCTTCCTGTGCAGCGACTTCACAATTTGTTGGACAAGCATAAAGTTATCATGAATCCTCCTCCCCCTCACAAAGACACTCTGGTTCACAGAAACCAGTGAGGGAAGCAAAGGGGCCAGCTGAGTAGCCATGAGCTTAGCTACCAATTTGGCAAAACTATGAATCAAACTTATAGGCCGGAAATCCTTAACCTCAACAGCATCCATCTTCTTAGGCAGTAAGGAGATATAAGCCGTGTTAAGCAGGCGAAATTTGAAAACATGGCCACGCTGGATGACATCCAAAGCCCTCAACACATCACCTTTAATAATATTCCAACAGGATTTATAAAATCGACCTGTGAAACCATCCGGCCCCGAGGCCTTATCCGGAGGCAAATCTTTTACAACAGCCCACACCTCCTCAAGAAACAGAGCATCTAATGCAGATAAATCATGATTGTGGATGGCCAACTCATCCAAGTCAAGAGTGTAGCTCCTCTCCTCAGCCTTACCCAAAATGTTCTCATAGAAATAAAAAACAACCTTCTGTTTATCTTCTTGTGAGGTGACCACCTGATCCCCAACGTGCAGCTTAGGAATGAAGTTCTTCTTTTTTCTGTATTTAGCCTGCTGATGAAAAAAGGAGGTGTTGGCATCACCCTCCTGAATATACAAAATCCGAGAACGCAGCCGGGCGATGGTTCTCACCAGCGAGGCCAAACCAAGACAATGAAGCTTCAACTTCCGTCTCAGCCACTCCTCATCATCAGCAAGAGCCCTTTCATCTCTTTCAATTTCCCAACGATGGAGAAGCTCTTTAGCAATTTCTAATTGTGATTTGATACTCCCAACTTTCCTCTGGCCCCACTTTTGCAAGCTCCTGCTGAGCCGCTGCAGCTTCATGAACATACGCTCAACGGCACAGTTAGATTGCACCGGAGCCTCCCAACTTTGCTTAACTGCATCAAACAAACTAGGAACCTTCAACCGGAAGCTCTAAAAATGGAATCTGCGCTTACCCTTGTTGGCCACATTCAAACCAAGCAGGAGCGGACAATGATCAGAGACCCCAGCCGCCATACTTTGCAAGACTGCATCAGGAAAAATGCCATTCCAGCCATCACAACAAAAGGCACGGTCCAACCTCACCAGAGTAGGAGATCGCCTTTCATTGGACCAAGTATATTTCCGACCCAACAACGGAAGTTCCAATAGATCATTATCATCCAAAAAACATCGGAATCTCCCCATCATAGCCCTATCCAGATTGGCATTATTCTTGTCAGCGGCTTGGTAAATTAAGTTAAAATCACCTGCCACAAGCTAGGGCCCATTGCAAAGAGCCCTAATATTTCTAAGCTCATGCAGGAACAACACTTTTTCATCATCACCTTGAGGACCATAGACTCCAGTTAGCCACCAATTACGACCTTCTTGCTCAGCGAAAAGAACAGAAACTGAGAAATTATCAACCCTTGAAGTGACGGCCTGACAAGAACCTCCCTTCCAAGCAACCAGAACTCCACCTCTAGTGCCAACAGCAGGTAAAGCAACGAAGTTATCATAGATAGTCCCAAAAATTAAAAGGAGCACCTGCTGGGTCAAAATAGCGACCTTCGTCTCTTGTAAACAAACAATATCAGCATTACTGGAGAGGATGACATCCCTGACAGCATTACGACGATCAATCTTATTAAGGCCACGCACGTTCCAAATAAGAATAGCCGAGGGATTCATGAGGACACAAGAAGTAGAACAACCAAATCCGACAAAAACAGATCTTACAGAGTTGTAAGGACCTCCGCAGACCTCACCTACTCTCCATCTCCAATCTCCCAGCCAAAGATGGCCGCCATAGCACACACATGAGAACCAGAAGGCGAAGGCTTGAACAGCTTACAAAATTTATCTTGAGCACTAGGAGAGAAAATCTCCTCTTCAAAGCCAAGATGGTGTATCACCCTTTTCTGAGCAGCAGAGAGCACCGGCCCTGGAGAACAAGGCGCAGCACTAGCAACACGCCGGCTGCGGCGAGGTAGAGAGCGAGGCGGTGGAGCCTTCCTTCTACTCCTTCGAATCACGGGCTGAGGATGGAGAGCGTCCACCGGCTTGCGGACCCGGTCCAATACCAACAGAGGCGAATCCGCCCCTGGAACAGCCCCAGCACCGTCAGGGACAGGGGGCGGCGGGGCCTCAGGACGGCACCTCCGCCGAGAGTAGACACGCAGGGCTGGCGAAGTGGAAACCACAGTCGGCCGGGCAGGAAGTAAGGCTGGCTCTGGGAGAGCAGACCGAGCTGGCGGGGCATGCGGCGAGACTGGCTCCAGGAGAGCAGGCACCTCCACCACCGCGAGCGTCGGCGAAGAGGAAGCCCCAGCCAGCCGGGCCAAAGGCGATACCGAGGCCGGGAGAGCAGGCTCCTCCAACTCAGGCGGACATGCACCAACAGCCGCAGGGGTAGGAGGCAAGGAGGAAGGCAACTCCGCGGAGCCGGGACGAAGAGAGCACGGCGAGGCCCGTAATAGGGATCCATCCGTTGCCAAGCCGACGGGGAGTCCGGCAGGAGGACACAGTCCTGTCAGCAGGTTGGGGGAACACCCATCCGTAGCCTCACCCTGGCCCATACCCGAAAACATGTCCAGCCCAACCGAGTGTTGCATGGGAACGGACATGCCGTCCCCAATCAAGGCATTAGGAGCAACACGTGTAGCCGCCGCCATCTCATCAGAAGCCGAATCATCCGGGCAGAAATTACTAACCAGGGCATAGACCAAAGCACCCTCCTCAGCTCCCACGCCCCGGAAGGATGAGCCTGCGGGCACATCAACCAAAGCAGGACCACGTTGAACCAACACAGGAACGGGAGACTCCTCGGAACCCGCGACATCCGCCTCGACTCCATCAGACAATAACTCCGAGCACGCCGGCAGGGAAGAGGAACCAGCCCGGCTCGGACCCGGTTCTCGAAGCGTTCCACCCACGCCAGAAGCCGTACCCGCCAGTGGATCAGACTGCCGTGGCTGCGAAGGAGAGCAGAGCCGACGCCGACGACCCCTGGAGGAGTCACCACCATCGTCCTCATCCCTGCCATCAGACACGGGAGGACTAGGCGCAGCAGAAGCGTGAACCTCCGAGAACCGTAACTCAACTGGATAGGATAACACCCGTTTCATAGGAGGGACTTCAACGATGCCCGACGGCGGCTCAACTACCCAGAGTTCCCTGGAAGAAGGAAGCTTGGACAGATCAGAACACCAAGCCAAACATCTGAAACTTGACAGATCCAACAGCCCCAACATATCAGGATGCACTTGCTGTATCCAGGCATAAGGGCACAAAAGACGATCAGCAGTAGACGTCTCCCACACATGGGCAGGGATGCCACGAAGCTCCACATCAATCAAGGACGGCAACACACGATCATGAGCTCCGGCCAAACGATTCCAATGTTTGCACAGAAGACTGAGACCGCCTCCAGAAGAATGGACCGGTTGCTGAAGGCCAATCAACCGCTCAACCAGAACCAGGTCTGGAAAAACCAACAAGAAGCTCGATGGAGAGGCCCGACGGAGAACCAGAGAGCTTGCGGCAACATCGATCCTGGCAGCAAGCATCGCCGCCACATCGCCAGCAGAGACCAGGGGCACATCACTGATAACAGAAACCATGACTGCATTAGCGAGATCCTCCTTGCCACTAGCCACCTGATCGCTCTAGTCAATGATACAAGAAGGAGGCACATCTCCACGAACAGGCACCTGGGCAGGCCCTGGTTGCTGAACCACCACCATAGCAGGGTCGGACTGACCATCACCATGGCCCCGCCGATACCGCGGACGCTGGCAATGACGAGACTGGCCCTCCATGCTGCCGCGATCCATGGCAGAGAGCCCCCCATCGCCTTGCGTCGCACCAGCACTACCAGCCATATCCAACAGAGAAGACCGTCTCGGAAGGGCAGCACTAGAGAGAGGCACATTTGGAGAGATACGCCGCCCCATATCCGCCGGAGAAGACCGTCGCGGATGGGCTGCACTAGAGACAGCCACCGCCGGAGAGATACGCCGCCACACAGAAACGCGAGCCGGAGCGGAACTGGCAGTAGGGCTCACGCCGAAGGCCGCCCATGGGCACACCGAAGAACGATGGCCAAGGAACTTGCAGCGGAAGCAGCGAGTCTGCTAGCGACAGAGAGCAGTCGTGTGCGATGGCGAAAGGCAGTTGAAACACTTGTCGACGAGGTCCGCCGGGACGGCACAGCGAGGAGGACGAGCCACACGGAGACGGCGAAGCCTGGAGCCGCGGGATTCCGCCTTCTGCCAGCCGCCCAGAGCCGGACACGCGGAACAGGGCGAGTAGACCGTGCGTCCACCCCTCGGACGATCCTGCCGGATGAGCGTAATCCGGGGGGGAAACCGGGGACAGGCCGGCGAGGGGCAAGCAACACCAGTGGGAGCCGCCGAAGACGGAGCAACAGAGCCCGCGGCCAACAGCGCCCGACCGCCCACCACAGAACCTGCCGCGCAGGACGCGTCAGAGGAGGAAAGAACAACGTCGCGGAAGGAACGATGGACGCCGCCAGAACCGGAGGAGTCCGGGCTCTCCGCGCACCAGCGCTCCAGCTTGGAACGCCCACACGAAACAAGCCGCGCGACGGGGGAGGGAGCGACCAACGAGGCAGAGGGGGTAGCCGCCGCGCCCGGGGTGAGCAACGGTGGGAGGCTAGGGGTGGCCGCCGGGATCATAGTGAACCGCGGCGGGGGGTGCGGGGAAGGCGGGACGTGACACATCGCTCCGTGTCTCAACAGGCCATATATTCGCAATTGCATTAATATATCTAAGATAATAATCCACTATACTTATTTGTGATAACCACGAGTTCAAATACATGAATGTTGAATAATCATGAGTTCATGTACATGGATATTAAAAATACCAGCCCATATTCTTTGAGTCGTAGACGAAATTTAACCTCATGTGTTACTTTTATATGAACTATACATGACGCTACTGCGATGTCGACCGTTAGACCTTAAATATTGTGTGTAAAAAATATAGTTTTGAATATTGTGCGTTTACATACAAATTTCGACTGTATTACTTATTGTTATATCAAACACCTTACATATTTTATATATATATATATATATATATATGCACCAACTAAATGTTGCATATGACAACCAATTAGTACTAATTGTAAATTTTGCAGCTTGCTCATACACTTCATCAGCATTGTTATTGATTTCTGTTGTTACAGGAATGTTTTTGGAGTGGGTTGTTTTCCATAGTACGGAAAAATCATCGACACATCCTCATACAAGTAAATTGCATGATCAAATATGTATTTTTCATATTTGTCATTACGTCGAATAATTTGATTATATGGACGCTCATATATATTTTTATTTCTGAATATACCAACAATTTACGAGGAGCTGAGCTACGCTTAATCATTTCTAGGCTGTATTGTCCACTTCTACGCTTAATTATTTAGGAGCAAAAACTAGGTAAAACATACCATAACACTACAATTTAAATACGGTTTTGTATCAACACATATACAATATATAAATCTAGAACTCAGTACTTGGTTTTACATCGTGCGTCCAGAGTTTAGTTTCACATCACGCGCAGGGCACGTGCCATGTACTAGTCTATCTATCTATTATATTAAAGCCGATACAAAATATGGATAAATACGATGTCCACGTCGGCTCAATTATTTTCTGCTGTTTGATTTCCTACGAAAGGTCAGAATCCGACCTAGGCTCCGTCCGATCCAACGCATATGACCATGATTATGTGACTAACCTGAATTAGGCGAGATAATAGCCCCCTCGGGTACTGTAGCATATATGTAGGCAGGCAATAATATATGGGCCTTAACATCCCCTGTCAAACTCAAGGAGAAAGTGGAGGATTTGAAGCATTGAGTTTGATTAGATGAAACTAATGTTGTGCCCTAGTTTGTGCTTTTGTGAAGAAATCCGCAAGCTGTAATTCTGAGGGCACATATTGAAGATCAATGGTCTTCTGATGACAATGAGATCTAGTGAATGAGACATCAACACCAATGTGTTTTGTGAGTTCATGCTTCACTGGATCATGACAAATTTGTATAGCTCCAGTGTTGTCACAGCGAAGAAGTGTAGGCGAGTCACAAGAAACGCCTAAATCAGCCAAGAGCCAACGAATCCAGATAATCTCAGCAGCAGTAGTAGCCAGGGCTCGAAGTTCTGCTTCAGTACTAGATCTAGATACAACAGCTTGCTTCTTGGATTTCCAAGCAACAGGGGATGATCCAAGAAGAATACAGTAACCAATGATGGAGCGACGATCTGTAGGATCACTGGACCAGGTAGCATCAGAGTAAGCATGAAGCTGAAGTGGGGAATTTGAGTCATAAAATAAACATTGTGTTTTTGTCCCCCGTAAATATCTAAGCACACGAAGTAAGTGCCCATAATGAACTGATGTAGGAGCAGAGACAAACTGACTCAAGATCTGAACTGCATGAGCAATATCTGGCCTGGTGACAGTAAGGTAAACTAAGCTGCCAACAAGATGTCTATATCGAGATGGATCCTCCAAAGGTGTCCCATCAGTCGGACGAAGAGATAAGTGAAGATCCATAGACGTGGCAACAGTGCGAGTATCATTAAGACCAGAGCGATCAAGAAGGTCTTGTATGTACTTGGCCTGAGAAAGATAAATACCATTTTGAGTCTGCTAAACCTCAATGCCCAAAAAATAACTGAGTGCCCCCAAGTCAGACATTTGAAATTCCTTACTCAGATACGCCTTCACATGAGCAATATGGTCTGGATCATCGCCTGTAATCAACATGTCATCAACATATAGTAATAGCAACGTGCGTCCTCGTGAAGAAACATGAATGAACAATGCAGGATCATGATCACTAGAATAGAAACCACAAGCCTTGATGACAGAAACAAATCTCTCAAACCAAGCACGAGGAGCTTGTTTGAGACCATACAAGGCTCGACGGAGACGACATACATGCCCTGAGGGAACCTCTATCCCAGGAGGTGGATGCATATAGACTTCCTCATGTAGATCACCATGAAGAAAAACATTTTTGACATCCATCTGAGAGATAGTCCAAGAAGATGAGGCTGCAACAGCAAGTAAAGCTCGGATAGTAGTCAGATGGGCCACAGGTGCAAAAGTCTCATCATAGTCAATACCCTGAGTCTATTGAAAACCTCTAGCCACAAGACGAGCTTTATATCGCTCAACAGACCCATCAGATTTGGTTTTAACTTTGAAGACCCATTTGCACGTGATAGGTACAACACCAGCAGGTAACGGAACAACATCCCATGTACACGTGCGATGAAGGGCATTTAATTCATCAGTCATAGCAAGCTGCCACTCAGGTATACCAGAAGCCTCTTTATAAGATGATGGTTCAGCAATGACTGCACCGGCACGGGAAAACCCATAACGTTCTAGAGCTGCAATAGTGCCACGGTCACGAAGATGATACCCCTGATTAAAAACAACATGAGAGTCATCATTGTTAGTACAAGTATCAGCAACAGGATCATCATCAGGACTGGCCGTGGGAGTAGAGCGAGGACGACGAATGTAAGTCTGAGTAACAGGTGGTTTGGAAGAGTAAGACTGAGATGGTGTGGAAGTGGAAGGTGGTGTGATGGGAATAAGAACATCTGGGGTAGAAACAGTAGGTGGTAATACTGATGAAGTTTCAGAAATGGGAGGAAGGCTCATGAAGGAGGTAGACTCTATGGAATTAAAAGAAGAATGAGTGGAAGAGTTGTAAAAGAAGGGTCGATTTTCATTAAAGCTCACATATCGAGAAATACGCATGCGACGAGAAGATGAATCATAACACCGATAGCATTTATGTTCAGGGCTGTATCCAAGAAAAACACACTCAACAGATTGAGCAGTCAATTTAGTACGTTCACGAGGTGATATAGTACATAACACGTACATCCAAAAACTTGAAGGTGGTCATATCGTGGAGTTCTGAAAAGGACTTCACCAGGTGTTTTGCCAGAGAGTTTAGATGACAGTTGTCTATTGATGAGGTAAACCGCAGTAGAAACTGCTTCACCCCAAAAATGTGAAGGGACAAAAGAAGATATCAACAAAGTGCGAGTAGTTTCTATAATGTGACGGTGGTGTTTGCGTTCCGCCACACCGTTCTGTGCATGAGCACCCGGGCAAGAAAGCTGAGCAAGAGTACCCTCTGAAGTAACATGAATTAGGCGAGATAATAGCCCCCTCGGGTACTGTAGCATATATATAGGCCGACAATAATATATGGGCCTTATGGGCCTTAACAGATTCATGTCCTTATCCCACTGACAAAAGAGACTTCCAGAGGCATCATAGAGAGACTTCTAGAGGCATCATAAAGCCGGTACAAAATGTGGACATATACGATACCGACGTCGGCTCAATTATTTTCTGCCGTTTGATTTACTATCAAAGGTTACAATCCGACCTAGGCTCCGTCCGATCCAACATATATGACCATGATTCATCTCCCTATCTCGCTGACGCAAGAGACTTCTAGAGGCAACAGAGACTTGTAGAGGCATCACAGACAGATAGGTGAAAATGTGAAATACAAAGGGACCCTTCTGCCTTCTCCGTTAACGACGGCGACCCTGGTAGCAGTCCGTGCCCCATGCCCTTCTCACATACTCCGCTCCTCCCAGGATCTCCTCCTCCCCACGCCATGCGCTTCTTCCAGTGAGCCCTCGTGCCATGGATAGGGAGCAACATGAGAAGTTTGGCAGTCCACGTCGACGAGAGCAACAGTGGTGAGCCTCGCCGTGTTGTGTCCCGTCTTCAATCCGTGGGCTTGAAGATTTCCTGTTCGCCTGCTGTTCTCGACAGCACACTCATTCCTCAACGTGCCTCTAATTGATGCAGGTACAAAAACTTTTCCAAACTGTGTGTTCTTCATTTTTAGGGTTTACATCTATCCTATTGCTTCCCGCAATTCAATTCGGTTTCTGAATCCCACTTCACTTGATCAACTCATTGAACGTTCAGTTGATCTATCATCTATGTACTGTATCAGGTAGCGATTAGCATTCTCACTTTCTGAGCGTATATTTCGAGATACACAACAATATTTTCTAAATACCACTTCACCTGATCAAGTTGCTGAACATTCAGTTCATCTCTGTACTGCTGCAGCCAGTGATTATGTGATCCATCTTCTTATGAGGAGTATCTGCACTGGTACTCAAATAAAGATATCACCTTTTACTTTTAGGGCCTGTGCTTGGAACACTTTCCTAAATATCAACTCAGTTCTGTGTTAGCTAATACAATTTATCTTTCTTGAATATTAGTTTCTCCGCCGTCTTAGCTAACACATTATGACTTCCCTAAATGTTAGCTCATTTTTTTCTATTTGTTAGGTAACACAATATAAGCTTCTTGATTATTACTTTCCTAAATCCAAAATGTCAGCTTTGTTTCCTATTTATTAGGCAGCACAGTATATCTTTCCAGATTATTACTTTTCCTAAATTATTAACTAAAACATTCCAACTTACCAGACTTTTAATATCAGCTCAGTCTTCTTGTTTGTTAGGTAACGCAATCTGATCTTCCTGATTATTACTTTTCTAATTATTAGGTTCCTAAATCCCAACTGTTATCTTTGTTTTCTATTTATTAGGCAACACATTATATCTTTTTGGAATATTACTTTCTCCAAGTTAAGGTAAAACATTATGACTTAACTGACTATTAATCAGCTAACACAATATACCTTTCGTAAATGTTTATTAGCTGACTGCTAGCAAACACAGTATAACTTTCTCTGTTGACTTAACTAACACATTAATGGTGCCGCTAACACATCATAGCTTTTCTATTACCAAATATTGGTGCATGACAAGGTTTGTTCGATTGCAATCAATAGTTACAATAGTAGTCAGCTATAGAATTATTCTTTTCTGAATAAACATAGAAGTATGCTTCGTCACTAGCCACAATCAATTTTGGTTGAGAGAATACAGATACACGGTGCAAGGGGGAACTAATATTCTTGGCTTACATATTTGCATATTAAAAAAGAAAGGAAAATGTTTAATCAACTTGAATTTGATGTTTTCCTTTTTTTGACATAATATGGGGGCAGACAATAATACACATTTGAAAGGCATCAAAACATAATAACCTAAATATATGGCCATGTTTTAAAAATTTCCACTGTTATATTATGCACTGGGATTTGTAATACCACCTTACCCTACTTAGTTCTGAATATGAGAATACTTTCCGACTTTTTAGGTCATGGTACCTCAAAAAACAGGTACAAGTTACAACTACCATCTCCTTCAAAATTTTCACTCCTCAACCTAGATCACCGAGTCTATGTTTTTTGTTTCTTATTATATACTAAATGGTCACCTACTTTTCAGGATTATCAACAACTGGTTTGGAAATCTTGCTGTTAAGGCCCATTAGGCCCAGGCCCACTGCCTATATATATATATAATAGTCCTTAGGGACTAAGTCAACGTCTGTCAATTCTCAGGTTAGTAACATGGTATAGAGGAGGATTAGATTAAGTTTTTTTTCTGTCGTTGTCGCGGCCTTCCTCCTGGCCGCCGTCGCGGCCCTCCTTGCCCAGCCGTCGTTGCGGTTCTCTCGCCGTCGTGGCCTACCCTACCCTCTCCTGCCTCGTCCACCGCCATCTGCGCGCTCTGCCTCGTTCGCTGCGCGCTGTCCGCGCCACCTCGACCGTCGTCTGTGCCTTATCCGCCGCCGTCTGCGCGCCGTTCGCCTCGTCCGCCGAGCGCTGTCCACAGCCCGCTGCCGGTGTCGCGGCCGTCTGCCCCGCCGTCAGTGTCGCGGTCGTCCGCCGAGCGTCGTCCACCTCGGGCGCCGTCCACGCGTGCGCAGCCCGCCGCTGGTGTTGCGACCGTCCGCACGCCGTCTGTCTACCTCTCCAGGGGTCCGTCTGCCTCGCCAGAGACGTCGCTGTCCGTGCGCAGCTGTCTGCGCGTCCGCAGCGCCGTCTTCTGGCTCCCCAGGTGTTTGGCACCAAAAGGAGCACGCGGACGGTCCGGCCCTGAGGCCGGACAGTCCACGGTCCGGACAGTCCGTGCCTGTGAGCCGGACGGTCCGCGCGTGCGCAGAGTAGAATAGGGTTCCGAGTTTTGCGCTATGTTTGTTAGCTAGATCCGTGGAATTAGCTCGGAATTCAGTTGTGTAAAGGGTCCAGCCCCCTCCTCTATAAATAGAGAGGTATACGGCCGATTTGTAACAATCAATCGAATCAATACAACTTCTATTTCGCCATTTATTTCCTGTACAACTAGGAGTAGCTCTAGTCTAGTTTAGGTTTAGTCTTCCAATCCCCAAATCTTCTGCTTCTCTTCGACTCCACGTCGATTAGAGGAGTCTAAGTCGGTCTTCCCGAGCCTAGACAACTCCTAGGATCTCTCCTCCCCGACGGGGTCCCTCCTGGGAGTGAGATCCAGGCGTCGCCGGCGATCTTCCGCCGCCCCTGCGTACGCGCAGACCGTCCGGCCCTAGGGCGCGGACCGTCCGGCCATCAGGCAGGGAACCCGAGCTCCTGCACCAGGTCGCGGACCGTCCGGCCCTGTGCCGCGGACCGTCCGCGCCTGACCAGAGAGCACCGCCGCCTCGCGCCAGGTCGCGGACCGTCCGGCCCTGTGCCACGGACCGTCCGCGCCTGACCAGAGAGCACCGCCGCCTCACGCCAGGTCGCGGACCGTCCGGCTCTGTGCCACGGACCGTTCGTGCCAGACCAGAGAGCACCGCCGCTGGTTCTTTTGAGTAATTGACGCCTCTAAAAAGGTGTCAACATACTTTTTGGCGACTCCGCTGGGGAAAATAAATATAGACGCATCAAATCGACCCTCAATGGCCGGTTCAAGAGATAACTCTGATATTTCCCCAAGCAACATCATAGAGCCGACTTGGGAGACCTTGCCGGCTGACAAACAGCTCCAATTCGAGGCGCACAAGGAGCAGATGATTCAGGAGGCAAAAGCAAAGTTCTTGGCCAACTTCAAAGTGGACAGGAACAACAAGGTCGTCCGACATCGGGCGACGGATCCGGCTTCGCTCCGACCCACACCAGAAATCCCCAATGTAAGTAATACAAACGAGCTACAATCTCTTAGAAATTATGTAGATGAACAACGTGAGCAAATGCAAAATATCATAGGGGATATGCAGAAGGATTATAGGAGACTAGTACGTGCATTTGATAAATCTAGTATAGCAAGTTTTCCTTCACACGAGGTTGAATTAGGGGATAACACACGTAATACATCGGCTAGAGGTTGTCACGACCAGTCACAACCCCTTTATGGGATGCCGATGGACACGTACCCTGAGCAACCGCAAATCGGCAGCAAATCAGCCGATCTGCACATGCCCGGACCATCCGCACGTGAGCGCGGACCGTCCGGGCCAGCAACAGTCGGGCCTATTTTTAATGAGTTACCTAGATATGCGCCCGAGCCACTACATACTATTGGAGTGAATATTCAATCGATTAGGGCTAACCCTAGGTTAGCTATATAGTGTTTACATGGGCCACATGGGCCAAGCCTTAACAGGCCTAACACTCGAACACCCCCCCGCAGTCTGGACGTCCGACGCAGCGGAGTACACAGACTGGACTCAAAAAGAAGTACATCACACAATAGGATCCCCGCACAGACTCAACTAGCCACTACTGATGTTGAGGCTGGAGCGAAACTCGGCGAAGGTCGAGGACGGAAGACCCTTGGTGAAGATGTCGGCAAACTGGGAGGTGGTCGGGACGTGGAGGACCCGAACAGTACCGGCGGCGACATAATCACGGACGAAGTGTAGATCGATCTCGACATGCTTGGTCCGCTGGTGCTGCACTGGGTTGGTGGAGAGGTAGACCGCGCTGACGTTGTCGCAGTAGACCACCGAGCTCCTGGAGAGGGGACTGTGAAGCTCGGTAAGGAGCTGCCGGAGCCAGGCAGCCTCCGCCACGCCGTTGGCCACGGCACGGTACTCCGCCTCTGCACTTGAGCGGGAAACGACCGGCTGGCGCTTCGACGACCAGGACACAAGGTTGCCGCCTAAGAAGACAGCGTAGCCGGAGGTGGAGCGCCGAGTGTCTGGGCACCCGGCCCAGTCAGCATCAGTGTAGACGACCAGCTCGGAGGAGGTAGACCGGTGAAGAAGCAGTCCGTAGTCGACGGTGCCCCGGAGGTAGCGGAGGAGGCGCTTGAGCGCCGCAAGGTGGGGCTCCCGAGGGTCGTGCATATGGAGGCAGACCTGCTGCACGGCGTAGGAGATGTCCGGCCTGGTGAAGGTGAGGTACTGAAGGGCACCGGCAAGACTCCTGTAGCCGGTGGGGTCCGCGACTGGGTCACCTGTGGCCTCAGAGAGCGTGGCCTGCGTGTCGACTGGGGTGGAGCAGGGCTTGCAGTCACTCATCTGGGCCCGCTCCAGAATGTCAAGCGTATACTGTCGCTGGTGAAGGAGGAGTCCTGAGGGGCGAGGCTCAGCAGTGACCCCCAGGAAATGGTGAAGCACGCCCAAATCTTTGACCGGAAACTCCCGCTGAAGCGCGTCGACGAAGCGGCGAAGAAGAGACGGACTGGAGGCGGTGAGGACAATGTCATCCACGTAGAGGAGCAAGTAGGCAGTCTCTGCGCCATGATGGTGGACGAACAAAGACGTGTCGGACTTGGCCTCCACGAAGCCCAGTGTCACCAGGAAGGTAGCCAGTCTGGAATGCCACGCCCGGGGGGCCTGCTTGAGGCCGTAGAGGGACCTGTTGAGTCGGCAGACCATGTCAGGGCGAGAGGAGTCCACGAACCCCGCAGGCTGACAGCAGTAGACGGTCTCGGTGAGGGCGCCGTGCAGGAAGGCGTTCTTGACGTCGAGCTGGTGAACGGGCCAGGAGCGTGCGAGGGCCAGCGAGAGCACCGTGCGGACGGTGGCCGGCTTCACAACCGGGCTGAAGGTCTCATCATAGTCGACTCCGGGGCGCTGAGTGAAGCCCCGAAGAACCCAGCGAGCCTTGTACCGGTCCAGGGTACCATCGGCCCGTCGCTTGTGTGTCCAGATCCACTTGCCGGTGACGATGTTGGTGCCGGGCGGACAGGGCACCAGATCCCACGTCTGGTTGGCGACGAGCGCCGCGTACTCCTCCTCCATCGCCTGACGCCAGTGGGGGTCCAGCAGGGCGGTGCGGACGGAGGAGGGAACCGGAGAAACCTGCGAGTCTGCAGGCGTGGCCACCAAGACACGGGGCGGCAGGGTACCTGCCGCGTGCCGCGTCACCATCGGGTGGACATGCCGCGGGTCGCGATGAAGGAGCGGTGGATGGTACACCGGCGTGTCGACACGGGCGCGGGTGGCCGCGGCGGAGGTGTAGGTGTCCCTGGCGGGGACTGGGCCACCGGCGGGGACAGCGGCAGGGGCGGCGACGGTGGAGGTGTGAACCCCGGCGGCGGCAGCCGACGCTGGTAGACCCGCACCGGCTGGGCGAAGCGGGCCGGAGGGGTCGGAACCGACGGCCCCGGAGGCGGTGCAGTCCCACCACCCTCGCTCGGCCCGGGGGCGATCGGAGACGGGGCTCCGCGGAGACGCGACACCACCGAACCCGAGCAAGGTACCGGAGCGGGAGTAGGACCGACAGGTGGTGAGCGAGTACCTGCAGAGAGAGGAAGGAGAGGTGGCTCGACCACCGCGTCAGTCTGAAAGAGAGTGAAGATGTCAAGGTCAGGGTCGGAGGAGGGTGGTGTGGTGGTGGAGGGGTAGGGAAATACGGACTCATCAAACACCACATGGCGAGAGATGAGGACCCGGCGAGAGCAGAGGTCAAAGCAGCGGTAGCCTTTGTGGTCCGGGGAGTACCCGAGAAACACACAGAGGGTGGAACGGGGTGCTAGTTTGTGAGGAGCAGTGGCAGCGGTGTTCGGGTAGCAAGCACACCCGAAGACACGGAGGTGATCATAGCGGAGGGGTACCGAAGAGTGCCTGGTGAGGAGTGGGGGCCGGGCACACAGTGGAAGGGAGACGATTGAGGAGGTAGGTAGAGGTGTGGAGGGCCTCGGCCCAGAAACGAGCCGGAAGGTGCGCCTGGAGAAGAAGAGTGCGGATGGTGTCGTTGGTCGTGCGGATCATGCGCTCAGCCTTGCCGTTCTGGGAGGAGGTATACGGGCAAGACATCCGCAATTGTATCCCGTGGGAGAGAAAGAAGTCACGGGAGGTGGAGTTATCGAACTCCCGACCATTGTCACACTGAACGGCCTTAATGGTGAGGCCGAACTGAGTGGACACCCAGGCGAAGAAGTGGCGAAGGGCAGGGAAAGTCTCAGACTTGGCACGCAAAGGAAAAGTCCACACATAATGAGAAAAATCATCAAGCACCACAAGATAGTATTTGTAGCCTGACATACTGGTAATAGGTGAAGTCCACAAATCACAGTGTACAAGATCAAATGCATGAGTAGCATGTGAGGAAGAAGAAAAAGGAAGACGAACATGACGGCCTAACTGGCACGCATGACAAAGGTGCTCATCATGGGATCTAGTACATGGGATAGTGGCACTACGAGTAAGCTGCATCAAGGCGTCGCGTCCGGGGTGACCAAGGCGACGATGCCAGGTGGTAGAAGACGTGGCGGCAGCAAAAACAGCAGTTGTGTCAGGTGACGAAGACGAAGAAGATGTGGCGTGCGGAAGCCGAAGGGTGTAGAGGGGGCCAGTGCTGTCACATCTGAGGAGGGGGCGTCGAGTTGCCGAGTCCTTCACAGTAAGACCAAAAGAGTCAAACTCGACAGAACAAGAATTATCAGCAGTAAACCGACGAATAGAAAGAAGATTGTGGACCAAAGAAGGAGCGACAAGGACATCGGGAACGCGAAAAGAGCCGGGAGGGCCGGCGGCACCCACAGATGTGACAGGAAGACACGAGCCATTCGCCACCATGATGGACGAGGGGAGAGAGGAAGAAGGAGGGCGAACAGAGGTGAGTATACCAGGGTCGGGGGTGGTGTGGTAGGTAGCACCGGTGTCCGCGATCCACTCGGGACCCATCGGCGGAGTCAGAGTAGAAGTCTGGAAGGCAGCCAGGGCGGCCGCATCCCAACCAACCAGCCCGGACGGTGGAGAAGCCGGAGGCGTGGGCCACGACGAAACGGCAGGTGTCGAGGTCCAGGGCGACGAAGAGGTCCAGGGCGCACCAGCGAACATGGCCGCCGGAGGCCGAGCCTCAGAGCCAGGCCCTTGGAACGGCCACATGGAGATGCGCCCGGACCACGGGTGGTGGAAAGTGGGCCAAGGCGCACTATGCTGGGGTCCCGGCGTCGATGCGTGGCCACGGCCACCACCACCACCGGAACCACCACCACCACCACCACCACCACCGCGGCCACCACGGCGGCGACGTCCACCACCGCCCCCCCTCCGCCACCTCGACCCCCGCCGCCCATGCTCGGCCCGGGAGGGCGAGGGCCAAGGGCAGACTGTGACGGAGTGGGCGGACGGGTCGGGGTGAAAGCCACCAGTGCTGTCGAAGAGGACGAGGACCCCGGGCCGGAGATCGATGCAGCCTGAGCCCCCCGAGTGATCTCCTCCAGGGCGAGGTCGTCGCGAACCTGGAGGAAGGTAGGAAAGGGGCGCTGACGCATGAGTAGTGACCGGAGGTGGGTGTAGCGATCGCCGAGGCCGCGGAGGACGTTGAGGACTAGGATGCGGTCCTCCACGGGGCAGCCCAGATCGCCAAGGGAGTCCGCCATGGTCTTCATCTGGCGGCAGTACGCACTGACACTGAGGTCCCCCTGGACGAAGGTGCGAAAAGCGGCGTCGAGGCGGAGAGCCCGGGCCTCGGCGTTGCCCATGAACTGGCTCTCGATGGCAAGCCAAACAGCACGAGCGTGAGGAAGGTTCCGGAGGAGGCTGTGGAGGTCGACGGAGATCGTCCCCACGATCCAGGTGAGCACGATGCTGTCGAGGCGCACCCACGCAGCAGTCGGCGCCACACCGATGGGGTCGCAGAGGACGTGGTCATCCAGGGCGTAGCAGCGAAGAGTGAGAAGAAGCAAGTCCCGCCAACGCGTGTAGGATGGCGACTCTGACTCCAGGACGACCGGAACCATCAGGCGAATGTTCTGGACACTCCCAGCCTGTAGGTGGAGCTGAGCCACGAGCGGGTCAGCCGGGTCATGCCAGAGCACCGCGGGGATGGTCCGGGGCCCGGTCCCGACTGTCGGTACGGTCGGGACGCCGGACACGTCGCCCATGGTGTAAGCGGAGGTGGCCCCGCCGTCGTGGGCCGTAGGCGAAGCGAGGTGCTGTTCCGCCGCGGCAATTTGAGCTGCGATAGCATCGGCGGCCGCGCGCTCGCGCTCCCACGCGAGGGCCGCTTCCCGCAAGCGGGCCTGTCGAGCAGCGTGCTCCGCACGAGCAGCGGTGAGGGCGGCGACAGTGTCTTCCTGGTGGGTGAGCGGTGGAGGAGGCGGCGGATCGACAACCATCGACGGGGGGATTGGCGGTGGCGGGTTGGAGTCCTCCAGATCAGCAGTTCCCGCCGGAACCACAGCCGCCACGGCCGCAAGAGCAGAGGCGGCGCCGGCAGCAGTGGGGTCCCCACTGGTGGTGCGAGGCGCAGCCCCCCACACGGGCCCAAGTGCGGGGGAGACGGGAGCCGACCCCCACGCTCCTGCTACCAGGGTGGGCGCGCCAGCAGGGGAGGTGGGGTCGGCGGCGGCTGGCAGGGGGTGGGGCACGGCAGCGCGTCGGCCAGGGGATGCAGCGCGCACCCAGGAGGAGAGGGGAGGGAAGGAGGAGGTGGATAGAGAGGGGCGCTGCTGACCAGCCATGGGCGCGCCGGGAAAGAGGAGGCGGCGACGGAGGCGCCCTGGGAGGCGCGGCCGGTCCTTGCGCGGCTGAGGGCGCGCACGGTGGCGACGGGGCCGCGGCTGGACGCGGCCGGGCGCTGCGCAGCAGGGACGCGGCCAGGCGCGGTGAAGCAGGGGCGCGGCAGACGGCGGCGGAAGTCCTGGGCGGGTGGCGGCGCCAGAAACCCTAGGGCAGCGGCGGCTGGGAGGGTGGCGGCGCCAGGCGCCAGAAACCCTAGGGCAGCGGCGGCTGGGAGGGTGGCGGCGCCAGAAACCCCTCTGATACCATATTGGAGTGAATATTCAATCGATTAGGGCTAACCCTAGGTTAGCTATATAGTGTTTACATGGGCCACATGGGCCAAGCCTTAACAGGCCTAACACTCTAACACATACGACACAAAATCTAAACTACCCAGTCGGACGGTCCGCATACAACGACGGACGGTCCGCATATAACCACGGACGGTCCGGGTACATATCCGGACAGCCCGCGCATGAGTCTTTTGAGGAAGATTATTACCTGAATCCTCACCCGTCCCAGCAACACTTCCCATCACACTATGCGATGCACCAGCCCATTAATTCAAGATCCAGAGCCCAGGAAAGCTTTCCGGCCCCACCCAGAAGGCCGGAAAGAAACGATCAAACCTATGAGCCATATAGGGCAAACGGAAATGCACCACGTAGCTCAAACCAATGGGGGGAAAGACAACATACTAACGTCCAACCAACCCCACCTATGTTTGACTAGAGAGCCGGAGGTCTTGCACCGACTGCCATTGATATAGTAAGGGAAGAAATAGCCGGGGCGTTCTGAGATAAGCTCGGAGTAGACATGGTCCCTGGGGGGGCAATCATATTGGAGACCTTATGACAGCCGATTTGATCACCACCCATACCCACAGGGAACCAGGATACCCGAATTCACAAAATTTTCGGGTGATCAAGGAAAGAACACGCGCGAACACATAGGCTAGTTTTTAGCACAATTAGGAGAATTGGCCGACACGGAGGCATTTCGCGTACGTTTGTTTTCATTATCTCTAACAGGAACCGCGTTTGCATGGTATGCCACTTTACCCCCTAATTCCATTTCATCATGGGGGGATCTAGAACAAAAATTTCATGACCATTTTTTCTCCGGTGACTACGAGTTGGATTTGGTAGATTTAGTGTCATTGCGACAAGCAAAAGATGAATCGGTTAATGATTACATCCGGAGATTCCGAGATACAAGAAACCGATGCTTCCAAATTCATTTAGCAGAAAAACAGCTAGCAGGATTAGCCTTTAATGGTCTACGATATTATTTAAAAGAAAGATTAGAAGGCATCCAATTTTTTACACTAGCACAGTTACACCAGAGAGCTTTGGCTTGTGAAAGCCGGAGCAAAGAAACTGCTAAAACAATTCGTCACAACGTACATATAGTAGAATGCGACCAAAGTAGCTCAGATGACGAATCAGCAGAAGTGTATGCTGCTGAAATGGTTTGGCCAAAGCAGGCCAAATCTTCAGCTTGTTGGTAAGAGGAGGTTAAGTTTACGTTTAATGTTGGTAAGTGTGATAAAATATTTGATGAATTACTCAAAAATGGCAACATTAAAATAAATCACACTGTTCCATCCGCCGGCGAGCTAAAACGTCGGGCATACTGCAAGTGGCATAACTCATTTTCTCATGCCACTAATGATTGTAATGTATTCCGTCGACAAATTCAATCGGCCATTAACGAGGGACGATTGAAATTTCAGGAAATGCAGGTGGATACAGAGCCCTTTCCGATGAACATGATTGACTTCGAGGGCAAGAAAGTCCTGGTTCGGCCAAACACAGTCGATAAAGGCAAAGGCAAAGAGACAATCATCGGCAATGCTAAAGAGGCCGATGGGGATCGTAAAATTTCTTGCAGGAAAGTGGTAGCCGAGAAGACTCCTGATGGAGGGGAGACCCTGAAGGTGACCATCACAGCCTCTAGCACTGGGGGGCAAGCGCAGACAGGGAGACAGATGCAGGAACCCGTGCTGCGCATCCCGGACGGTCCGGCACATAGGCGCGGACGGTCCGGGACCCCGCCGGACGGTCCGGAGAACTCCAGCGGACGGTCCGGCCATACTCAGGACTCACAACAGCCACGTACTTTCAAACCACGACGACCAGAGATAGGTACGTGGAAAACAAATACATTCAAGGCAGCTGGTCGGTTAGTTAAAACCGGCCCAACTTTTGATCAATTATTGTCTAAATACGTAAAAAAGAAGGTCGGCCCCAGTGACCGGCCAGCAAAGCGACCCCGCTCACTCATTCATGAGCAACGTCAGGTCAGGCCAATTGGACCACCCCACCAATCGGAAGAAATGAAAGGTCATACTGTACAATTGAGACCTAACATACCGACATGGGCACCTCCACCCACTTATCCGCCTATGCCATATTCATACACATATTTACCTCCACCATATGTCCCAAATCAAATGTGGGGCATGCCACCATATCCATTTGGGATGCCACAGTACCCCGCCTGGGGGGCACCCCAAACATCTGTTTTTGATAGGTTGACGCCACCAGTACAAGACCGATTGAGCATTGCTCAATCCGGTCACCAGGCACAAACCCAACAGGATTACCGGACTACTCGGCCTCCAAGGCCGACCAATCCGGCAGGGGGGGGCATGTACCTGCAGCAACCAAAAGGACAACAAAGAAGGACATCATCAAAATAGGTACTGCAGACGTTGTCATACAGGAAGATAATAAAGGGCCGATGATTTTTGGTGAATCGGCCAACATAACCAAAAAAGAAGATACGACTACCATCAAAATAGCCGATCCAAAATACTCCATGCCTCGATGGTGCCCAGCGGGATTGACACGGTCCCAAAAGCGGAAATTACAGTGCCTAAGAGCGAAGGAGAGCCAGGAAAAAGAGGCGGAAAAGATATTCAATGACACACATCCACAGTACCCGCCACCACAAAAGAAATGGAGACCAAAGGCCGTTGAGGAAAATCAAACGGCCACAAAAATAGAAAATGAAACAACACTTGTACAGCACCTTGCAGGTATGGCAGGTAGCCTGGCCAGCAAGACTAGGCAATCTGCACCAGGCGCGGACCGTCCGCCCCCGGAGTCCGGACCGTCCGCACCGCACCAGGAAGCCTCCAATGACACGCCAACATCAATGGAAGAAGACGACCTGCTGGGAGAAGACTTGGTCGACTACGAGGCTTCTCCAGAACACCCAGGTATGGATGTAAATGTTATTACATTTTCTGCCGATTGTACTATTATCGGCGACAATGAACCTGTTGTTGCCCAATTCGATTTCGGTCCTAAAGAAGCCGCCTTTACTAAACCAAAGGAATCGGTAAATCATTTAAAGCCGCTCTTCGTGCGTGGTCACATTGATGGAATACCGATTGCTAAGATGTTGGTAGATGGAGGGGCGGCTGTAAATCTAATGCCTTATTCATTATACAGAAAATTAGGTAAACAAGATGACGAACTTGTCAAGACCAACATGACCCTCAGCGGTGTTGGGGATAGTTCGATTAAGGCCAGGGGAGTCACGTCCGTTGAATTAACCATCGGGACTAAGACCCTTGCTGCTGCATTCTTTGTCGCTGATGTAGAAGGAAATTACAGTTTAATTCTGGGCAGAGATTGGATTCATGCCAATCAATGTATACCTTCTACATTACATCAAATGCTAATACAATGGGTAGACGATGAGGTAGAACAAGTACATGCTGATGTATCGGCCTGCATCGCTGTGGCCGATGCCCCTATACTCTGGACTTATGAGACTGCTACATGTCTCACAGGAGTAGATTTTTCTGATTATCAGTTCATAAGTATAGATAAGAAAGGTTTCATTCCTGTAATGCTAGAGCCGATGGAGAATCTGCTAAATCCTAAATACAGTTTAAATGACGAATACACACAAAGTTTATGAGTCTTTGGTCACGGACAGTTCGGATCCCAAAGCCGGATGGTCTGGTCCTTCCCAAAACAGTTCGGACTTTAAGATCGAACATCTACCGCCGCGAAAAGACAGTATTATGGATGATCCGGTACCCGAGATCGGAAAGTCCGCCATCACAAAAAGACCATCTGATTCCTCTGTAGGGGACATGATAGAGGAATTCAGAGATCTTAATAAACTAGGACAGGGATTTACATCGGCCGATCCTTTGGAGGAGATTGACATAGGAGATGGTAACACTCCAAGGCCGACTTTTGTAAACAAGACCCTAGAGACCGATCCTAGAAATGAGATGATCAGTCTATTGAAGGAATATTCAGATTGTTTTGCTTGGGATTACACTGAGATGCCTGGACTAAGCCGAGAGATCGTCAAACATCAGTTGCCTATTAAGTCCGGTTTCAGACCTTTCAAGCAGAAAGCTAGAACCTTTCGTCCAGATCTTCTCCCACGAATCAAGGATGAAATCCACCGGCTGCTAGAAGCTAATTTTATTAGACCTTGCAGATACGCAGAGTGGGTCTCCAATATTGTGCCGGTAGAGAAGGAGTCAGGTAAGCTTAGGGTATGCATTGATTTTCGCAATTTAAATAGAGCAACTCCTAAAGATGAATATCCTATGCCCATAGCCGACACATTAATCAATAATGCATCAGGAAATAAAATTATTAGCTTTCTTGATGGTAATGCCGGATATAACCAGATTTTCATGGCCAAAGAGGATGCGTCTAAAACGGCCTTTATATGTCCAGGCTTCATTGGTTTATTTGAATGGGTTGTCATGACATTCGGTCTTAAAAATGTTGGTGCTACTTATCAGAGGGCTATGAATCTGATCTTCCATGAGTTGTTAGGAAACACTGTGGAAGTCTACATTGATGATATTGTAGTCAAATCGGCTGAGTTTGGTCCTCATATAGCTGATTTGCGCAAAGCCTTTGATAAAATGTGTCGGTATGGTTTGAAAATGAACCCACGTAAATGTGCTTTTGGAGTGTCGGCTGTTAAGTTTTTAGGATTTGTCATCCATGAACATGGTATAGAAATAGACCCTGACCGAATCAAGTCTATTCGGAATGTGGGACCTCCGACTTGTAAGGTTGAAGTGCAGAAGTTTCTCAGCAAGGTGAATTATTTACGAAGGTTTATTTCTAACCTAGCCAAGAAAATTGATGCCTTCACCCCTATCCTTCGGCTTAAGAATGATGCCGAATTCGCTTGGGGGGCAGAACAACAAGAAGCATTTGATCTCATCAAAAAATACTTATCTTCGGCTCCCGTATTAAAAGCGCCACGAGCAGGAGTACCATTCCGATTATACATTGCAGCTGAAGATAAGGTTATTGGGGCTGTTCTGACATAAGAAACTGAGGGGAAGGAGCATGTGGTGACATATCTAAGCCGAAGGTTGGTGGATGCTGAAACAAGGTACACTTTTATTGAGAAATTATGCTTATGCTTGTTTTATGTATGCACCAAATGTAGATGTTATTTACTGTCTAGTCATTGCACTGTTTCTGGTCAAGCCGATGTGATCAAATACATGTTGCATAACCCAATTATGAGTGGTAGAATTGGTAAGTGGGCTTTTGCACTCATAGAATATGACTTGGCCTATGAACCATTGAAATCTATGAAAGGCCAAGTCGTAGCGGATTTCATTGTAGAACATCGGATTAATGATATTCATAAACTAGACATGCCATACCTTACTATTACTCCTTGGACTTTATATTCTGATGGATCGGTTTGCAATGAAGGGCAAGGAATTGGCATCGTACTTGTTTCACCAAGTAATGTCTCCTTCAACTTCTCTAGCCGATTGAAAACTTATTGCACTAATAATCAAGCCGAATATGAGGCCCTCTTATTCGGCTTGGAACTTTTAAATTATATGGGAGAGGGGAGTAAAACATGTGAATGCATTTGGTGATTCTCAGCTGGTTGTCCAACAAGTGTTAGAAGAATATCAATGCTTTGATGGTACTCTGAATGGTTACCTTGAAAAATGTTGGAGCATAATCCATTCTTTTGGCGAATTCAGTATTCGGCATATTTCTAGAGTTGAGAATCATAGAGCTAACAATTTGGCACAAGATGCATCAGGTTATCGGATAAAACGAGGGAGATTTCACGACACTGAAAATCTGATAACCGGTGGAGGGCCAATTCTCCAGGTTGCGGACCGTCCGCGTCGAGACGCCGGACCGTCCGGGGTTGCCAGAAATGTTCTCTTAATTGAATCGGCTGATAATAAAGCCGATGCAAGTGATTGGAGGACGCCTATACTTAATTATTTACGAAATCCCAATATCAAGACAGATAAGAACATTCGGCGTACATCTTTCAAGTATGTCTTGATGAGTGATGAACTCTACCGCCGAACAGTCAACGACGTCTTGCTTAAGTGCTTGGGCCCACATGATGCTATATTAGCCATGGCCGAAGTACATGAGGGAATTTGTGGTACCCATCAATCGGCTCCAAAGGTGAAGTGGTTGTTGCGAAAGTCTGGTTTTTATTGGCCTAACATGATAGCTGATTGTTTCAAATACTATAAGGGTTGCCAAGTGTGCCAAAAATTCGGTGACCTGCAGTTGGTCCCTGCAGCCGAATTACATCCTATCATCAAGCCTTGTCCTTTCAGAGGATGGGGATTAGACTTTATTGGAGAAATCCATCCTTCATCATCAAAGGGGCATCGATTCGTGTTGGTTGCCACTGACTACTTTACCAAATGGACTAAAGCCGTTGCTCTGAAGAACACGACACACAAGGAGGTAATTGAGTTCATAACTGAGCATATCATTCATAGATTCGGCATTCCCCAGACCTTGACTACAGATCAAGAAACTTCTTTTATGTCAAAGGAGGTACGTGAATTTGCTGAATTATATAGGATTAAGTTGCTTAATTCATCTCCATATTATGCTCAGGCCAATGGACAGGCCGAGTCTAGTAATAGGACGTTGATTAATTTGATAAAAAAGAAGATATCTGATAATCCTAAGCATTGGTATAAGATTTTGTCCGAAGCCTTATGGGCTCATAGAATATCTAAACATAGTGCTACTAAAGTATCTCCTTTTGAGCTTGTCTATGGGCAGGAAGCAGTGTTGCCTGTGGAAATTAGTTTGAATGCTGTCAGGTTTGCCAGACAAAATGATCTAACCGTCACTGATTATTATGATTCAATGATGGATAATATTGATGAGGTAACCGACAAGAGGGTGATAGCTTTGGGAGCAATAGAGAAGGACAAGATCATGGTAGCCAGGGCCTACAACAAGAAGGTCAAAGCAAAGTCATTTCAAGTAGGGGATCTGGTGTGGAAGACCATCTTGCCTCTAAGGAATAAAGACCGGAAATTTGGGAAATGGTCGCCAAGCTGGGAGGGTCCTTATAAAGTAAAACAGGTAATGTCTGGTAACGTCTATTTGCTACAAACATTACAAGGCAAGGATTTGCCTAAAGCTTTGAATGGGCGTTTCCTCAAGCAGTACCATCCTAGTATGTGGCAAGATGCTTAAGTAAGCCGATGTGATCACATCGGATTAAGGTGCTTTTGGTTTGCCTAGCTCCACCAAAAGGCAGGGGGCATATGTTTGGCACCAAAAAGAGCACGCGGACGGTCCGGCCCTGAGGCCGGACAGTCCGCGGTCCGGACAGTCCGCGCCTGTGGGCCAGACGGTCCGCGCGTGCGTAGAGTAGAATAGGGTTCCGAGTTTTGCGCTATGTTTGTTAGCTAGATCCGCGGAATTAGCTCGGAATTTAGTTGTGTAAAGGGTCCAGCCCCCCTTCTCTATAAATAGAGAGGTATACGGTCGATTTGTAACAATCAATCGAATCAATACAACTTCTATTTTGCATTTATTTCCTGTACAACTAGGAGTAGCTCTAGTCTAGTTTAGGTTTAGTCTTCCAATCCCCAAATCTTCCGCTTCTCTTCAACTCCATGTCGATTAGAGGAGTCTAGGTCGGTCTACCCGAGCCTAGACAACTCCTAGGATCTCTCCTCCCCGACGGGGTCCCTCCCGGGAGCGAGATCCAGGCACCGCCGGCGATCTTCCGCCGCCCCTGCGTACGCGCGGACCGTCCGGCCCTAGGGCGCGGACCGTCCGGCCGTCAGGCAGGGAACCCGAGCTCCTGCACCAGGTCACAGACCGTCCGGCCCTGTGCCGTGGACCGTCCGTGCCTGACCAGAGAGCACCGCCGCCTCGCGCCAAGTCGCGGACCGTCCGGCCCTGTGCCGCGGACCGTCCGCGCCTGACCAGAGAGCACTGCCGCTGGTTCTTTTGAGTAATTGACGCCTCTAAAAAGGTGTCAACACCAGGGACGTCGCGGTCTTCTTCGTCGCCGTCCGCGACGTCTGCCACGTCTGCGAGCTTCTCCTACGTCGTCTCGCTGTCCGGGCAGCCATCTGCGCCCACTTCTTCATGCCCAGATCTGCTAGGTTCATCTGCGCATCAGATCTCTAGCTCACGCCAGTCAGATCTGTTTTTCGTCTAGGCTGCAGCGGCGTATCCACTGTTCATCAACTGCAACCAGGGGTTTCGGTACCATCAAGACAATCTTTTTTTATACGTTTGAGTTCATGTGACTTATTTTAGAAACTTGAGCTCACAAACTTTCTTTTATTTGGTCTCTGTATGGTGGAATTATACATTCTATAATCTCAGTTCGTTCAGTCAGTCGTTGTGAACTCTCTTCTAAGAGCAACTCCAATAGTTCTCTAAATAACTCTCTAAATCTTAAATTTAAGAAGTGAACAGAAAAATGCTTCTCCAATGGTTCTCTAAATAGACTTGCTAAATTTACTTAGTTGCTATTCAACTCTATTTACTCTCCACATTTAGCAACTCGGTAGGAACTCCCTAAATGCAGTTGACGTCAATTTCTTCATACTAGCGTGATTATTTTTCCCTTTCTCACACAGTGAGATAGCCAGGTATAGCACTCTTTTTTCACTTTCTAGCATAATGAGGTAGCTAGGTCAAACACGTATAACGCAATTTTCTCCTTCACCGTCGAACCCAACTTCCTCATAGGTTGCGCCACCGGACCACCACTCCTCTATAGTTTATATCGACCGGCCTTTTTTCTTCCGCCCTCACATCCTCTGCTCTCAACCTTATTATCAGGCAGATCTCATAGGGGCAGGGCCGCTAAAACTAGATTTAAAATCGAACTACTTCCTAAATATGAGCAACTATTGAAGACGAAGTTATTTTTTACTTCTAATAGCTATTTAGCAACTTGCTAAACATGATTTTAGCAAGCTATTTTTTAGAGAACTACTGAAGTTGCTCTAATCGTTCACTTTATTGGCTGTCTTGTACCAAAACATATTGGATGGAGTAAACAACAACATCAGTTAGTCAAATAAAAAAATATCATGCGGAGAACAGAAACAATCAATAAAAATCTTAAGGTCTTTTTGGTGGATAGTTTACGTAGATATTGTTGTGAGTCGTCTCAACGCACGGGCAACCGACTAGTATATAATTAAGGTGTCGCTTTGCCTTACGTTTAAGGGCGGTAATAGGCTCTAAATTTTACACTATAAAATTTAAGAATCAGATTAGATTAGGATCGAGCTATTTTTATATTCATTTTTGAACTAAAATTTTTTAAGAGCTAAAATAAATTGTGAAGAAATTATTGGATCGCGATCCATTATCACCCTTACCCTTTTTTCTTAAAGGGTAAGGGGGCTCGCCTTAATTTATCTTATCTCCTTAATAATTATGGTCCTTGCACCATAAAAATATAATATTCTAAATTACTATAATTATCTCTAGACCTAGAAAAAATAGGTAAAGTTTATTGAAGCTTGAGCTCAAATGGACTCGTGAACTACTAACAAATTGAGTCGAGTCAGTTTTGTCAGCTCGAAAAATGCTCGAAGTCAAACCGCCTCGTGCAAACTCGCGAGCCAGACCAACTGAGCAGCTGGGCCACGAACGATGAGGACTTGAGGCCCAATAGGTACAACCAGCCAGCCGCCAGGTCACCTAAATTCCCCAAACTCTAACTCTAAATTCCAGGAGAAAATTGGATTTATGCCATTATCAAACTACGGATTCGCTCGAATGCCATTATGAGAACATGCTTCGTTATTACGCCATTTCAAATACTGGACTACAGATAAAATGCCATTTAGGGGGTTATTTAACAAAGTATCAACTGATTGGACTATTTTACCCCTAAACTAAAACAGCTCCTCTCTGTCTCTCGCTTTTCTCTCGCTCGTTCTCTGGCTCTCGCGTTTTCTGTCTCCTCTCTGCTCCCTCGGTGGCCCGTTCATTCAGTTAAAAATGGGAAACTGTGTTCTGAATTTGTGTTCGTTTTGAAACTGTGTTCTGAAACTGCCAAAGGGCTGAACAGGTTGCCAGCCGTTCGTTGTTTTCGCTGCCAGCTATTTTTCCCTGCTAGCCATTCGTTTTTTCCCTGCCAGCAGCCGATCATTTTTCCCCTGCCAGCCGATCTATTCTGGCACCGGTTCCCGAACTGACACTTCACTGGAGCTCGCTGTGGGCGGCCTGGTGCGTGGTCCAGAGAGAGGAGAGAAGGAGCAGAGAGGAGAGGAGCAGAGAGGAGGCAGAAAACGCGAGAGCCAGAGAACGAGCGAGAGAAACAGCGAGACAGAGAGGAGCTGTTTTAGTTTAGGGGTAAAATAGTCTAATCAGTTGATACTTTGTCAAATAACCCCCTAAATGACATTTTATCTGTAGTCTAGTGTTTAAAAATGGCGTAATAACGAAGCGTGTTCTCGTAATGGCATTCGAGCGAATCCTGATAATGCCATAAACCCAATTTTCTCAAATTCCAGTACGGGGGACGGGGCTACGCCGCCACGGGCATAGCCGCACCCGCAGCGGCGCAGGTGCACGTCGGCCGCCGCCCGTTCGCCTGTGACCGTTCGGCCGTTCCATTGACGCCGCGCGCCGCGGTAGTTTCGCACCGTCGGCCATCGCAACTCGCAGCCTCACCCCTCACAGGCTTGCGGTGCTGCGCGCTTGCGCCGCCGACCCCTCCGACTCCGAGCTCGTCCCCCGCCGTCGCTCGCATGTCGCGGATTCGCCGTGTCGGGTGACCGGGTCGACCTCCTCCTCCTGACATCTTCCATCGACCGCCTCCGAACTCCGTCATCCGCAACCGCAAGCGGCAAGTAGCACTATCACTCTAGCAGCTAGCCCGCAGGGCCTTCCATGTTTCTGAGACTGAGATTGATGTCTGACTTGTTGTGGTGAAATGTCTGAGTAGTTGATGTCGTTCTGAGCTTTGTTATCTGAGCATTTTGTATTTCTGTGGAAACTATAGAAAATGCAACTGTCTCACTACACTGCTATGCATGAATTTGATGTTGTTCGATCCAAACAGATGCCTAATGTGGTCAGCACAATGTTTAAGTTTGTAAGATGGATGGCTAGTTGGCTAGCAGCTGGGTATGTCCTTTCTCTTCCCTTTCTTCTGCACGCAAGCACCCAAACCCTAATGTAAGATTCAGATTTGATATAATTACTCCCTCCAGTGCAGTAAAGGTAGTCGTTTAGGACATGATTGTGCATACCAAGGAGTGATTAATTATCATAGAGTTTTCCCTGTTTGCCCCTATTAAATAGGGATATGGGTGCATTAATGTCACGAAAACAATCAGGCTTGATTGGTTACTGCAGCACCTCCAAAGCATTCTAGACTGGAGGTCTCAAGTTCCATTCCTCTTAAGTGCATCTTTTTTTGTGCAATTACTAGGGGCAACAACGTCCAAATCCCAGACTCACGCACGCTATGACTTCTTTTTGTGCACGCTCGGTCACGCGCAGGATGACTTCTTTTACTGTACCGGAGGGAGTACACTTGTATAATGCCTAAATTCGTTTTTTTTGCAATAATTATCCAATGTACATGTTTACACCCATGTAGTGTACTGGGTTGGTCCTGCACGCTTAAGATCGATCTTGGTTGACGATAGGACTTGTTGTCCAGGTGCTTATGTCTCTCCCCTCCCTCGCAAAAATTGTGCGTTTAGTGGAAACTCCCTTGCTTATTTTTTCTGTTTCTAGGAATGTAGTAGTAGCTTGTGAATTGAGTGTAGGTCTTCCTGATTTCTCTGTTTCTTGGAATGTAGTATTAGCTTGTGAATTGAGTGTAAAAGCAACTCCAAGGGACTAGCCTGATCCTTTTGTAAAGGTAAATTTGGCTATTATTAGAAGGAAAATGTATCCAGTAGACTGTAAATAGCTCTTCAAATTTAGTAGCTCTCCATCTCTACACCTTTACGCTCTCTATTATTAGATAGCCTGTTTCACGCGCCATACAGAGTTCTGAATTTCTAGAGTCTATTGGACTAGTCTACTCTTTTTTTTGTGAAATCTATTTTAGAGAGTAGCTAAATCAGTAAATTTGGTCAATGTTTTTGGCTAATCTTTTAGAGTTGCTCTGAGTATTCCTATTTTTTAGTTGACTCTGTTTCCTTTTTCTTCTTGTAGTTGACTCTGTTTCCCTAACTACCAATTAACTTGTTATCGATTGCTTTAAAAGCTCTATTTCATTTTTTTTAAAAAAATTGGGTTATTGTTGATGTACGGGAGACAGTTTTGACACATTTAGACAGATTGGGATTCATGTGTCATAACCTTGCTGATTTTAATATACAGCATCAGTGGTCAATGTATAGTGGCTTAATTTAGGGTGATTGTTATTGGATAAATTAGAATATGTTACACACTTGCAATGGCATTTGTATATCGGATAGTTACGCAGCATGGTGGAGGACAATGGTGAAGTGGATTGTCTAATAGAGTAATAGTTCATTAATTTGCAGGAGACATATCAAGTTGTTTGGTGATAATGGATCCAAAGCATTCGGCTGAAGTGTCCAAGTACAGTTTTTTGACTACTAGTATCTTTTAGCACTAAATGAATCTGTACTTTCAGTTCATTCATAAGATAATAAACGTCTGTCTGCAGGCATTTAGACAAGCAAAATCAAGCACTAATGGAAACATATCGAGCAATGTCCCATGAGTTGCATAAACTGCAGGTGACCCTCTAACGCTATGAACTATTTTGCTGCGGCATTAATATTTGATATACTAATCTTATTAAAACTTTCTACAGGTAGAAGAAGAGACAATCATGCGCAAGTTGTATGAACTGATGTCCGCGGAAGGGCTTCTTCCAAAGGTTACGTTCTTTGCTTTACCTATGGGTGATATTGAATGTTACAGGGCTGGTTCCAGTGTTCGGATTATTCTTTTGGAGTTAGCATCATGTTTCCATTAAGCCAACTGTGTTTTTTTATTTCTTATTTTAATTTAGAGCGCTCAGCAAAATTTCGAAATTTCAGTTAGGACTGGAACAGGAACACATAGTGCATATATTATATTATATGGTAGAAGAATTCAGGACGTGAAGGTAAGAAGAGATTTTGTTCAAAAAGAAGATAAGAGGAGTTAGCCCTTTTATAATAGTGTTAGGTTTGTTATTTTGTTAGTCCTTACTGGTTTCCCTATATTGCTCTTTTATTTTAATGTTGAACAAATGACTAGCATAGTAGTTCTGATAAAAAATTCTCATATAACAGACATGTCTAGGGTATAAAGGAGATTCTTAAAAGTAACATGGATTGAAATTATCATTTTTTTTAGTTTACATCTTCTGCTATTCAAGCAATAATAGTTCCCATGCCTGTGAGACCAAACTGATGTTCTGACAGAAGTAAACCTGTATCTTCTTCTACTGTTTGAGCAATTTATAGCATTCATATTTAAGACCAAAAGGAGGTGCTGTGATACAAATTTCTATGAAAGAAATTGTCGAACATTTGGATTGACCTTAACTAGCTTAATTTTTTTTCTCAAACGCGCAGGAGAGATACACATCATTATATTAAGAAAAAAGAGTAAAGTCCAAAATAGTCAAAACAGGAGAGCTGTGCACCATTATATTAACTAGCATAATTTAAGGAGCTCTTTAGATTTAAATAGAAAATTGGAATAATCCCCAAACCTATAGCACAGGAGTTGGGTGATGATATTTACCCTACTGTAAGCTAGTATTCATCAATGCTGGCACCTGAAGTAATTGCAGAATTGATAAAACAACGCCTGCTTCCACCACTTTTATTGCAGTCCTCGCATGAAAGAACTCCAAAATATATGCTTTGTTTCGTTCGTTTATGCTGCCTAGTTCATTCTTTTTCTAGTGCACTTTGGATGTAATGATCAAAAGGCTTCATTTAGTGTTTCTAATAATTGATGCAGCGCAAGAAAGAAAAGCAACATGGGGAAAATATAGTGGGTTCAACTGAGAGCAAAGAACAGGAACCATAAATTCTTATGCGACGTGTAATGTGATATGACAGCAATGCCATTTTATCTGGAGAGTTGGTGCTTGTTAACTTCTGTATAGCAGTTCTCTATCATCACAACTCTGCGACCACTACATTTAACTTCACAGTTGAAAATTTAACCTGAGTATTAGTTCCGTGAGGAATTACTTACAGACAAACATAATCATTCCTTTTGCTCATATGCTTCAACTGAGGTTTTATATTTTGTTTTCCCTTTCTTCTATTTCCAGGGACATTATTACACACAAGACTGCTTGTCTCTTTCTTTTCGTTTTGGCGACACAAGTGTTACGAATTCTGATTCATCCCATATAAGTTCCATGCACAACTGTGACATGCTATTTGGTTTTGTCAGCTCCCTTGGAGCTCTGGCACACCTAATTAATCTATCGAATTGTAATACGAAGGCCTCCTGTAGCAGGATATATGATTTTAAACGGGTAAATAGCAGTGTGTTGGGTGCATGGCCTACAGTCGCCCACTGAATTAGGGGGTGTTTGAGCTAATAGTTAGCTGTGCTAAAATTAACAGGTTAGCTAATAGTTCAGTTATTAGCCATTTTTAGCAAATTAGCTATTAGTTAGCTAGATATTCGTTAGCTAGCTAATTTCACTAGCAATTTTTAACCAACTCACTATTAAATCTAGTGCATTTAAAGATCCCTTGTTTCATTGTGCTTCTGTTTATTTACATTTCAAGCAAGTGTACTATCAGCCTATTTTTTCCATTTCAAGCAAGATTCTTGTATAATTACAAAGTTTATATTTTGAAAGTATTTTCTTTTTAAATAAACGAAACTATCAGTCCATCATAGTTTCAGTGGGCGTTTGTTCCTTTGCGCTAGTTTTTCTTGTATAATTGTAGATTTATATTTTGAAAGACTTCTCTTTTTTAATAATCGAAACAATCGTGCCATCATAACACTTCAGCGGGCTTTCTGTTTCTTTTTTTTTATTTCAAGCAAGTTTCTCTTGTATAATTACATGTTTATAGTCTTCTCCTTTTATAGTCTTCTCCTTTTGAATATTCGAAAACTGTCAACCCGTCAGTCGTGAAATTAAGGTTAGGCGGTTGTTCTCCTATCACACTTAATACAAGTTGTTGTCCTATAACTATTCTACAAGTTTGCTGCAGCAACCTTTCTTAAAACACTCATGGATTAAAAACTAAAGGGGTCCAAAAACAGATAAATAAAAAACTATTTTTAGCTGATTCCAATATGATCAAACTGAATTTTTGCAATTTAATTCGAATTCTTCCGTACAACTTGGAAAACACAAAATAAGAAAGTTGTTCACTTTTTTAAGCCCTACAACTTTAGTATATGTACTTTTAGTCAATTCTTTCTAGCTTCGAAATTCCACTTTTAGGTTAGTTTCGAGTTAAAATTAGACTTTATTTACTTTAAGTGTTTCAACAACTTATTCCATTCTCCTAAAAGCAAGGTTATATCTTGAACTCAAATACCACTTTTGGTACGTAGAGCTCATGTCCAAAGTGCCATTACCTCTAGTTAAAAGATACACGGGATTGCTGCTCGGAGAGCGTTTCACGCGAACTCTGCCGCCTACGCACCGACGCGTGCCTTTACGGTACATGTGGGCCCGCAGTGGGCGCGGCTGGGACGACGCCGCGATTGAGCCGTCTTCGCTCCACCAGTGACCGGTTGTCCGCGAGCGTGGATCTCCTCCCTGCGACGGCTTCCAACCGCGACTCTCTCCACCAGTGACCGGCGCGAAGCGTGGATGTCCTCTCTGCGACATGGCCTCCAGTGGCGACGCATCGGCGTCCGCGCGCGAGGACAACCGTCGTGGCTGTCGGGAGAGGGCATGGCTTCGTCCACGGCTGCCCCGAGAGTTGTGCCACGATATGGACGGCTCGGACCGGGTCTTCGACGAGCGGCGCGGGCGATCGGATCTACCACGACGGAGCGACGCGGGCCAAGGACGGCGCGGGCCTGCGGCCGGCGTCGCCGTTAGCCAGGTGAGTGCGCCGCCTCCGCTTCTCCAACAGCGCCACCGGGGTACGGGCTGGTGCGCCGCTGTAGATCTGGGGTTTCCAAGTTCGCCGTTAGCCAGGTTAGTCGCTGCTGTAGATCTACTGTGGAGCTCGACGCGCGTCGCTGTCCTCCGCTGCCTATGCCCATGACGTTAGGTGAGGGTTGTTCACCGGATTTTAAAATCCCACAAATCCGCGCGTTGCCTTGCCTCCATCGCCTGTGCTTTTCCAACAGCGCCAGCTCGCTGTTCTTCTGTACTTAGCGCCCATCCCGCTGCTAGGTAATATATGGAGCCCCTTCGCTGTGTCTTCCTCTTTCCACCGGCCTGGTACCCGACGGAAGCACTTTTCTCCTCCTCGACTTCGTCGCCGTCGTCCGTTCCTTTCTTCGGACGCTAATTTCTCTTGTCTCGGTTTCTTCATTGCATCATGTGCGTTAGCTCATAGTGTCTGTTGTTCTTGTAGATCTGCTGCGTACCAAAAGGGTAGACACACGCAGGTCCTCAGGCTGTCCTCTCAGTCTCTTCTGCAGCTATTCGAGGTGAGCCACTCCTTCCACCATTGCTCTCTTTTTAATGTTGCTTTGGTGTCCATGGATAGATTGTCTGCATTTTTTCAGATTAGGTGCACATCAGTTTCTTGGAACTCTGCTTTTTTTGGGGAGAAACAGGGTGGTGTCGTGATTCATTTTGTCCTACACATTTTACCGCTACTTCCTCTTCTGCTTGCATGCGTAGATAGTTTTTTCATATTTCACTGAGCAAGAACTGGACATGAGGTTCACTTCACCTGCTTCCTGCAACTGCAAAGAAGCATAAGATATGTAAAAGGTCTAACAAACAGTTGTACTCAGTGAAACTGTCATTTTGAAGCTAGAAAGTAGAAACCAGTGAAGAAATACAGCATGCCTTCGAGGCTTATTATCAGGACATAAAAAGAAAACAAACTGACATGGCATAATGGTAGCATTGAGTAACAAATATGGAACTGCAGGCATATGATTTATGACAATCTATTTAGCAGCCAAGAAACAATAAATTCCAATTTTCTGTCTTTACATGGAAGATAAAAAGTAAGAGAGTGCAATAATCCACCATTTGGCTGGGAGATTTAATGAAGTTGATATGCTGCTGGAAGATAATTAACATGGTAAGGTTGCAAAGAAATTTTAGAGCTTCCCCCATCAGACTGAACAATTTTGAGACTACTAAATCTCGCCAAACAAAGCAAGCCTAGGAACCTTAACAATTTTCCTCTGATCCAGTAACTTCTGTGCTTGCTCAGCATCACTGAACCTACCAAGCTCAGTAAGTACATTGGACAGTACTGCAAAATCACCTGCAGATTCTCTTTCTAAGTCTGATATCATCTTTATTGCCCTCTCCCCCATCTCAACTTCTCCATACTTACTGCAACAACCCAACAGTATCCTCCATACAGTTATATTAACCTCCATAGGCAACCCTTCTATTATTTGCCCAGCCTCACACAAACGTCCAGCCCTACCTAGCATGTCTATGATGCACCCAAAATGCTTCATCTCTGGATCTATATTGTACTCATAAACCATGCTTTTGAAAAACACTAACCCTTGCTCTACCAGACCCCCATGACTGCAGGCATTGATGACACTCAAGAAGGTGATTCTGTTGGGCTTAATCCCTGCTCTTCTCATCTCTGCAAACAGCTCAAGTGCCTCAACTGACAGCCCATGCATTGCAAAACCAGAAATTATTGATGTCCATGACACCAAATTTCTTCTATCCAGCATTTCATCAAACACCTTTAGTGAGTTTTGCACAGAGCCAATCTTAGCATACAAAGAATACAGATTAACTTATATTATATGACTTTTCAAATATTTCTTTCTTAGCTGTATCACCAATGTCGTGAACAAATGATGGACCATAAACTGAATCCTACACTTCAAAATGTTTGGAGGATCAGATTGACTAACATACAATAACTAGGAACTCATATTACAAGACATTGGTGCATACTTCTGTTCTCAGGGTCTGTAGACACTTCAGAGTCAGTGTGCTTGTAGCTTTCTCATCGGTTCTATTGCCGCTCTTGCTGCCTTCTTTCTCTTAGACACATAGCTGCATTGCCTTCCCTTACATACGACCCTGTTAGTTTTGCATCCGTGTATTTGTGTGCGCTGCCAATGATAGATGGGGGCACACATGAGAGCATGGACTGCTGCCGTCAAAGCCCCAGTGCTCAGCGTTCTGCGATTTTGTGACGTATGTACTGGTATAGCTACGTTCTTTAGGTTTAATATGGCCCTTGGTTATGCCACTCTACCTCTTTCCCTTTCGCTTACACAACCATAGATTTGTTTCGTCTTCGAACATCTACTGTCCAGCACATTAGCTGGCTTCCCAGCATTTCACGGGACCTCCTCATCTTCCCGCCAACTGCCTACTTTCTCATAGAGATATGCCTGTGGTATCTTCTCTTCCAGACGACCCTGTTAGTTTGGCGTCCCTGTTGTTGTGTGTGCTGCCGCTAATGGATAGGGGCACATGTGAGAGCATGGCGTGTTGTCGTCGAATCCCCAGTGCCCAACGTTCTGCAGTTTCGCAAAGTCTGCACTAATATTATGCGCTCTTTGGGTTGAATATAGCCTTTATTTAAGGCAATCTGTCTCTTTCCCTTTCGTATAAACAACCAGGCATTCATTATGTCTTTGAATAGCTACTATTGAACACATGAACACACTTGATCAGCCATCCGCTTCGGCGCCGGCACATGCGTCGCGTTATGCGATTTCGTTGCACTCTCAGCAGGTTCGTCAAAAGCGGCCAGGTTAGTGCCTGTCAACCTTTTCATGCTGCTTGTATCAACTACAGCTCTATGCGCATACTAAGTTGCGTGTGCATGCCATTTGTAGGCGACAAGTGCTTACTCGACTTTCCTACAACGGTTGCCTCCGCTAACAGACGCCATCGCAAACAGAGGATGCGTCGTACGCTTCCGTCTGCTGAACGAGCATGTACCAATAATGGTTTTTCCCTATCGTCTGTCTTTTCAAAATAATCTTTAGGTTTCAGGTGTGGTGCGCGTTAAAAAACCTATGAATTTATGCTCCACTTCCTGCTTATAGTTAGCACGGATGCAGCCTCACCGCCTCTTGAACGATCATACGTCGAGCTGCTTAAAGGTGCTTGTGTACTACCTGGATTATTTTCTCTACGGATTTCTAAAGTAATCCATGCAACATTTATACATCTTTGCCTGTAGAGACCTACAAAGATCGCTCATACTATGGTGGCCCATCAGACGAGTGCCCACATTGTGGCGCTGTTTTCTGGTTTCAGGAGCGGGTCAAAAGTGTGTCTGCTGTTTCGCAGCGCAGGCTTGTGTACAATCTTTGTTGCAGAGGAGGTAAGATTGTTTTGGAGCCTTACAAATGTCCACCGACACCCTTATGTGACCTACTCGATTCGATGGTGATAGTCGTGCAAGAAGGTTCCTTAGGCAAATCCGCTCATACAATTCCCTTTTCGCGTTTACCTCACTAGGTGCCGTCATTGATCAATCGATAAATAACGGTACTGCACCTTGTGTTTTCAAAATCAATGGCGTCGTACACCATCGCATTGGCTCGCTACTGCCCAGTCATGGATTGCGCCCACAATTTGCGCAGCTTTACATATATGACACTGAACATGAGGTGCAAAATAGGTTGGGCATGTTTGAGAATGAGGCTGATGTCCATGATCGTCCGGATCCAGAGGTGGCCCGTTTATTACTTAACATGCTAGATGAGCATAACAAGCTGGTCGCGGCATTTCGCTTTGCTAAAGAACGTTTACACGAAGAAGGCGATCAAAAGGTGACGTTGAGGTTGTTAGGCTGTAACACACGTCATGACGCACAATACAACTTACCAGCCAATGGTGAGCTCGCTGCTATAATAGTGGGTGACTGCTTATCTTCACAATACAAGTATGATGTCCTTGTGCACGCTAGAGACAGTGGCCTCAAACATGTTTCGTGCTTGCACCCGTCCTACATGGCCTTGCAGTACCCGCTACTTTTCCCTTACGGTGATCGTGGATATCATCTTGGAATAAAATACGCTGATGTGGGAGAAGGTGATGTTGCATGCCGCAAGTATGTTACGATGCTTGAATTTGTTAGACATTGTTCACACTATAGGCTCAATGAACCGAACCCATTCACTTGCTATGGTAGGCTAAGCAACCAGCTAGCTGTCGATGCGTATTCTACGATCGAGGCGTCTCGATTGCAGTTCATAGCAGACCACCAAAAAGAATTGCGTTGTGAATCCGTGTAGGGGATAACCGACGCCATTGGCAAGGGTCTCACCAGTGCGGACTCGGTTGGTGGAAGAGTTATTGTGCCTGCATCTTTTACGGGCGGCCGAAGGTACCATGTGATGAACTACCAAGACGCGATGGCCATCTGCAGAGTATACGGCCCACCAGCTCTCTTCGTCACCTTCACATGCAACCCTAAATGGAAGGAGATAGTCGATGCCCTTCACTTCGAGCCTGGTCAGCAGCCATGCGATCGTTCCGATATCGTTGTAAGGGTCTTCCATATGAAGGTCGATGAATTCATAGCAGACATTAGAGAAAATAAAATTTTTGGTCCTATCCGCGCTGGTGAGCTTCATTTTAGCTTGACACATTGAGTGGTTCCTTAGTATTGCTTTGCATGCTCTCACCTATAGTCCGTCCTATGCAGTGATTTACACCGTAGAATTCCAAAAAAGGGGCCTACCACACATACACTGTCTTCTATGGCTGCTTGGTGGTCGTTCAGAGACAGAAGCCTGTGCCATTGACGCTTTCCTATGTGCTGAGATACCTGACGTTGTCATTGACCCCTTGGGCTATGCTCTCGTTAGTTTAAAGTTGTTTGCTTATCCTAGATTCCTGTTGGAACTGTCTCTCGACAGCAAGGAGATCCAACACGGGTGAACGGAGATGGCAACAGGGCACTCGCGCGTGATGGCCAAAGCTCTGTTAATCTGGCCTCTCACGGGCACTGTGCGGGGGTATTTATAGGTGTCTGAGTGCCCGGCGCCTTGTACTAAGGACGCATGTGCCCTCGGACACCTAGTTTATCCCCAGAATATTCCCATAAAGCGGGGTTACAAGCTGTAATTACAAGCATGCCTTTACAGATTAGGCTCGTAACACACGGCGGCCACGCGGGGTCCGTTACAATGGGCCGGATCGCACGTGGGCCTCTGAGCTGGACGAGGCCGCACTGTGGGACGCCTTCGTCGCCGGTCTTCGTCTGATGCCGATCAAGCGAAGGGTGACCCTGCCTGCTGTCTGTCAGAGCGGCGGCTAAACAGCGGAGACTTCGAGCGAAGGGTAGTGTTTCTGCCTTCGCTCCAACATTTGCCCTCCGAGGGACCAGTTCGACAAAGTCACCTGGTGCCGAAGACGTCGCTAGATGGCGGAGACGCTGCCCTCGCTCGAAGTGGTTCCGCGGGGGTTTTTGATGTGACCGTTGATTTTGGTGCGTCACGGATGACGTCGGCCCGCGTCGAAGAGATGCAGCGCTTGGGCTACTTGGCGGCGGAGTCGCTTGTGCTCCGTTGATGGTGGAGGAAGTCCCCGAGCCGGAGGGTGAGTTGGTTGTTTTCGAGGCGTTCTTCGTCGCCGGTCTCCGCTTGCCTGCGCACCGGTTTGTTGGCGAAGTCCTGCGTAGGTTCAACGTTCATATTCATCAGCTGACACCGAACGCCGTGGTGGCGCTGGCGAAGTATGTCTGGGCGACGACTTCGTACGGCGGACAGCCGTCGGTTGAAGTTTTTGCGAAGCATTATTGCTTGCATTGGCAGAAGAGGGTGGTTGAGGACGGAGTTGCCCAGTTCGGGTCGTGCACATTCACGCCGAAGACCGACAAGACCACCATGCCAGTAGTGGAGTTGGTTCCGTGCGCCCGCAACAAGTGGGGCAGTTGGAATGAATTTTGGTTTTACGTTGCTGAGGCTACTGTCGAAGGCCATGAAGGACTCCCCGTGTCTGAGATGTGCTCTCACTATTACTCTGCGTATCCGCCTTTTGAAGTGGCAGAAGAGGATGCGGACGAAGGGGCCCTTCGGTGTGCCGCCGGCCAGAGCAGTGGTCGTGATTTAGTTGAGTTTATGGCGTATGGGGTCTGGCCCCTGGCGCACGGCTGGACGCTGGGCGAAGTGTGCCCTCGTCAGATGCCTTTTCACGGAGGAAGGGTGGTGCGAAGTCCTGCCTTTGCACTGAACTTGCGAAATCGTGACCCGGCCGCCTTTGTGCGTGATGCGGAGGACTTGGCGGTGCGGCCCGGCTGGTGAGGGTTACCGGGGACTGCTGGCCTGGAAATGCTCCTGTCCCCTGCGCGGCTGAGGAAGACTGTTTTACATCTCGTATGGCTCGTTAGTGGAGAGTTTTTCCTTACGGGCGTAATATCGGTGCTGTTGTGTGGGCAGTGATGGACAAGGATCCCCAAGGGGCTGCGCAAAAACGCCAGGCGACCGTCAGGATTCACGAGGCCCGGCCGAAAAGGCAGCGGGGGGCGGCGAAGGCTACGGCCTCCAGCGTAGGCACGCCGCCGTTGGCGGCGAAGGCGGGCGCCTCCACACCCAGCAAGGCGCCGGAGACAACGGCGGGCGCCGGAGTCTCCAAGCTGACGAAGGTGGTGCCGCCGGCCAGCGGAGTGGCGGAGGCGCTGGGTCAGGCGGCGGAGGCACTGAGTCAGGCGGCGGGGGCTACGGCGGAGGCACCCGCCGCGTCAGGGCCCTCGCAGGTGGCGTAGTGGTTGTTTAGGGTTAGGGAATTTTGGATGTTGTACTGAACTTTGGTTGCTGCGCAGGTTCGAGTTTTTGGGCCTGCGCACGCAACCACTGCTACTGAGTTTTTGGCGGCCTGGACTGCGGAAGGTGGTAATCAATATAGTGGGTCTGCATCTGAGTCTTTTGACTCGGCTGACTCCGGGAGCTCGGTTGAGTGGACTGAGGGGTCGTCGGAGGAGAATTTGGATTATTTTGCGGCCTTGGACGTGGCTGCGGCGAAGGCTTCGCCACACGGCGCGGACGCGTCGGACGTGCCAGGCCCTAGCACTGGGCGCCGTCGACGAAGGGCGGTTGTAAAACGTAGGGTTAGCGCGGAGGAGCGGGCTCTGCCTAGTGTGGGTGGGGCTGGTCGGCGGGAACTGTTGTCCCTGCCGACCGCCGAGGGCGTAGGTGAAGGGGAACTGCGAAGGCTTTTTGCGGGTGAGGAGCTCAGGATAATGCTATTTAATTATAGGGAGATGGGAATTATTTCTAAGGTTGAGCCGATGTAGAGTGTGGTGCCCTCGCTTGTGTACGTCGAGGCCTGTATGGTGGAATTGTGTGCCCTCGCGTGCATGTGTGTGTGCGAAGGCGTTTTGTACTTACTGATTTGTTTTGCTGCGCTGTGTTGGCTTGATTATAGTTGGTCTTGGTGTGGATGGTTTAATGTTGTCGTTTCGGCCGTTGTTGTGCTAGTCCAGGTGTACCCTTAGGTGTCTTCTGCACAGAATAGTCTTCGGTTTTTTCGCACTTGTTGCGCTGATTCGGCTGCACTTTTAAGCGACTTCTGGACGGATAGCCTTCGCGATGGCCTCAGATTTTTTCCGCACCTGTTGTGCTAATCCGGCTGCACCCTTAGGCGACTTTTGCGCGGATAGTCTTCGCGATAGACTTAGATTTTTTTCCGCACTTGTTGTGCTAATCCGGCTGCACCCTTAGGCGACTTTTGCACGGATAGTCTTCGCGATAGACTTAGATTTTTTTTCGCACTTGTTGTGCTAATCCGGCTGCACCCTTAGGCGGCTTTTGCACGGATAGTCTTCACGATAGACTTAGATTTTTTTTTTTCCGCACTTGTTGTGCTAATCCGGCTGCACCCTTAGGCGACTTTTGCACGGATAGTCTTCGCGATAGACTTAGATTTTTTTTCGCACTTGTTGTGCTAATCCGGCTGCACCCTTAGGCGACTTTTGCGCGGATTTGTCGCACGCGAGGGTAGCTAGCGCTTAGCCTCGCGGTGACCTCGTGGTGGTCGAATGTCGAAGACCGTCATCGCGGTCTTTTTCGACGCATGTCTTTTTGCGGGGGATTTTCTACGCATATGTTACATGGCTCCGCCTCGTTAAAAACCTCACCCCCCGGGAGGAAAAGAGTGCGGGCCGGTGCAAGATTGTGTTTGCGAATTACAAGGGCGAAGACAGCCCTGAGGAATCAAACAAAAAATTTGCGGAGGTTGTCAATGTTCCAGGAGTGCTCCAGGTCCTCGCCGTTTGGCGTGGTGAGCCTGTAAGCGCTGGGGGAAGCTTTTGTCTTGACGATGAAAGGGCCCTCCCACCTGGGCTCCAGCTTGCCCTTGGACTCCGTCCGAGCTGTCCGAATGAGCACGAGGTCCCCCTCGCTGAACTCCCTCGGGGTGACTGAGTGGTCGCGCCATGCTTTGGTCTGGGCTTGATACTTGTTCAGGGCCTGTAGGGCGAAGACACGGTCTCCGTCGATGAGGTCCTTTGAAGTTGGCTCGTCCACATCTGGGACGGCGGACGGGACTGTTCGCGGGGACCCGTGCTTTATTTCCTGCGGGGTCATGGCCTCCGATCCGTATAACAAACGGAAGGGAGTAAACCCGGTTGCCCTGCACTCAGTCGTGTTTAGTGCCCAGACTGCCTCAGGTAAGAAATCGCTCCATCTGCCCTTTTTTCATCGAGGAGCATTTTTTTGATAGCTGTGAAGATTTTTCCGTTGGCGCGCTCCACGACCCCGTTGGACTGCGGATGATAGACTGAGGCGAAGGCAAGCTTGGTTCCAATGGAGAAACAAAAATCCTTGAAGTCTTGGTTATCAAACTGTTTGCCGTTGTCGACCGTCAACTCGGACGGTACTCCGAAACGGCAAACGATGTTCTGCCAGAAGAATTTTTGGGCAGTCTTCGATGTTATTGTGGAGACAGCCCGTGCCTCGATCCATTTGGTGAAGTACTCGACCGCGACGAAGGCGAACTTGAGGTTCCCCTGAGCGGTGGGCAGGGGTCCAACAATGTCGAGACCCCAGCGCTGGAGAGGCCATGTGTGGGCGATCAGCTTTGTGTACTGCGAAGGGCCGCCTGACCGAGGAGAGAACTTCTGGCAGGCTTCGCAGGACCGAGTGACCCGATTCGCGGCGCAAATCATTGCTGGCCAGTAAAAACCCTGGCGTATCACCTTAGCAGCTAGGGCCCTTGGCCCCGCGTGCGAGCCGCACGTGCCACTGTGGACTTCACGTAGGACCTGCATGCCTTCGGCCTCGGTGACGCACTTAAGCATTGGTTGGCTGACCCCTTTTTTGTAGAGTTGGCCTTCAATCAGAGCGAAGTCCCGGCTTCGATGTCTGAGGCGCTTGGCCTCACTGATGTCGGCTGGGTGATAAAACCCCTGCAGGAACAGGGTAATGGGTGCTCGCCAGTCTTCGGTCATGATGAGGTTGACTGTACGGTGGCCCTCGCTGTCATTGGTTATTTGGAGCCCTTCGGGGCTCCGGACTGCTGGCGTGCCGATGACGTGGAAGAACACGTCGGAGGGCAGAGTTTCGCCCCTGGCCGCGGCCTTGGCCAATGCATCGGCCTCCTCGTTCTTGGCCCGGTCCACATGCTGCACGGTGAACCCCTTGAACTGCCTCTCGAGACTTCGGATGGCCGCGAGGTACTGCATGAGCGCGGGGTCCTTGGCTGCGTAGTCTTTGTCGACCTGGCCGGCAACTACCTTGGAGTCTGTTTTGATGATGCAAGTGGTGACTCCGAGGGCCCTCAGCTTGCGGAGGCCGAGGATGACTGCTTCGTATTCTGCTATATTATTTGTGCACCTGTCGGATTCCAGATTGAAGCTGAGTCGTGCTGCATATCTGTGCCTGACCCCGACTGGTGATGTTATGATTGCAGTGACGCCTGCCCCCGCATGGCACCAAGCGCCGTCACAATGGATCGTCCAGACCTTCTCTGTGGTCGGGTCCGGCTGTGTTACTGGCCCGGTCCAGTCGACGACGAAGTCTGCCAGGACTTGCGATTTGATGGCTGTCCTGGGCTCGAAGCTGATGTGGTAGCCGGAGAGTTCGGCTGCCCACTTGGCGATCCTCACCGATGCCTCCGGGTTTCTAAACAGTTCGCCGAGCCCCCTATCTGAGGTGACGCGGACCTTGAATGCTTCAAAATAATGGCGCAGCTTGCGCGAGGACATAACGACTGCGTAGGCGATCTTCTCCAGCTCTGTCATGTTGCATTTGGACGAAGTCAGGACCTCGGAGACGTAATAAACAGGGCACTGTCTGACAGCGCCTTCGACTGTCTGCTCCTGCACTAGTGCCGCGCTGACCGCGTGCGGCGAAGCCGCGACATAGAGCAATAAGGGGAGCGAGGAGTCGGGGCTCGTGAGGGTGGCCAGCTCCGTTAAGTACTGCTTTAATGAGGCGAAGGCCGCTGCTTGCTCCGGCCCCCAGGCGAAGTCTTTTGCGCCGCGGAGAGTTTTGAGGAAAGGAAGGCTTCGCTCGGCCGACTTGGAAATGAATCTGTTGAGAGCGGCCAATCTGCCTGTCAGACGCTGGACATCCCTGGTGGACTGCGGAGGCGACATGTCGATGATGGCCTGGATCTTGGTTGGGTTGGCCTCGATGCCGCGGTGCGACACCAGGTAGCCCAATATCTTGCCTTGGCGAACACCGAAAACGCACTTTTCCGGGTTTAAGCGGAGTCGTGCGTCTCGCATGTTTGCGAATGTCTCGGCCAGGTCGGCGAGGTGGTCCTCCTTATTTTTGCTGGCGACGACGATGTCGTCCACATATGTAAATATATTTCTGCCGACCTGCCCCTCGAGTACTGTTTTGGTGAGTCTGGAGAAGGTGGACCCGGCGTTCTTGAGACCCTCCGGCATTCTGATGAAGCAATAAGTGCCGAAGGGTGTTATGAAGCTGGTGCTGGCCTTGTCTTCCTCCTTCATGTATATCTGGTGATAGCCGGAGAAGCAGTCGAGGAGAGACATGACCTCGCATCCGTCCGCGCTATCGACTATTTTGTCGATCCGTGGCAACGGAAAATTGTCTTTTGGGCAGGCCTTATTGAGACTGGTGAAGTCTATGCACATCCGCCATTTCCCGCTTTTTTTCTGCACCATTACAACATTGGAGAGCCATGTGGGGTAAGCCACTGGCTCAATGAATTTAGCCTCTAGGAGGCGGTGCACCTCCGCCTTGGCGGCTTCTGTCTTTTCATCGGACATTTTGCGAAGCTTTTGCTTTCTTGGTCGCACCGAGGGGTCGATTCCCAAACTGTGCTCAATTATGGATCGGCTGACTCCGACCAGGTCGAGGGCGGACCAGGCGAAGACATCTTTGTTCTTGGCCAGGCAGCAGAGGAGCTTCTCTTCTTCATGCGAAGTAAGGTCTTCGCTGATAGTGACTGTCTGCTTGGGCGTGGCCTGATCGAGGGGGACAGTCTTGGTCCCATCCTGACTCTGCAACTGAGCCTTGCCGTGCTGCTTGTCGGTTGGGCTGGGGGGCGCAGGGACCTCGCACTGTGTCGTGAGACAGTGCACGTTCCTCTGACCAGGCACGAAGTCCCGCTCTATGTTGCGCGCTGCTTGCTGGTTACCGCGGACTGTGATTACGCCTAGCGGGCCTGGTATCTTCATGCACAAATACAATCCGTGGATGGCGGCTTCAAACTTATTGATGGAGCCCCGACCCATGATGGCGTTGTATGGATATACCATGTCCACAATGTCAAAAGTCACTTGCTCACTTCGGGCATTGGGTGCTACACCGAAGGAGAGGGGCAACTCTATTTTGCCGACGGGGAAGGTGCCTTTGCCGCCAAAGCCATGCAACGGGTTGTCCGAAGGCTTAAGCAGGCTGTGGCTGATACCCATGCGATCGAAGGCGTGGAGGAAGATGATGTCCGCCTGGCTGCCGTTGTCAACGAGGACCTTGTGTAGGTCCCAGCCTGCCACGCTGCAATTGATAACCATGGCATCGCAGTGGGGGGCGCTGCGCAAGTCGACGTCCCGTGCGTCGAAGGTGAGCGGTATGTGGGACCACTTCGTCTGCACAACTGGGCCCGTGACAGCGACATGGTCTATGCTGCGGTAGTGGTCCCGCTTCTGCCGCTTGGTGTCGAAGTCGGTGCTGGACCCCCCAGTTATCATATGAATGACTCCGCGATAAGGTTGATCGGCGAAGTCCTCCTGGGGGGGATATTCTTGGCGGCGAGGGGGGTCAGCGGCCGGCTGCTGGTTGGCAATGTTGCGCACTTGGTGGGTGGATTGGGTGAGGGCCTCTTGGTGGGTGGATTGGGTGAGGGCGAGGGCGTTGCCCTTTTTTGCGGCGAGCAGTACTGCCTTCGCAGCCTCGTCAGCCTTCGGGTTAGCTCTCTTGGGTGCCAT